>SJYQ01002699.1:22297-44273 GCA_006410935.1 Redunca redunca
GAGGGTGGGATGAGATGGGAGAATGGCATTGCAACATGTATACTATCAAGTAAGAAACGAATCGCCAGTTGATGTCAGATGCAGAATGCAGGATGCTTGGGACTGGTGCAAGGAGAGGACCCAGAGGGATGGCATGGGGTGGGAGGTGGGAGGGGATTCATGTTTGGGAACGCTTGTACACTCGTGGTGAATTCATGTCAATGTTTGGCAAAACCAATACAGTAATGTAAAGTAAACTAAAGTTAAAATAAAAATTTTAAAAGTAAAAAATAAATAAATAAATAAATAAAATAAAAAAATAAAAAAAAAGTTGAAAAGATAATATAGAGAATTCCAATATAGCCTCCATTCAGCTTCTCGTAATATTAACATCTCATACAACGACTAAGAGATAACATTGAAAATAAGAGGATTCTCTTGTTTGGAGCCACTGCAAACTATCTTCCAAGTAAAGTGAGTGAAACTGCATAGATGAGTAGGGAGGACCCGTAAGGGTGGTCACCCCAACGTGGTGCTGGCCTGCTGACCCTAAGAGATATAGACAGAAAGACACACAAAAGTATATATATTTAATTGAAGTATAGTATTTTGCTAATTTCAGGTATACATCATAGTGACCCAGTTAGTTTTTCAGATTCTTTTCCATTATAAGTTATTACCAAATACTGACTATAATTTCTAAAATACTGACTATAAAGTAGGTCCTTGTTGCTAATCTATTTTATGCACAGTGGTTGTATCTGCTAATCCAAAACTTCTAATTACCTATATTACATGTAAGTAAGATCATAATAGTATTTGCCTTAGTCTGCCTGACTGATTTCAATAGGTGTAATATTCTCTAGTCACGTCTAGCTCTTTGAAACATGGACGGCAGCATGTCAGGTTCCTGTTATTCACCATCTCCTGGAGTTTCCTCAAATTCATGTCCATTGAATCGATGATGCCATCCAACCATCTCATCCTCTGTAACCCTGTTCTCATCCTGCCTTCAAACTTTCCCAGAACCAGAGTCTTTTCCAATGAGCTGGCTCTTAAAATCAAGTAGCTGAAGTATTGGAGTTTCAACTTCAGCATAAGTCCTTCCAATGAATATTCAAGACTAGTTTCCTTTAGGATTGACTCGTTTGATTTCCCTGCTGTCCAAGGCACTCTTAAGAGTCTTCTCCAGCACCACAGTTCAAAAGCATCAATTCTTTGGCACTCAGTCTTCTTCATGGTACAACTCTTACATCCATACTTCTGATGATTACCGGAAAAACCAAAACTTTGGCTATACAGACCTTTGTCAGACCAAGTGATGTCTCTGCTTTTTAATATAGTATCCAGGTTTGTCACATCTTTTCTTCCAAGGAGCAAGCATCCTTTCATTTCATGGCTGCAGTCACCATCTACAGAGATTTTGGAGCCCAAGAAGATAAAGTCTGTCACTGTTTCCACTTTCCACTATTTTCCCATCTATTTGCTACTGTTTCCACTTTACCTCCATCTATCAGGCAAAATAATGGGCTGGATAAAGCACAAGCTGGAATCAAGACTGCCAGGAGAAACATCAATAACCTCAGATATGCAGATGACACCACCCTTATGGCAGAAAACAAAGAGGAACTACAGAGCCTCTTAATGAAGGTGAAAGAGGAGAATGAAAAAGCTGGCTTAAAACTCAGCATTCAGAAAACTAAGATCATGGCATCCAGTCCCACCACTTCATTGCAAATAGATGTGGAAACAATGGAAATAGTGACAGACCTTATTTTCTTGGGCTCCAAAACCACTGCAAGATCGTGACTGTAGCCATGAAATTAAAAGATGCTTGCTCCTTGGAAGGAAAGCTTTGACAAACCTATTGTGATAATCGCTCAGTGGTATCCAACTCTTTGTGACTCCATGGACTGTAACACACCAGGCTTATCTGTCCATGGAATTCTCCAGGCAAGACTGGAGTGAGTTGTCATGCCCTTCTCCAGGGGACCTTCCTGACCTAGGAATCGAAGAGGGGTCTCTAGCATTGCAGGCAGATTCTTTACCAGTGACAAACATGGACAGTGTATTAAAAAGCTGAGACATTACTTTGCTGAAAAAGGTCTGTACAGTCAAAGCTATGGTTTTTCCAGTAATCATGTACGGATGTGAGAGTTGGACCATAAAGAAGACTGAGTGCCAAAAAACTGATGTTTTTGAACTGTGCTATTGGAGGAGACTCCTGTACTGTAAGGAGATCAAACCAGTCAATCCTAAAGGAAACCAATCCTGTATATTCATTGGAAGAATTGATGTTGAAATTGAAGCTCCAATATTTTGGCCACCTGAGGCAAAGAGATGATTCATTAGAAAAGACCCTGATGCTGGGAAAGATTGAAGGCAGGAAGGGAAGGGGATGACAAATGATGGGATAGTTGGATGGCATCACTGACTCAATGGACATGAGTTTGAGCAACTTCCAGGAGATGGTGAAGGTAAGGGAAGCCTGGTATGCTGCAGTCCGTGGGGTAACAAAGAGTCGGACAGGAATGAACAACTACATTTGCCATGAAGTGATGGGACCAGATGCCATGATCCTAGTTTTTTGAATGTTGAGGGGTTTTTTTAATTTAAATTTATTTATTTTAATTGGAGGCTAATTACCTTACAATATTGTATTGGTTTTGCCATACATCAACATGAATCCTCCATGCATGTACACATGTTCCCAATTCTGAACCCCTCTCCTACCTCCCTCCCCATACCATCCCTCTGGGTCATCCCAGTGCACCAGCCTCAAGCATCCTGTATCCTGCATCGAACCTAGACTGGCAATTCGTTTCTTATATGATATTATACATGTTTCAATGCCATTCTCGCAAATCATCCCACCCTCTCCCTCTCCAACAGAGTCCAAAAGACTGTGCTATACATCTGTGTCTCTTTTGCTGTCTCGCATACAGGGCTATCGTTACCATCTTTCTAAATTCCATATATATGCATTATATACTGTGTTGGTGTTTTTCTTTCTGGCTTACTTCACTCTGTATAATCGGCTCCAGTTTCATCCACCTCATTAGAACTGATTCAAATGTATTCTTTTTAATGGCTGAGTAATGCTCCATTGTGTATATGTACCACAGCTTTCTTATCCATTCATCTGTTGATGGACATCTAGATTGCTTCCATGCCCTGGCTATTATAAACAGTGCTGCAGAACATTGGGGTACACATATCTCTTTCAATTCTGGTTTCCTCGATGTGTATGCCCAGCAGTGGGATTGAGTCAGCTTTTTCATTCTCATCTTTCACCCTCATCAAGAGGCTCTTGAGTTCCTTTTCACTTTGTGCCATGGGTGGTATCATCCGCACATCTGTGATTATTGACATTTCTCTCGGCAATCTGAGTTCCAGCTTGATCTTCATCCAGCCTGGGATTTTGAATAATGTGTTCTGCATAAAAGTTAATTAAGCAGGGTGACAAATATAGCTTTGGCGTACTCGTTTCCCAATTTTTAATCAGTTTGTTGTTCCATGTAGAGTTCTAAGTATTGCTTCTTGACTTGCATACACGTTACTCGGGAGACAGGTAGTTGTTCTGATAACCCCATCCCTTTAAGAATTTTCCACAGTTTGTTGTGATCCACACAGTCAAAGACTTTAGCATAGTGAATGAAGCAGAAGTAGATGTTTTTTCTGGAATTCTCTTGCATTTTCTATAATCCAAAGGATGTTGGCAATGTGATCTCTTGTTCCTCTGCCTTTTTAAAATCCAGCTTGAACATCTGAAAATTTTCGGTTCACAGAGTGGGACTGTGAAGGAGGCTGAGCGCCGAAGAATTGATGCATTTGAACTGTGGTGTTGGACTGTGGTGTTGCGACAGAGGATGAGATGGCTGGATGGCATCACTGACTCGATGGACTTGAGTCTGAGTAAACCCTGGGAGTCGGTGATGGACAGGGAGGCCTGGCGTGTTGCGATTCATGGGGTCGCAAAGAGTCGGACACGACTGAGTGACTAAACTGAACTGAACTGTTGAAGCTTAGCTTGAAGGCTTTTGAGCATAACCTTGCTAGCATTTGAAATGAGTGCAGTAGTTTGACATTCTTTGGCACTGCCCCTCATTGAGACTGGAATGAAAACTGACCATTTCCAGTCCTGTGGTCACCGCTGAGTTTTTTCTTTCATATTGAGTTCAGTACAGCATTATCTTTTAGGATTTGAAATCATACAGTAACCTTATTTTTAGTTTTCCAAGGAACCACCATAATGTCTCCCTTAGAAGCTGCACCAGTTTACATTCCCACCAACAGTGTAGGAGGATACTCTTTTCTCTATACTTTCCCCAGCACTTATTATTTGTCAACTTTTTGAAAATGGCCATTTTGACAGGTAAGAGAGGATACTTCACTGTAGTTTTGATTTATGTCTCTCTAATAATTTGCCATACTGAGCATTTTTCATGTGCTGTTGGCCACCTGTAAGTGTTCTTTGGAGAAATGTCTGTTTAGGTTTTCTGCCTACTTCTTGGCTGAGTTGTTTGTTTCTTTAATACTGGGTTATATGAGCTATTTTTATATTTTCCATGATAGCACCCTGTTGGTTACATTATTTGAAGATAATTTCTCTCCTTCTGTAGGTAGTCTTTTCATTTAAAAAAAATTTATGTTTTCCTTTGCTGTGTGAAAGATTTTAAATTTGATTCAGTTCAATTCAGTCGCTCAGTCGTGTCCAACTCTTTGTGATGCCAGGACTGCAGCATGCCAGGCCTCCCTGTCTATCACCAACTCCAGGAGTTCACTCAGACTCACATCCATCGAGTCAGTGATGCCATCCAACCATCTCATCTCCTGTCGCCCCTTTCTCCTCCTGCCCCCAATCCCTCCCAGCATCAGAGTCTTTTCCAATGAGTCAACTCCTCGCATAAGGTGGCCAAAGTACTGGAGTTTCAGCTTTAGCATCATTCCTTCCAAAGAAATCCCAGGGCTGATCTCCTTCAGAATGGACTGGTTGGATCTCCTTGCAGTCCAAGGGACTCTCGAGAGTCTTCTCCAACACCACAGTTCAAAAGCATCAATTCCTCAGCATTCAGCTTTCTTCACAGTCCAACTCTCACATCCATACATAACCACTGGAAAAACCATAGCCTTGACTAGACGGACCTTTGTTGGCAAATTAATGTCTCTGTTTCTCAATATGCTATCTAGGTTGGTCATAACTTTTCTTCCAAAGAGTAAGCATCTTTTAATTTCAGTCACCATCTGCAGTGATTTTGCAGCCCCCCAAAATAAAGCCTGACACTGTTTCCACTGTTTCCCCATCTATTTCCCATTAAGTGATGGGACCAGATGCCATGATCTTCGTTTTCTGAATATTAAGCTTTAAGCCAACTTTTTCACTCTCCACTTTCACTTTCATCAAGAGGCATTTTAGTTCCTCTTCACCTCTGCCATAAGGGTGGTGTCATTTGCATATCTGAGGTTATTGATATTTTACCCGGCAATCTTGATTCCAGCTTGTGCTTCTGATTAGGCCTCATTTATTTTAATTTTTTAATATTTATTTGTTTCTGGCTATGCTGCCTCTTTGTTGCTGTACTCAGGCTTTCTCTGGTGGTAGCGAATGAGGACTACTCTCCAGTTGGGGTGAATGGATTTTTCATTGCAGAGACTTATCTTTTGCAGAGAATGGACTCTATAACACAGGTTCAGTAGTTGTGTGCATGAGCCTACTTGCTCCGTGGCAGGTGGGATCTCCCCAGACCAGGGATCAAACCCATGTCCCCTGCATTGGCAGGTGAATTCTAAACCACTGGACCACCAGGAAAGTCCAGGTCTCATTTATTTTTTCTTTGTCATTTTTAGTTAAATGATCTTAGTTGCAGCATGTGGGATCTAGTTCCCTGACCACAGATCAAACCTGGGATCTCTGCATTGGGAAGTCGGAGTCTTAACTACTGGACCACTAGGAAGTTCAGGTCTCATTTATTTTTGCTTTTATTTCTTTTGCCTTGGAAGACTGATCTAAGAAAATGTTGCTGTGATTTATGTCTGAGAATGTTTTGCCTATGTTCTCTTCTAGGAGTTTTGTGATGTCATGTCTTATATTTCAGTCTTTACACAATTTTGAGTTTATTTTTGTATATGGTGTAAGGGAGTGTTCTAAAAAACACAAATTAGTAATGTAAATAATGAAAGAAGGGTTGTCACTACTAATTCTGTGGACATTTAAAGAAATGCTATGAATAAGTCTTTGACAAAAATTTTAATAACTTAGATAAAATAAGTTAAATCTTGGAAAGACACTAACAACCAGAAATCTCACAGTAGAAATAATCTGAAAACATGTACATCTTTTAAACAAATTAAGTCAATAATTTATAACCTTCCAGAAAACAAACCACAAGGCCTAGGTGATTTCCCTAGAGAATTTTATCACATTCTTATAGGAAAAAAATGAATCTCTCTCAGAAAAGAGCAGCAGAAGAAAGAATTCCTAACTTATTCTATGAAGCCAGAAATTGTCTCATACCCAAACAATATAATGGCACTACAAGAAAAAAAAAGAAAAATAAGTGCAGGCTAATATGCCTCTTCAGTATAGATCTAAAAATTCACAAGAAAATTAGCCAATAGAATTCAACATGAATAAAAAGAGTTATACATCATGACCAAGTGATGTTTATTCTAGTTATGCAAATGAGTTCAATATTCAAGTTTAAAAATGTACTCGATTGCCTCAATAAACTAAATAAAAAATCATACGTTGATATTAACTTATGCAGGAAAGATATTTGACAAAATACTCTCAGCAAACCAGGGATAGAGAATTTCCTTGACTTAAGAAGGAACATCTATAAAAGAACCCCTATAGCTAACACCATACTAAATGTTAAGAGACTGAATGTTTTCCTCATAAGAGTGGTTATAAGGTTAGGGTGCCCTCTCTTTTACTTCTGTTTCACATCACACTGGAAGTTGTAGTTAATGCAATAAGACAAGAAAAGTAAATAAGGTTTACAGATTGGGAGGGAAAAACTAAAACTGTATTTTCAGATGAATGTGCCTATGTAGGGGCTTCCCTGGTAGCTCAGCTGGTAAAGAATCCACCTGCTATGCAAGAATCAAATTGACCCAGTTCAATTCCTGGGTCAGGAAGAACCCCTGGAGAAGGAGTAGGCTACCCATTCCAGTATTCTTGGGCTTCCCTAGTGGTTCAGACAGTAAAGAATCTGCCCGCAATACAGAAGACTTAGGTTCAATCCCTGGGTTTGGAAGATTCTCTGGAGGAGGGCATGGCAATCCACTCTAGTATTCTTGCTTGAGAATCCCAATGGACAGAGGAGCCTGGAGGGTTACATTCCTTGGGGTCACAAAAAGTCAGACATGAGTGAATGATGAAGCAAGTCTATGTAGAAGTGCCAAAGAATCTACAAAATAATTCCTGGAACTAATAAACAAATATAGGAACATTGAAGGATACAGGTCAATAACAAAACTCGAAAGTTTTCTGATATACCAGCATTGAACAATTAAATTTTGAAATTAAAAACATAAATAATTTGCTATAGCACAAAAACATGGAATACTAGTTACGGATATAAAATCTATGAGGAAAATTACAAAACTATGATGAAAATGTCAAATAAGATCTAAATAAATGGAGAGATATACTATGAACATGGGTTGTTGTTGTTCAGTTGCTAAGTTGTGTCTGACTCTTTGTGACCCCATGAACTGCAACATGCCAGGATTCTCTGTCCATCACTATCTCCCTAAGTTCACACAAACTCATATCCATTGAGTCAGTGGTTCCATCTAACCAGCTCATCCTCTGTCACCTCCATCTCTTCTTCCCCTCAATTTTCCAGTATCAGAGCCTTTTCCAATGAGTTAGCTCTTCACATCAGGTGGCCAAGTACTGGAGCTTCAACATTGGTTCTTCCAATGAATATTTAGAGTTGATTTCCTTTAGGATTGACTGGTTTGATCTCTTTGCTGTCCAAGGGACTCTCAAGACTATTCTCCAGCACCACAGTTCAGAAGTGTCAATTCATTGGCGCTCAGCTTTCTTTATGGTCCAACTCTCACATCCATACATGACTACCAGAAAAACCATAGGTTTGACTACACAGACCGTTGTCAGTGAAGTTACGTCTCTGCTTTGTAATACTCTGTCTAGGTTTGACATAACTATTCTTCCAAGGAGAAAGTGTCTTTTAATTTTGTGGCTACACTCACTGTCTGCATTGATTCTGGACCCCAAGAAAATGAAATCTAACAGTTTCCACATTTTACCCATCTATTTGCCATGAAGTGGTAGGACCAGATGCCATGACCTTAGTTTTTTTAAAAAATATAAATGTATTTATTTTAATTGGGGATTAATTACTTTACAGTATTGTATTGGTTTTGCCTAACATCAACATGAATCTGCCATGGGTGTATACATGTTCCCCATCCTGAACCCCCTTCCCACCTCCCTGCCCATACCATCCCTCTGGGTCATCCCAGTGCACCAGCCCCATACATCCTGTATCATGCATCAAGCCTGGACTGGTGATTCGTTTCACATATGATATTATATATGTTTCAATGCCTTTCTCACAAACCATCCCACCTTCACCCTCTCCCACAGAGTCCAAAAGACTGTTCTATACATCTGTGTCTCTTTTGCTCTCTCGCATACAGGGTTATCATTACCATCTTTGTAAATCCCTTATATATGCATTAGTATACTGTATTGGTGTTTTTCTTTCTGGCTTACTTCATTCTATATAATAGGCTCCAGTTTCATCCACCTCATTAGAACTGATTCAAATGTATTCTTTCTAATGGCTGAGTAATACTCCATTGTGTATATGTACCACAGCTTTCTATCCACTAGTCTGCTGATAGACATTGAGGTTGCTTCCATGTCCTGGCTATTATAAACAATGCAGCAATGAACATTGGGGTACCCATGTCTCTTTCAATTCTGGTTTCCTTGGTGTATATGTCCAGCAGTGGAATTGCTGGGTCATATGGCAGTTCTATTTCTAGCTTTTTGAATGTTGAGTTTTAAGCCAGCTTTTTCACTCTCTTCTTTCACTTTCATCAAGAGGCTCTTTAGTTCCTCTTTGCTTTCTGCCATAAGATGATGTCATCTGTATATCTGAGGCTGTTGATATTTCTCCCACCAATCTTGAGTAAAGCCTGCAATGCATCTAGCCCAGAATTTCACATGATATACTCTGCATATCAGTTAAGTAAGCAGGGTGACATTATACAGCCCTGATGTACCCCTTTCCCAATTTTGAACCAGTCCATTGTTCCAATGAACATGTGTAGGAATAGTCAATATTGTAAAGATGCCGGTTCTTCCCAACTTAATTTTATTCATGTAATTCCAATAAAAATCCTTACAAGTTATTTTNACAGCCCTGATGTACCCCTTTCCCAATTTTGAACCAGTCCATTGTTCCAGTGAACATGTGTAGGAATAGTCAATATTGTAAAGATGCCGGTTCTTCCCAACTTAATTTTATTCATGTAATTCCAATAAAAATCCTTACAAGTTATTTTGTGGATGTTGACAAACTGATTTGTTACCCAGTTTTAAGACACACTATAAAGTGGGACAGTGTGATATATTAGCTAAAGAGTAGACATATACATTAATGAAACAAAATAGAGTGTCCAAAAGTAGGCTCAGAAATATAGCTGACTGATCTTTGAAAAAGGAACAAAGGTAACTCAATGGAGAAATGATAGTCTTTTCAACAAAGGTGCCAGAACAGCTGAATACTTATAAGTAAAATATCAACAAAACAGACACCACATCTTATACACACACACACACACACACACAAACACACACTCTCAACGACCTGTGGTGAGAAAATTTAAACAATTTGAAGGTGTTATATTATTTTGGGAAGGGACAAAGTTATTAAATAAATATAGGTTAATTTAAAGAGATTAAAAATAGGAGAAATAAAATGTATCATGTTTGTGGCAGCCACAAGTATGCATCTTTCAGATCTCCCAGGTTCCAACTGAGGAAAATGGAAATGACCAAGGGCTTTGGATGCTGTTCTGAAGCCTATAACTTCATCTGTACAGAGGCCCAGGGTTGTTTCTGGCCAGCAAGTGCACTCAGCAGGGATGCTGGTGTACGTGTCATCTAGGACACAAAGGCTCCTCTAAATGCTGACTTTGGCTCAAAGACTTTCAATTGGTTTTACCAAAACTTTCTGGTAACTTCACTGCAGTCTAAGGCTTTTGCTATTTAGGCTTTCTTCCTTCCCTCTCCACCATGAGAGCTCGACCTGCATCTGGGTCTAATACCTGCCCCAGCTTCCTCGGCCTCCATTACTGTTTTTCCCAGTAAATCCAATCTTGGCATCAGGTTTTTGGAGAACTTGATAAGTGGAGCCACGAGGAGCCTGAGAAAACAAGCAGTAAGTTGAGGTCTGAGACACAGTCAGCCAGCGCTCCACTGTTCTTGGTGGTACACAGGGCGGACCCTGGCAGAGTGGAGGAGGCCATGAACTGCTAAAGATATCAGAAAAGTGGCCTAGGAAATGTCCTCACAGGTGTGATGATTCAGGTTGTTGAAGATATGGTGAGAAAAAGCCACATAGACAGTGGAATTGGCTGACTCCAGCTGAGCTGGGCTGACATTCCACAGAGAGATAATGAGGGATCCTGAGCATTAATTGACAGCTAAAGACTAGGGGGCAACTCAATAATTGGAAAGAGGCTGTTATCATCTGTAGTGAGAGAACAGAAACAGCAACACAGCAAAAAGAAGATCTAACAGAACCGAAGAGCTCCAGAAACATTTCAAAGCACAGCCAAGCAGGTCTGCTAAGCTAAAATCAGATTCCTGGCTAGGAAAATCTGGGATCCTGAAACGAGTGTGAAAGATACGAGACACCCTTACAGATCCCTGAAACTATTGGTAGTTTGTAGAGGGGGGCTACTCTTCTCTAGTAAAGGTGAGCTCTGCATCTAGGAAAGTGCCAGACCTGATTAAGGAAAAGGGATTATACAGGTTGCTGCAAGAAAGCAGGACCCAGGAGTGACTCTTACAGGTCTAGAGTAAATGGTGGCCAATACAGAGAAAAGCAGACATGGCTCAGCTGCTCTGGAAAAGAGAAGAAGTGAGGAGGCTGAGATCTGTGGGCATGCCCATATATAGTAAAAGAATCCAGGACACTAAGCAAAGGAACATTCCATGGGAGGTCCCAGAGGGCCCACTGTGCACCAAGGCAATCAAGACTGTGCTGGTAACAGGGATACGTTTTCAGTCTATGCTGTAGGCCAGGACAGGAGAGGAGGTCACAGATGAGCCCATTAACATCCATGGAGATGATGATAAATTAACAGGGGCCAATGGTGAGGCCCAGGGATCACATTTACCATCATGTCTGCCCCACAGGGAGTGTGGAGATAGTTAATAAATCATGGTATCCTTAGAGGTACATGGGCACATGCATGCACATGTGTATGCACACACACACACACACACACAAACACACAATATAGAAGGAATTCATAGGGCCTGCACTCCATCTTATGCCTGTTCATGCTGATCACGCTCGGCCACTTTTCCAGTGGACTCTGAACTCTGTGTTTAGTGCCTATAAAAACAACAACAGGAGGATAAGATCCCCTCCAGACAGGGGAACCTTGAAGATCATATCTAGGTTACTCATTGCAAAGAGAAATCATACACTAATCACCCCTTCCTCCAGACAGGCCATAAATTTTTCTGTATCTATCAGAGTGTAACCTCACGTTTATTGATTATTGGCTAATTGTTCGACTGAGCATATGAGCACACAACACGTGAATAATGGGGTTATTGGGATTGTATTTTCCTTGGTTTATGTAAGTCTCAAGGAATTTGGAGTGGTGGGTTCAGACACGTACACATGGGGTATAAAATATTTTCACAAATACTGGTCAGGGTCCTTGGCTAAGAGAAGACTCTGCCTTGGGCCCGCCGATGTAATAAACTGCACTCCACTATCTGCATTGTCCTTCTGAGTGAGTTTGTTTCCCAGAATGCATAGCTAAAACAACACTATTTAACATCTGTAACTAAAGGAAGGGGCAAGAACAGAGAAACAGGAGGATAACAATTGCTCTAATAAAAAATCAAGATGCCTTGCTCAGTTCCTGGAGTTGAGCTGATTTCAGATCCAGAACTTACTGACCAGAAGGTTGACCCTGAAACTCCATGGGGAGCACATGCTGTACTAATCCCTTTGGTCCTTCTCCACTGCTCAGGGACAAAGGGAAATATTCAGGCATTTCAAGAGGTGTGGAACCCAGGGCCTGAGCAGACACTACAGCTTCATCATGTTCACCTGCACTGGAGGGGGTCCCACACACCAGTATGCAGACACCAGTCTCAGAAGTCCCTGGGCCTCACCACCCCCTCCCCCCCCCATCAGCAAAAAGGCAGGACTTGGCAATCAAAGGGACTATGGCTCAGCAATGCCTAGGAGACCATCCACAATAGCCAGCCTGCCTCAAGAGAAGGACCAAGGCAACCCAACAGGGGTACTCCTGGAGCATGCAGCTATGGTTTCCAGAGAAGAATGTGCTGCTGGAACCTACAGGATGCCACTTCTCCCACGTCGGGAATTGTAACCAATCCACCAGATACGTAGAAGTAAGAAAAGCAAATTAGGAAAAATGAGATGACAGAGGAACACATTCCAAGAAGAAAAAAATAAAATCCCAAAAGAACTAAGTGATGTGGAGATAGGCAATATACCTGATAGAGTTCAAGATAATGATCATAATAATCAAACAATTTGGGAGAAGACTGAATGAACAGAGGGAGAAGGTAGTTTTTAACAAAGAATTAGAAAAAAAAG
Source organism: Redunca redunca (assembly GCA_006410935.1). Classification (NCBI taxonomy): domain Eukaryota; kingdom Metazoa; phylum Chordata; class Mammalia; order Artiodactyla; family Bovidae; genus Redunca; species Redunca redunca. Next base: position 35,134 of record SJYQ01002699.1, read on the forward strand.
AAGAATTGAACAGATGAAAAATACAATAACTTAATGATGAGAGAAGTGAGAAAATGCAGAAACAAAGGAAGACTGGTTAAAGCTTGAAGCCTGATGATGGAGATTCACAAAACATCACCCTGTTACCACATCACCAATCAGTCAGAAGAATAACTAGACATGATAATGTACCCTGTGACTCTTACCCCTAGTGTGGTTTTTAAACCCACGTGTGAAAGCCATCAGGGAGTTCTAGTCCTTTGAGCATGACCTGCCTGTTCTCCTTGCTTGACACCTGCAATAAATGCTGTATTTTCCTTCATCAGAACCCAGTGTTAGTAGATTGACTTTTCTGCACATTGGTGAACTGACTCAAGCTTGATTTGATAACAAAGTGAGTTAAAACGTCACTTACCTTTATTGCAAATTAATAATGAACTAGTAGTACAATGTTATTATTGAGAAATACAGCAGAAATAGGAGAGGAAACTGCTAAGAGAAATGTAATCGGGTGTAGGGAAGGGTGGAACAGGGGGAGGCTGCTTTTTGTTACAAGCCTTGTGGTACTAATTGACTTTTTCAATTCTGTCTACATTTAAAACCTTAAGAAAAATTAAAATTAATCAAAAGCAAAATGAACTGGAGGAACAGTCTATGCCTGGAAAATATGAGGATAACAAGCTGAAAAAAACTTTTCCTAAATGAACCTGACTATGTATCCTCTGCAATTTGCTATTTGGACCTTTGAAAGAAAGTGCTGTTTGAAAAGTTAAAAAAAATAAAGTGTACTGTCTAGGGGAAAAGCTGTGTGTATGGTGGATCTACTGCATGTTTGGCTACTGTGTTAAAACCAGCGTCTACTTGACTATGTTGACCTCCCATGCAAATGAAGGAAACAGATCAGAAAAATGGATTGGCCTGCAGTCAGCTTGGGTGTATTGTTGTCTTCCGCTGGGAGACTTCCTGCAGATGCACAACTTCAGTGGAACAAGAGCCTGCCGGGAGCCAGCATGAGGAATCCCGCCCGTGTCAAGGTCATGAGGAAGGAAGCCTGACAAAATGCAAGGACGTGATCATGCTTCAGGGGTTCCCCCTGGTATTTCCCAGCATGTACCCCAAAAAGTAAAAATCTGCTGGCTTTTATACTCTGTTCTTCTGATGTTCTCTGGAAAAAGTCAAATCAGGGCTTTAGTGTTCTGCATTTGAAAGGGATGTTTCAGTTAAAACCCCTCTGATAGCTCTCTAGCTTGCCTAACAGGTTCCCCGGACCTCTTACATCTTGTGAATTGCTTACAGCCCCCCAACTGCGAGAGGCACAAAGCTTAAAAGCATCTTAAAGACACAGAGCCTTTTCTAAAGAGCTAAAAATCATATTGGTGACGGGTTTTCACTGTTGACTCAATGATTGCCGCCAGGCCTCCATATTCTTTATTTTTTAGGCACCTGGGAGGATGTTAATCAATGTAAACGGGATATGTAAAAGGATATATAGTAGTTTTGATGTTCGCAACACTAGACTTTTGAGTTAATTACTTTTCTTTGTTATATATCACTGCACTTCTCTTGTGTCCTTGCTATGTAAGAATGTAACTTTATTTAGTGCTTTCTGAGAGTGGCACCAGACTTTGGGAAGATCAACACAAATAAGTCTTCTGGTTGACAAACCCTTATCAGAAAAAAGGCTGTAAAATGTTAATTGGCCCTTTTGGCCAGAAGATGATGTAAATCACCTAAGACTTATGTATACAATTAGGTATGCAGAGAGAAAAGCCTGGTTTTGATAAGAGTCTGGTCTGCTAACGCTGCATAAATTTGTGTTACCCATTGATCTCCACGTTTTATTAAAAGTATAAAAGGCCTTCTGAATAATAGAGGCCAGAGCCAGTCGCTGGACTGGATTCCCCCGTGTCTCCTCTTTACTCTAATTTCAGGCTGAATGCCCATCTGGGTCGTGGAGGCTTACCATGTCTACTTACTTGTCCTGGCTTTTAATATCTGTAAGAGAGAGAGCCCAAGGCGGGGCACTTTCTGATATTCAAATGGACGCTGGTGGCCTAATGTACATGGTGCAAGCTCCTTGTCTGGAACTTTACTGGCTTTCCACGTAAACCAAGTTATTCAGCCTCTTTTCTCCACTTAATTTTCCTACTACACTATTTCTTCCTAATCTAATCTTATATTAATAAATAAATAAGTCTTTCCTCACCAACACCATCCACGCTTCGAATTTCCCTGGATCCACCAGGGCTGGACCCTGGCAAGAGTCTATGAGGTGATTTCCTGCCAGCTCTGATGCAAAGTTTGCAAAGTAAATGCAACTGAAATTTCCACTGGTCTAAGTCCGTAACTCTCAGGACAAACGGTGAGCAAACCAGGCAAAACAATTCTTCACGCTGCTTTTCATGTAAGTTTACTCACATCTGATGTATTCAACCATAGTCACAAAAAGTGAAATGATGTGTTTTGTGATGTAAAATTCCCACAAAGAAACAAGTTCAACCTATAAAAGGTCATTGGCTATTCACCAAATTATCTCTTTTTAACCCTTACTGTTACACTACCTATGCCCTCTAAGTAAATGGGCCATTACTTCTTAGCTTGGCAAGACTTACTGCAACAGCAACCCACAGCCTGAACTGAACTTCGGGAGCCCATGCCACCTATCTGGAAGTTAATCAGACTCACCCTTTTCAGAATCTGCAATAATAGCCACAGGGAAAATTCAGACTTGGGTCAATAGTGGCAGGTCCCCATAGTAAGCATCATGAAATGAGAAAAATACCAAGAATACTAAGAATACCAATACACGGTGCTGATACTGTGCCTGGCACTGTTCTATTATTTTCCTCATTTTAGAGATGAGGAAATGGAGTTGTGGTTTCAGTAAATATCTCCAAATAAGACAACTTGAAAAAAAGTGAAACCACAATTTGCCAGTGACTCCAATCTGGCCAGGGACTGGGACCTGTGCTCATCCCTGCCAGGTTCCCACACCTGGAGGCTGTTTCCACTTATTGTGCAGCCTGGAGGCCTCTGAGAAACGCCATGAGTTACTTAAACCCATGTAACTTAACTGAGTTATTTCATCCCATTTGTTACTTAATTGAAGCTGGTTCTCTGTAGCTTGTAACCAAATATGCCCCTCTAACAACAACCTTACAAAGAAGATTTCTAATTTGCATTATGAAACGTGTATATAGGTAGAGTCACCAGTAACTTTCATTTTTCTCTTAGCTTCATTCTAGCCTGAAAAATATTTTCTTTCAATATGAAAATCACTACTTTTATTCAACTGTTTTTTCTAGAACATCTACTAGGCTAGCAGCATAGTTTCTCAAAACATACAACTCTAATGGATTTGAATTGTGATATGATTGAATACAACTGTTATCTTAAATTACTAAGACTAGAGATCTCTTTAAGAAAATTAGAGATACCAAGGGAACATTTCATGCAAAGATCAACACAATAAAGGATAAAATGGTATGGTCCTAACAGAAGCCAAAGATACTAAGAGGAGGTGGCAAGAATACACAGATGAACTTGTACAATAAAGGTCTTAATGGTCTGGATAACCATGATGATGTGGTCACTCACCTACAGCCAGACATCCTGGAGTGTGAAGTCAAGTGGGCCTTAGGAATCATTACTACGAATGAAGCTAGTGGAGCTGTTGGAATTCCAGCTGAGCTATATCAATCCTAAAAGATGATATTAAAAGTGTTGTACTTGAGGCGGTCCTAAGATGGCAGAGGAATAGGACAGGGAGACCGCTTTCTCCCTCACAAATTCATCAAAAGAATATTTCAACGCTGAGTAAATTCCACAAAACAACTTCTGAATGCTGGCAGAGGACATCAGGCACCCAGAAAAGCAGATCATTGTCTTCAAGAACAGGTAGGAAAAAATATAAAAGACGAAAAAGGAGACAAAGGAGGTAGGGAGGGAGCTCCATCCCGGGAAGGGAATCTTAAGAAGAGAGGTTTCCAAACACCAGGAAACACTCTCACTGCCGAGTCTGTGGCGGCGAGCCTTGGAAGCACAGAGGGCAACATAACAGGAAGTAAAAATAAATAAATAATTAAAACCAACAGATTATGAGCCCAACAGTAACTCCCCCAGCAGAGAAGCAGTGCAGACGTCTGCATCCGCCACTAGTAATTTGGGGCTGGGCACGGAGGCGCGGGAGGTGTGGGCTGCAGTGCTTTGTAAGATTAGGGCCAGAACACCCATGCATAACCAGAGCAAACTAACTTAGGCTAGCAAACCAGACAGTGGGATAGCTACCAAACGAAAAGCTCAAACATAAGACACTGCCAGGATCGTGCACAGAACAAAGGATGGAACAGAAATAGCCTGCTGGAGACCATCCCCCTCCGGTGACAGGCAGCCAGAGCCGTAAGGGCTGGAAGGGGGGAATCACAGCCCAAGAGAGACATTACCTACCAAAATGCAAGCAGGCTTCTTTGCTAACTAAGACTTCTTGAGGTTCTGGACAGTCATCATCAGCCTGAGAAGGGACGCCAGCGATAGACCCAGAAAACTGAGCAGCAGAGACAGGAAAGGTGATAAGTCACAGTGACCGTGCTCACCAAACACCTGAGCTACTTGGACCTGGGAAGGGCACAAAACACAGGCCCAACTGAATCTGCGCCTCTGAGGGCTAGACCAGGGAGGTGCATGCAGCCTAGGGCTGGCCTCAGATGTCTCTGAGGGCTACCCGAGCACTGAGCCTGAGCAGCTTAGGCCGGGGAGGTGCATGCAGCCTAGGGCCAGCCTCAGACAGTTCCCAGTGGAGCAATGTAGAGCCTGAGAAGTGAGTGCCGACAGCAGGGGCAGGCCCAGTGGGGCTGAGACACTGCAAGCATACGCCAGTGTTATTTGTTTGCAGCATCCCTCCTTCCCCACAGCACGACTGAACAAGTGAGCCTAACAGCCCACACTGCCCACAACACCAGAGAAAAGGCCAGATATATCTTTACTATTTTTACGATCAATCTTTTTGTTGTTGTTGATATTGTTGTGTGATTTTTTTTCTTTTTCGTCTTCTTTTTTTTAACCTTTTTAAATTTTTAAGTTCTCTATTTCTCCTTTAATTTTTATTTTTATAACCTACTATTACTTTTCAAAAAAAAGACCCTATTTTTAAAGCGAACGCCATATATAGTCTTTTTGTGGTTGTCATCATTGTTTTTTAATAATTCTTGGGGCTTTGTTTTTTTGTGTTTTTTTTTTCTTCTCCTTCTTCTTCTTCTTTTCTTTAATATTGTATTTTTGAAAATCCAACTTCTACTCCAGATTTTTAATCTTTGCTTTTTGGTATTTGTTGTCAATTTCGTACATTTAAAAACCCAATCTTCAGTACCCAATTTTACATGAGAGCGAGATTACTGGCTTGATCACTGTCTCCTCCTTTGGACTCTCCTTCTTCTCCACCAGGTGGCCTCTATCTCTTCCCTCCCTCTTCTCTTCTCTACCCAACTCTGTGAATCTCTGTGTGTTCCAGAAGGTGGAGAACACTTAGGGAACTGGTTACTGGCTGGATCTGTCTCTCTCCTTTTCATTTACCTCTTTTATCCCCCTAGCCACCTCTGACTACTTCCTCCCTCTCCTCTTCCCTGTATAACTCCATGAACACCTCTGAGTGGTCCAGACTGTGGAGTGCACATAAGGAAGTGATTAATGGATACCTTGCTCTCTCCTCTTTTGATCCCACCTCATTTCATTCCAGTCCCACTAACTATCCCCTCCCTCTTCTCTTCTCCATGTAACTCAGTGAACCTCTCTGGGTGTCCCTCAATGTGGAGAAACTTTTCATCTTTAACCTAGATGTTTTATCATTGGTGCCGTATAGCTGGAGAAGTCTTGAAGCTACTGTAAAAATAAAACTGAAAACCAGAACCAGGAGGCTTAAGTCCAAATCCTGAGAACATCAGAGAACTCCTGAATCCAGGGAACATTAACCAATAGGAGCTCATCAAATGCCTCCATACCTACACTGAAACCAAGCACCACCTAAGGGCCAACAAGTTCCAGAGCAAGACATACCATGCAAATTCTCCAGCAACACAAGAACACACCCCTGAGCTTCAATATACAGGCAAGTCAAAGTTGCTCCAAAATCATTGACATCTCATAACCCATTACTGGTCACTCCTTTGCACTCCAGACAGAAGAAATCCAGCTCCACCCACCAGAACTCCAACACAAGCCTCCCTAACCAAGAAACCTTGAGAAGCCACTGATACAACCCCACCCACAGTGAGGAAACTCCATAATAAAGAGAACTCCACAAATTCCCAGAATATAGAAAAGCCACCCAAAACACAGCAGTATAACCAAAATGAAGAGACAGAGGAATACCCAGCAGGTAAAGGAACAGGATAAATGCCCACAAAACCAAACAAAAGAGGAAGAGATAGGGAATCTACCTGAGAAAGAATTCCGAATATTGATAGTGAAAATGATCCAAAATCTGGAAATCAAAATGGAAGCACAGATAAATAGCCTGGAGACAAGGATTGAGACGTTTCAAGAAAGGTTTAACAAGGACCTAGAAGAAATAAAAAAGAGTCGATATATAATGAATAATGCAATAAATGAGATCAGAAACACTCTGGAGGCAACAAATACTCGAATAATGGAGGCAGAAGATAAGGTAGTGAAGTAGAAGATAGAACGGTAGAAATGAATCAGAGAGAAAAAAAGAAAAATGAATTAAAATACATGAAGACAATCTCAGAGACCACCAGGACAATATGAAATGGTCCAACATTTGAATTATAGGAGTCCCAGAAGAAGAAGACAAAAAGAAAGACCATGAGAAAATACTTGAGGAGATAATAGTTGAAAACATCCCTAAAATGGGGAAGGAAATAATCACCCAAGTCCAAGAAACACAGAGAGTTCCAAACAGGGTTTACCCAAGGCGAAACACCCCAAGACACATATTAATCAAATTAACAAAGATCAAACACAAAGAAAAAATACTAAAAGCAGCAAGGGAAAAACAGCAAATAACACAGAAGTGGATTCGCATAAGGATAACAGCTGATCTTTCAATAGAAACTCTTCAGGCCAGGAGGGAATGGCAGGACATACATAAAATGATTAAAGAAAACAACCTACAACCCAGATTACTGTACCCAGCAAGGATCTCATTCAAATATGAAGGAGAAATCAAAAGCTTTACAGACAAGCAAAAGCTGAGAGAATTCAGCACCACCAAACCAGCTCTCCAACAATTGCTAAAGGATATTCTCTAGACAGGAAACACAAAAAGGGCATATAAACCCGAACTCAAAACAGTTAAGTAAATGGCAACGGGATCATACTTATCAATAATTACCTTAAACGTAAATGGGTTGAATGCCCCAACCAAAAGGCAAAGACTGGCTGAATGGATACAAAAACAAGATCCCTATATATGCTGCCTACAAGAGAACAACCTCAAAACAAGGGACACATACAGACTGATAGTGAAGGGCTGGAAAAAGATATTCCACGCAAATACAGACCAAAATAAAGCAGGAATAGCAATACTCATATCAGATAAAATAGACTTTAAAACAAAGGCTGTGAAAAGAGACAAAGAAGGACACTACATAATGATCAAAGGATCAATCCAAGAAGAAGATATAACAATTATAAATATATATGCATCCAACATAGGAGCACCACAATATGTAAGACAAATGCTAACAAGTATGAAAGGGGAATTAACAGTAACACAATAATAGTGGGAAACTTTAATACCCCACTCACACCTATGGACAGATCAACTAAACAAAAAATTAACAAAGAAACGCAAACTTTAAATGATACAATAGACCAGTTAGACCTAATTGATATCTATAGGACATTTCAACCCCAAACAATGAATTTTACCTTTTTCTCAAGTGCGCACGGAACATTCTCCAGGATAGATCACATCCTGGGCCATAAATCTAACCTTGATAAATTCTAAAAAAATCGAAATCATTCCAAGCATCTTTTCTGACCATAATGCATTAAGATTAGATCTCAATTACAGGAGAAAAACTGTTAAAAATTCCAACATATGGAGGCTGAACAACACACTTCTGAATAACCAACAAAGCACGGGAGAAATCAAAAAAGAAATCAAAATATGCATAGAAATGAATGAAAATGAAAACACAACAACCCAAAACCTGTGGGACACTAAAAAGCAGTGTTAAGAGGAAAGTTCATAGCAATAAAGGCATACCTTAAGAAACAAGGAAAAAGTCAAATAAATAACCTAATTCTACACCTAAAGCAACTAGAAAAGGAAGAAATGGAGAACCCCTGAGTTAGTAGAAGGAAAGAAATCTTAAAAATCAGGGCAGAAATAAATGCAAAAGAAACAAAGAGACCATAGCAAAAAACAACAAAACCAAAAGCTGGTTCTTTGAAAGGATAAATAAAATTGACAAACCATTAGTCAGAATCATCAAGAAACAAAGAAAGAAAAATCAAATCAATAAAATTAGAAATGAAAATGGAGAGATCACAACAGACAACACAGAAATACAAAGGATCATAAGAGACTACTATCAGCAATTATATGCCAATAAAATGGACAACGTGGAAGAAATGGACAAATTGTTAGAAAAGTACAACTTCCCAAAACTGAACCAGAAAGAAACAGAAAGTCTTAACAGACCCATCACAAGCATGGAAATTGAAACTGTAATCAGAAATCTTCCAGCAAACAAAAGCCCAGGTCTAGACGGCATCACAGCTGAATTCTACCAAAAATTTAAAGACTAACACCTATCCTACTCAAACTCTTCCAGAAAATTGCAGAGGAAGGTAAACTTCCAAACTCATTCTATGAGGCCACCATCACCCTAATATCAAAACCTGAAAATGATGCCACAAAAAAAGAAAACTACAGGCCAATAACACTGATGAACATAGATGCAAAAATCCTCAACAAAATTCTAGCAATCGGAATCCAACAACACATTAAAAAGATCATACACCATGACCAAGTGGGCTTTATCCCAGGGATGCAAGGATTCTTCAATATCCGCAAATCAATCAATGTAATTCACCACATTAACAAATTGAAAAATAAAAGCCATATGATTATCTCAATAGATGCAGAGAAGGCCTTTGACAAAATTCAACATCCATTTATGATTAAAAAAAAAAAA
>SJYQ01002699.1:72433-110970 GCA_006410935.1 Redunca redunca
ACATATATATGTGTATATATATACACACACACACAACATTGTGTGTGTATGTATGTATACAGAATGAAATTCTCAGTTCAGTTCAGTCGCTGAGTCGTGTCTGACTCTTTGCGACCCCATGAATCGCAGCATGCCAGGCCTCCCTGTCCATCACCAACTCCCAGAGTCCGCTCAGACTCGCATCCATTGAGTCAGTGATGCCATCCAGCCATCTAATCCTCGGTCGTCCCCTTCTCCTCCTGCCCCCAATCCCTCCCAGCATCAAAGTCTTTTCCAATGAGTCAACTCTTTGCATGAGGTGGCCAAGTACTGGAGTTTCAGCTTTAGCATCATTCCTTCCAAAGAAATCCTAGGGATGATCTCCTTCAGAATCGACTGATTGGATCTCCGTACTACTCAGCCATAAAAAGAATGAAAAAATGCCGTTTGCAGTGAAGCAAATCTGATAAAGACAAATATCATATATTACCGCTTATACATGGACTCTAAAATAAATGGTACAAATGAACCTAATTACAAAATAGAAACAGAATCACAGATATAGAAAACAAACAAACAAAAAATTCATGGTTACCAGGAAGAATGGGAAGTGTTAGCTGCTCAGTCAGATCTGATTTTTTATGACCCCATGGATGGCAGCCCACCGTGCTCCTCTATCCATGGAATTCTCCAGGCAAGAATATTGGATTGGTTTGACATTCCCTTCTCCAGGGGATCTTCCTGACCCAGGAATTGAACCCTGGGTTGAAAAATCTGCTGGCAGATTTTTTTTACCATCTGACCCACCAGGGAAGTCCAGAAGAATGGGGAGAAGGGGTAAACTGGGAAATTTGGATTGACATATGCATGCTATGATAGACAGCCTACAAACAGGTAACCAACAAATAGAAACCCACAAATAGATTACCAAAACAACTTTCTGTACGGCACAGAGAGCTCAACTCAGTACTCTGTAATGACCGATGGGGAGAGGAATCTAAAAAAATAGTAGACATATGTATAACTGATTCACTTAGCTGTATAGCAGAAACTAAACCTCAGAAATCAACTGTACTTAAAGCTGCATAAATAAAGTTAAAATAAATAAACAAATGATGCATAAGCATCTGGAGATTACCAATTAGTTTTCTAACAACGCACAAAAATAAAACTATCACATATGTTGGTATATATTACAGAAAGCTTATTGCAGTGATTTCAATTAAACAGTAAGTCAAATGTTCGTGTATCACTTATACTTGTCCAACAATAACTTTTAAAGTCATTGCAGAGTTGCACTCTACTTTCTCACTTCCCTTCAATGTAAAAACCTCCAAGAACTGGTTTCTGCCTATCCCAATCCAAGAGAAATGTTTCATTCAGGAGCATGTACCACTATTAACATTCCCTGCTTCTGAACTACCCCTCACTCTGGCTTCCCTTACAGTAGCTTCTCTCATGTTCTTTCCACCTGTCTGACTACTAACACCTGTTGGGGATTCTCCTGTTCATCTTGTAACTGTATTCTCCTCCAGAATTCTACACTAGAATCTATTTTTTTATCTTCCTAGGTGATCACATGCATTAAATAATCACCTGGCCTGTGATGTGCAATTCTCCATCTCAGCTCCTCTCCCACATATACTGCATACAAGACACCTGCTTAGTGGGAATATTCACCTGTATGTCCACCAAAGGTGATTATACCACCCATTCAAAAATTTTCCAAGATTTCTTTTCTCTATCTCAGTGACTCACCCAGCCATTGAAACCTGAAATCTGGACACCATCCACTGCCTTTATGTTCATTTGGTCAGCAAGTGATTTCTGTTCTATGTTATTAATATCCCTCAAATATATCCTGTCTCCAGCACTGGGACTATCCCCCCACAACCTGTTACAGGCCTCCTTGCCTCTCTAACAGTGTAACCAATCTTCAAAGTGGCCTCCTGCCTCCAAGTCAGGGCAGCCTCCACTCAGGTGGTCCCTAGGCTGTCAGTGTACCCTCTGTTAAATCTTTAAGTCTCTGCTCCCCTAAATTCAAGGCAAAGCCCAAGGTCCTCAGCCAGGTTTGCAGATGCAGTGATGGGTGGGTGTGGGAGAAACTTTACCACTGACTCTGTTTTCTCACCAGAGTATGTTGTTGTTCAGTTGCTAAGTCATGTGTGACTCTTCGCAAACCCATGAACTGCTGTCACCCAGAGTTTGCTCAAACACATGTCTATTGAGTGGGTGATACCATCCAACTATCTCATCCTCTGTTGCCTCCTTCTTCTCCTGCCCTCGATCTTTATGGTCTTTACTCGGCCTTCTTTATGGTCCAACTCTCACATCTGTACATGACTACTGGAAAAACCATAGCTTAGACTATAAGGACCTTTATTGGCAAAGTGATGTCTCTGTTTTATAATAGAATGTCTCAGTTCAGTTCAGCCAGTCATATCCAACTCTTTGCAACCCCATGGACTGCAGTATGCCAGGCCTCCCTGTCCATCACCAACTCCCAGAGCCTACTCAAACTCATGTCCATCAAGTCGGTGATGCCATCCAACCATCTCATCTTCTGTCATCCCCTTCTCCTCCTGCCTTCAATCTTTCCCAGCATCAGGGTCTTTTCCAATGAGTCAGTTCTTTGAATCATGTGCCTAAAGTATTGGACTTCAGCTTCAGCTGAAGTCTTTCCAATGAATATTCAGGACTGATTTCCTTTAGGATTGACTGGTTGCAGTTCAAGGGACTCTCAACAGTCTTCTCTACCACCACAGTCCAAAAGCATCAATTCTTCGGTGCTCAGTATTTTTTAGGGTCCAACTCTCACATCCATACATGACTACTGCAAAAACCACAGCTCTGACTAGACAGACCTTTGTTGGCAAAATAATGTCTCTGCTTTTTAATATGCTGTCTAGGTTGGTCATAGCCAAGCATCATTTAATTTCATGGCTGCTGTCTCCATTGGCAGTGATTTTGGAGTCCAAGAAAATAGTCTGTCACTGTTTCCATTGTTTCCCCATCTATTTGCCATGAAGTGATGGGACTGCATGCCATGATCTTCATTTTTGGAATGTTGAGTTTTAAGCCAGATTTTCACTCTCCTCTTTCACTTTCATCAAGAGGCTCTTCAGTTCCTCTCAGCTTTCTGCCATAAGGGTGGTGTCATCTGCAAATCTGAGGTTATTGATATTTCTCCCGGCAATCTTGATTCCAGCTTCTGCTTCAGCTAGCCCAGCATTTCACATGCTGTATTCTGCATATAAGTTAAATAAGCAGGGTGACAAGATACAGCCTTGACATACTCCTTTCCCAATCTGGAACCAGTACATTTTTCCATGTCTAGTGAATGTCTAGGTTTGTCATAAGCTTTTTTTCCAAGGAGCAAGCGTCTTTTAATTTTGTGGCTGCAGTCAGCATCTGCAGTGATTTTGGAGCCCAGGAAAATAAAAGCTGTCACTCTTTCCATTTTTTTCCCCATCTATTTGCCATGAAGTGATGGAACTGAATGCCATAATCCTAGTTTTTTGAATGTTGATGAAGTGAGATTATCATTAGACCAATAGGTAAGTGAACAGGAAGATTGTGGAGGTTCAAGAGAAGACAGAAACGAATCTCAGAAACTGAGGACACTAACTTTTCAAGGGAAATATTATAGTACTGCTGAGAAGTGAATTCCAGCAGCAGGTCTCTGGCATGACAGGTGACAGCAGTCAGTTTTGTATAAGGACAGCCACCCAGTTAAGAAACAAATGTTGAGCTACCCTGGTGTGAATATAGGCTTAATGCGGGTTGTCAGGCTTTTGCCTGGTGAGCAGGATGGTGTATACTATACTCCAGGCATTTTTCTGGTTGTCGGGACACAGCAAGAAGCAGAGCAAAGTGCTCTCTTAATGGACCTTATACTGTTTGGGGACAAATAAATGATACAATCTCAGAGAATGGCTAAGTGTCACAAGGAATATAAAACTGGGGTGGGGGGGTTGTGCTCAGAACAGTATTTGTATAATAAATAATTGAATATTATTTATTCATGCTACATTCTCAGTTCTCCAAGGAATGACACTTAGCTGGCACCATTACAATCAATATCTGCTTTATAGCAACAGGACTCAACTCTCTAAATCTGTCTATTTCAGAGCGGAGATAAGGGACATTCCCAAAGAGGTGTTTAAGTAAAGACCATGAAGTTTTGTCTTGAGTAGAACTGGAAAGATGAGGAGTGAAAATGGGGGTGGATCAATGGATAATTGAACCAGATGGACTCAGAGGCTCTAAGAGTATGGCTAAGAGAGGTCTCTACTATACTGTGAGAACTAATGCAATTTAAATGTTTGGTTAGCACTGGATATAGGCTCTTGGATTGTCTGAGAGAGACTTTAGCTTTAGAAAATAGAGCACATTGAAAAGCCTTTACTGGACTATTAAAAAAAAAAAAAAAGGAAAGAATATACCCATGTAAAGTAACCTGAACACACAGGTTAATGTAAGAAAATGGTTTTATTACTGAAGAAGGCCTAATTATAAACAAAGATTTGGCATATATAATGGAATGCATTTTTAGTGTATAGGTTCAATTTTAGAATTTTGTCCTGATAACTAGAAAAAAACATGGGATCCAAAACTGGCCATATTCTTGGAGAAATGTATTTTGAAATTCATTTTTTCACTATATGTCATTGATCACAGGCTCATGAGCAATCGTGTTTAAAGCTAGACTTTTGTTTTCTTCCACATTTTAGACACATTTGATCTACATAAGTTTTCCCTAAGGATTTGCTGTTGTTGTCATCATCTGTCTTCCTCAGACAGTAAAGTGTCTGTCTACAATGCAGGAGACCCGAGTTCAATCCCTGGGACGGGATGATCCTCTGGAGAAGGAAATGACAATCCACTCCAGTACCATTGCCTGGAAAATCTCAAGGACAGAAGAGCCTCATAGGCTACAGTCCATGGGGTCGCAAAGAGTCAGACACGACTGAGAGACTTCACTTTCACTTTCACTTTCATCTGTCTTCCAGATAATGTACAACGTAAAAATGGCACCCTACTCCAGTACTCTTGCCTGGAAAATCCCATGGATGGAGGAGCCTGGTGGGCTGCAGTCCATGGGGTCGCTAAGAGTGGGACACGACTGAGCGACTTCACTTTCATGCGTTGGAGAAGGAAATGGCAACCCACTCCAGTGTTCTTGCCTGGAGAATCCCAGGGACAGGGGAGCCTGGTGGGCTGCCGTCTATGAGGTCGTACAGAGTCAGACACAACTGAAGTGACTTAGCAGCAGCAATGCCCACTAAGACACAAACATTTTCTTTTTCACTGCTGTGACTCAGTACCCCAAAGAATGTTTGGGCAAATAGGTTCAATAGGTTCAAATTTTTTAAAAAATCATAGAACACGTGAAGAGAACCAGAAAAGAAATAAAAGGCTAACTGAAGGTGCTTGATGAAGAGACATGAAGAAAAGATTCACATAAGACTGAAAGTGAAAGTCGCTCAGTCATATCTGATTCTGTGATCCCATGGGACTGTAGAGTCCATGGAATTCTCCAGGCCAGAATACTGGAGTGGCCAGCTGTCCCCTTCTCCAGAGGATCTTCCCAACCCAGGGATGGAACCCAGGTCTCCCACATTGCAGGCGGATTCTTTACCAGCTGAGCCACTCAGTTCAGTTCAGTTCAGTTCAGTCGCTCAGTCGTGTCCGACTCTTTGTGACCCCATGAATCACAGCACGCCAGGCCTCCCTGTCCATCACCATCTCCCGGAGTTCACTCAGACTCACGTCCATCGAGTCAGTGATGCCATCCAGCCATCTCATCCTCTGTTGGCCCCTTCTCCACCTGCCCCCAATCCCTCCCAGCATCAGAGTCTTTTCCAATGAGTCAACTCTTCGCACAAGGTGGCCAAAGTACTGGAGTTTCAGTTTAGCATCACTCCTTCCAAAGAAATCCCAGGGTTGATCTCCTTCAGAATGGACTGGTTGGATCTCCTTGCAGTCCAAGGGACTCTCAAGAGTCTTCTCCAACACCACAGTTCCAAAGCATCAATTCTTTGGTGCTCAGCCTTCTTCACAGTCCAACTCTCACATCCATACATGACCACAGGAAAAACCATAGCCTTGACTAGACAGACCTTAGTCAGCAAAGTAATGTCTCTGCTTTTGAATATGCTTTCTAAGTTGGTCATAACTTTTCTTCCAAGGAGTAAGCATCTTTTAATTTCATGTCTGCAGTCACCATCTGCAGTGATTTTGGAGCCCCAAAAGCAAAGTCTGACACTGTTTCCACTGTTTCCCCATCTATTTCCCATGAAGTGATGGGACTGGATGCCATCATCTTCGTTTTCTGAATGTTGAGCTTTAAGCCAACCTTTTCACTCACCTCTTTCACCCTCAGCAAGAGGCTTTTTAGTTCCTCTTCACTTTCTGCCATAAGAGTGGTATCATCTGCATATCTGAGGTTATTGATATTTCTCCCAGCAATCTTGATTCCAGCTTGTGTTTCTTCCAGTCCAGCATTTCTCATGATGTACTCTGCATACAAGTTAAATAAGCAGGGTGACAATATACAGCCTTGACACACTCCTTTTCCTATTTGGAACCAGTCTGTTGTTCCATGTCCAGTTCTGACTTTTGCTTCCTGACCTGCATACAGATTAGGGAAGCCTGAAAGTGAAAGTCGCTCAGTCATGTCTGATTCAATGACGATTAACCTAATGGTAATAAGGTGAACCATTTCACTTCTATAAGGATAAAAACGTATTATCTTTACAAGAGTCATTGTTTCTTTGACCATGAAGTCATGGAGAAGCACAAGAATTACTAACACCTGAATTTCATAATAAAGGGGATACAACACAGAAGCTCAGTAAAACATGAATAGATACCTATCCATTTACTCTGAAGGAATATGGTCTCACGTAAACTCCTGGGAAAATTCTGAGGGTCTCACACAACCTTGGAATCATCATAATGATTTTGAAAGATTAGATATGGCTGATCACATAAGATTTATAAACATAATTTCTAAATTCTACCTGGGGGGCAAAACACAATTTTGTTCTTCATTCAAAAAATGACAAAGATGTTGTCAAAAGAAAAATTCAGCACTTGGTCTACAAAATACAGATTCAAAATATTATATAATATAATCACATATAATGTGAACAACTATATGAATGACACACTCATTAATGTTTTAGATGTGAAATCTAGCAAATTGTTTGACTTCTTTTTTAATGAGTTATAGAGTTAAGGACTCCTTTTTACCCATAAGCAAAAAAGAATATTCCATATAATTACAGGCTCTTGATCCTAAAGGCCCACTGGATGAAAAACCAAGATTCACTTTCCTTCACCATTAAGACTGGAGTGAGCTGACAGGATCCTACAGAACATGGATTTCAATCAATGACTATCTAGGAATCAGTGAACACACTTTCTATTCTCAGTTATGAGGCCCTGAGGATATGAAAATGACAACAACTCTGATATATGATGAACCAAACTTCTGTTTCTAATATCACAATTTAAATGATTAAATGCTATTGTCTCATTTAAAATGGAGCTGTGCTCAATGTTTAATCAAATTCCAGTATAACTCATTCCCTGGATTATTGTTGCGAGTGAAATGACACAAAGACAAGACACACACAAAAGACAGACAGAGACACAACTCCGGCCAGAGGGAGAAGACCCTTCAGCCCTCCTTGCGGTTTATTTTATACCCCCAGTGCTGGATACATTCCAAGAAGCTAAGAAGTACATACTTTACCAAATAAGGGCAAAAAAGCTAAATGTAAACAAAGGCAGGGGAACAAGGAGAAGAAGTGACCTCGAGGTATTTACTGAGAAGCCTGTCCAGAATTCCATCCTCCTCCTTATCTCTAAGGGGGGCGTGTTCCCTCGTATGCGAGCGGACCAGTAACCTTGGATATTGTGTACAGGCTTTCTGGCAGAACATCCTGTTTGCAGGCATGCCCTGCCCAAGCAGAGAGTTTTGTTTACAGGCACATCTCCACTTCCTTAACCATTCCTTCACTTTGTCACTGTTAAACTCCTACAGGTTATCATCATTACAGACACCTGAACAACCTGTAAAATGACAGAAGATAAAAGCCATTCTTCAGAGCACTGCTTGGCTTCACTCTCAGGCCACATCAGTCTCTGGAGAATTCCTGAACTAGGAGAGCCTCCCCAGAGCACAGCTTCATACAAATCTGATCTACAGAAGATATGCCATATTCCAAAGCAGAAATGTGTGGAGTAGTGAGTCCTTTGATATAATCATGTTTCAAGGATTTCAAACAGCAATAGATTAATAGATTTTTCCTGTAAAAAATTTTTGTTCCTTTAATATTTGAAATTTTCCACTGCTGCTTATTTCATAGGAATATAGGAAGAATCAAGAATATAATATTTATAAAGCTTTTATGGTCCTTGGGGAAAACGTGTTAAATATCCAGGAGTATTTATACATCCTATAAAAATAGAATATAATGTTTTAAAGTTCAGAAAATCATTAGTGTACTTTGTTTTGTAGCACAATGTTTTGATAACACAAATACCAAGTTGAACTGAAGTTGTACGTGTAGATAAAACTTTAAAGAATATCTAACTTTCTGTTACAAAAAGCATAAAAATTTTAATGCCTTTATACGTATATGCTGTTTTAACTAATAAATACTGTATTTACTGTCATTAAAAAACAGTAATAATGAATATTATCCACAAAACAGCATATTTAGTTAATTGCTCATCTGTCACAACTGTGTGATTTATGATACAACATCATTTATTTTTCTGTGATGTTAAAATAATCCCTTTTAAACCAATGCCTATTTTTCAAAATGCCTTCTACCTTTCTGCTGAGCACGGAGGGAAGTGCAGCATCTTTTCAGAATTTACCTTGAATGATAAATTGTTCCATGTTTCCTTTGAAAGGCTGGATGTGCTCTTTTGAGGACACTTGGTAAACTTTCCCTGCTTCAACGTCACAGGCTGAAATTAAAGAGAGACTGTGTTCAGAATGTCGCACTGCTAACAGTGCATTAAAACAATTATAAATTGTTTTAGGAAATCCTGTTAACCATGATAACTGACAAATGTCAGCATCCAATGATGTCAAAAGAAGCCTATCATCAAGGCTTCAATTTAGGGGATTATAAAAAGAAATTGAAAATATTATAGTTGATGTACAACATTATGTTAGTTTCAGGTATACAACAGTGATTCAACATTTAAATACATTATGGAATGAATACCATGGTGAGTCTAGTAACTATCTGTGACCATATAAAGCTTCATAAAACTTCATGAAAAGAAGATAAAATAGGTGAGTGAAATAGATGAAAGGGATTAAAGAGGTAAAAACTGCCAGTTACAAAATAAATAAGTCACAGGGATGCAAGGTACAGCATGGGGAATATAACACTGTAATAACACTGGTGCATAATACATGAATATTTTGTTGTTGTTCAGTCACTAAGTTGTATCCAACTCTTTGTGACACCATGGACTGCAGTACACCAGGCTTTCCCGACCCTCACTATCTCCTAGAGTTTGCCCAAGTTCATGTCCATTGAATCCATGATGGCATCCAATCATCTCATCTCTGTCACTCCCTTCTCCTCCTACCCTCAATATTTCCCACCCTCAGGGTCTCTTCAGTATCAGTCCTTCCAATGAGTATTCAGGGTTGATTTCCTTTAGGGTTGACTGGTTTGATCTCCTTGCTGTCCAAGGGACTCTTAAAAGTCTTCTCCACTACTACAATTTGAAAACACCTATTCTTCAGCACTCAGCCTTCTTTTGGAGAAGGCAATGGCACCCCACTCCAGTACTCTTGCCTGGAAAATCCCATGGACAGAGGAGCCTGGTAGGCTGCAGTCCATGTGGTCACTCAGAGTCGGACATGACTAAGTGACTTCACTTTCATTTTTCACTTTCATGCATTGGAGAAGGAAATGGCAACCTACTCCAGTGTTCTTGTCTGGAGAATCCCAAGGATGGGGGAGCCTTGTGGGCTGCCATCTATGGGGTCACACAGAGTTGGACATGACTGAAGCGACTTAGCAGCAGCAGCCTTCTTTATGGTCCAACTCTCACTTACATGAGCACTGGAAAGACCATAGCTTTGACTATACAGACCTTTGTCATCGTTACGTTGTTCACCTGAAACTAATAATGATATTATAAGCCAACTGTACCTCATTTATAAAGGTAGGACAGATGAAAGGNAATATAAATGTATTTATTTTAATTGGAGGTTAATTACTTTACAATATTGTATTGGTTTTGCCATACATCAACATGAATCTGCCACGGGTATTACTTTACCGTTTTGAAGAATTTCAAAGTCTTCAAAATGATCTAAGGCTTCTCAACTAAAAATTGAGAAGACTCTTCAGAATACGTTGGACACCAAGGAGATTAAACCAGTCAGTTTAAAGGAAATCAATCCTGAATATTCACTGGAAGAACTGATGCTGAAGCTGAAGCTCCAAATCTTTGGGCATCTGATGCGAAGAGCCGACTCATTGGAAAAGACCCTGATGCTGGGAAAGACTGAGAGCAGTAAGATAAGGAGTGACAGAGATGAGATGGTTGGGTGGCATCACCAACTCAATGGACATGTGTGCCTGTGTGCTAAGTCACTTCAATGGTGTCTGACTCTTTGAGAACCTATGGACTGTATCCAGCCAGTCTCCTCTGTCCATGGGGGTTCTCCAGGCAAGAATACTGGAGTGGACTGCCATGCTCTTCTCCAGGTGATCTTCCCAACCCAGGGATAGAACCTGCATCTCTTCTGTCTCTTGCATTGTCAAGTGAGTTCTTTACCACTAGTGCCACTTGGGAAGCCCCAGTGGACATGAGTGCGGGCAAACTCTGAGAGACAGCAAAGGACAGGAAAGCCTAGTGTGCTGCAGTCCATGGAGTCACAAAGAGTCAGACATGACTTAGCAACTGAACAATAACAATAAAGCATTACACATGCTTTTTTTTTTTTTTACCAAATACATGAAAAAATGTTTCCTTCCCAGGAAAGTTCACATGCCACAAAATCTTAGGCAAGTATACTAAGGGCAGGTGGGGAGGAAATATGTGTCTTTTAACAAGATATGATAAATATACAAATGCCGGGAGCCAGCGTGAGGAACTCCGCCCATGGCAAAGGTCATGAGGAAGGAGGCTTCGGCATACGCAAAGGCGGAATCGAGCCTCAGGAAACCCCCTGTTCCCGAGCATCTAACCCCAAAACCAGAGTCTACCTTCTTTACTGTTTCATGCTCTCACCTATATTTCTGACTTTACGGGGGACTGACCCCTATTACCTCTCTCTGAGAAGGAGTTAACTTACAGCTCCAAGTCAATAAAAATTCCTGGGCTTGAAAAGAGTGTTTCAACTTATGAACTCCTCTGAAGGTTATCTAGCCTGCCTGTACAGGTTCGTCTGGCCACATGTGATTGTTTACAGCCTCCCAATCATGAGAAACATGAAATGTTTTAGACTTACTAAAGACAGATTCTTTTGGAAAGTTAGAAATTACTGGTATAGTGGGTTGGTTAGGAATTATATTGGTGAAGGGTTTCTCATTTGTTGTGCCAATAATTGCTGCTAATTCCCTGCCCTGGGTGTGACAAGGGTGTCTCAGGTCAAACCTCTCTGCTGACAGACTAGCTTGTGTGACAACCTCTCAACCATAAACAGCACAGAGAGTTTGGAGTATTTTGAAAGTCTTAATTAGCATAGGGCTTTTCTCATTGTTGAGTCAATGATTGCCACCAGGCCTCCATATCCTTAGGCACCTGGGAATATATCAATCAATGTATTTGGAAAATAGAAAAGGAAATATAGTAGTTTTTGATGTTAGCAACACTAGACTTTTTTGAGCTGATGAATTTTCTCTTTTGTTATAGATCACTGTACTTTGTTATAAATCACTGTGTCCTTGCTATGTAAAAATGTAACTTTATCACTATATTAAGACTAAATAGATCTTAAGGGGAACATTGGTGAAGGGTTTTCATTTGTTTGGCTGATGTTTGCTGCTAAATCTCCATATTCCCTGCCCTTATAATGAATATAACTAGCATATAGGAGAAATAAGTATTAACCTTTAAGATTAATCATGTTAACCTTAGGTTAAATAAATTCCTTTCTTGATTGTAACCCACCACAACCTCACCCTATAGGAGTGCAACTTTATTTGGAGGGTGGTGCCTGGCTTAAGAAAAAACACCCTTGGGAAAAAATAAGTTTTCTGGTTAAATGACCGTTATCAGAAAGAAAGGGTCGTAAAATATCAGCAGGCCTTATGGCCAGAAGATGATGTAAAACCCCTAAGACCTTTTTTTATACATTTATATGAAGCACCTGATCTTGATAAAGGTCAGGACTGCTGACCCCCACGTGACTCTGTATTCATCCCTACGTGTAACAAAAGGTATATAAGCAAACCTAAAAAATAAAGAAATGGGATCAGTTTATGGAAAGACTGATTCCCCCATGTCACTTCTTTCTTGCTCTCCGTTTTTCTGGCTGAATTTCCATCTGGAATATGGGTACTCACCAAGCCTACTAATTTTGCCTGGGCTTCTAAGATCGGACCAGGGAGGCCTCAGTGCCTCCTCTCCTTCAGGAGAACAGAAAGACGCCTGTGGCCTATGTAGGTGGTGATTGGTATTCCACATAAACCAAGTTATTCAGCCTCTTTTTCTCTGCTAATTTTCCAATCTCTCTCTATATCTGTAATTAAATAAGTTTTTTCCTAGGACGCTGATTCTGTCCCCACCTTCGAATTACCCTGGATCCACCGGGGCTGGACATAAAGTGAAAGTAAGACAATAAAATTTGTCCCTGATGAAAGATGCTGCTATTAAATAACCAAGATGGGATTAAATAACTAGATTTCTAATATATATAACTTTTTAAACAACAAAAGAATAAGATTACTTGTAAAATTTTTCTTTTGCCACTTATGAAAATGTTTATTTACATTGATGTTTACTTTCTTTAGAAACACTGAAAAATTTGTTCTCTCATTAAAGAAGCATAAATAACAACTGAGTTTCCTTAACGTTGTAAGTTACCTCTCAGGTCTTTCTTGAGTTTTTTGAGGTCTTTCTGAAAATCTTCAAACTTCATCTTCGGGGCCTGAAAGAGGTCCTGGGGTTCAGGCAGTGGAAACACACACTGTTCTTTCCCAGCGTCCTGGTCAGCACGAAGCACAGAACATTTAGATAAATGAGGACATAACAGCAGCAGCAATGACAAACAACATCAAACACGACCACATCACTCAACAACAAGGAGTAACGAAATGTGACTCTGTGAACATTATCTCATCTCATCAAAATTGCAAAGGTAATATGACATGATATATGACAACAGGTTTCTGCTATTGTCCTAGGCAGAGAGACCAAAGTGAGTAGAAATACACTTTTTAAAATGACTGAATATACAGCATTAAATAAAACTCATCCCAGTAAATCCACACATGTAGATGAGAATATTTAGGATGAAAGGAGAAGTTCTCTGTTTCATGTTATTATAGTTTAATGGCCCAGATGGTCTTGTCCTCCCCACCTCTGTTCCCACCTGAGCCCCAAGTGGAAGTACAACACTTTCGAGGGTTGTCTCAGTTGTACACACCTTCCTGCTTTCACCTTCCTCAACCAGAAGATTAATTCATTAATTTTATTTCTTATTATTAGCAGGTACAACTACTATATAAACAGAAATTACTAAAGAGCACCAGCATTTCTGTATGACTGAACCAATAGGGACCACTCAAACAGGAAGCTTGACTGAGGTTTATTACTAAGTAGATTAAGAAAATTTAAAAGTTAAGTATTATCTCAAGTAAGCTGGAGCTTTAAAAATGCAAATTCATGTTATAAATTATGTCAGCAACTGAGATTCAAGAATTAGTTTCTATGCAGCTATAAAAATGCAATGTATGTAAAGTTCTAAAGAAGAAAAACTACTTCATATTTAACAATCTTCAAAGAAAGAGCTTTACACCTTCTTTTCTGGCACATTTAGAAGCATTAATACATGTTTTTTTTTTTAATTCTGAAAATAAATACTAGATAATATAAAAAGAGCTTTCCAAGCATCCTGTATCCTGCATCGGACATAGACTGGCGATTCGTTTCTTACATGACAGTATACATGTTTCAATGCCATTCTCCCATCTCATCCCACCCTCTCCCTCTCCCTCAGAGTCCAAAAGTCCACTCTACACATCTGTGTCTCTTGCTGTCTTGCATACAGGATCATCATTGGGGCCGGTGCACGGGGATGACCCAGAGAGATGTTATGGGGAGGGAGGTGGGAGGGGGGTTCATGTTTAGGAACGCATGTACACCCATGGTGGATTCATGTCAATGTATGGCAAAACCAATACAGTGTTGTAAAGTAAAATAAAGTTAAAATAAAATTTTTAAAAATAAATAAATAAAATAAAAAGAAACTCAATCCAAAAAAAAAAAAAAAAAAAGAGCTTTACACCTTCTTTTCTGGCACATTTAGAGGCATTAATACATGTTTGTTTTTTTCTTAATTCTCAAGATAAATACTAGATAATATAAATATTCCTTTATAAACAAGTCTGAAGGGATATGATAATATATCTATTAGACTCCTTGATGGGCTTCCCTAGTGGCTCAGATGGTAAAGAACCCGCCTGCCAATGCAGGAGATGCAGGTTCAATCCCTGGGTCAGGAAGATCCCCTGGAGAAGGGAATGACAACCCAATCCAGTGTTCTTGCCTAGAAAATCACATGGATAGAGGAGCGTGGTGGGCTGCAGTCCATTGGGGTCGCAAAGAGTTGGACACGATTGAGCGATTAATACAACACAGACTCCCTGAACATATTATGGGTTTCCCTGGTGGCTCAGCAATAAAGAATCCACCTGCCAATGCAGGATACATGGGTTCAAGCCCTGGGTGGGGAAAATCCCCTGGAGAAGAAAATGGCAGCCCAATCCAGGATTCTTCCCTGGGAAATCCCATGGACAGAGGAGCCTGTTGAGCTACTGTTCACGGGGTTGCAAAGAGTTGGACATGACTTAACAACTAAGCAGCAACAACAACAACATATTTTACTATATTCATCAATTACACGGAAATACATAGCTATAACAAAAGTAGTACATTTATTAGAAGCAGGATTACCTGTAAAATGATTTAAGCAACTAACTTCCTTTGTATTCCCTAACTTGTAAATCAGTGAAGTGATCAGCAATGCCTAGGTAATTCTGAGTGATCTGAGTAATAGTTCCACGCATGCAAGTCTATGGAACTATACAGACATAGTTATCATCATTTTATAGAGAAAGAACCAAATAGATTTTGCATAGCCCTTGTGAGACTGCAAGTTAAATTGTTAAAAAATCTTACTTCTTCATTATTTTTATCCATATCATTTCTTAACTTTTTAAATTAATGAAATTTAACTTATAGGAGGATTGAATGGTATTAAGCAATACAAAAGACAAATAACCCCTTCAGTTCAGTTCAGTTCAGTGCAATCACTCAGTCGTGTCCGAGTCTTTGTGACCGCATGAATCGCAGTAGGCCAGGTCTACCTGTTCATCACCAACTCCTAGAGTTCACACAGACTCGCGTCCATCAAGTTGGTGATGCCATCCAGCCATCTCATCCTCTGTCCTCCCCTTCTCCTCCTGCCCCCAATCCCTCCCAGCATCAGAGTCTTTTCCAATGAGTCAGCTCTTCGCATGAGGTGGCCAAAGTATTGGAGTTTCAGTTTAGCATCATTCCTTCCAAAGAAATCCCAGGGCTGATCTCCTTCAGAATGGACTGGTTGGATCTCCTTGCAGTCCAAGGGACTCTCAANCTCTCAAGAGTCTTCTCCAACACCACAGTTCCAAAGCATCAATTCTTCGGCGCTCAGCCTTCTTCACAGTCCAACTCTCACATCCATACATGACCACAGGGAAAACCATAGCCTTGACTAGATGGACCTTAGTAGGCAAAGTAATCTCTCTGCTTTTGAATATACTATCTAGGTTGGTCATAACTTTTCTTCCAAGGAGTAAGCGTCTTTTAATTTCATGGCTGCAATCACCATCTGCAGTGATTTTNTTTGATTTCTTCTGTGATTTGTTGGTTATTCAGCAGTGTGTTGTTCAGCCTTCATATGTTGAAATTTTTAATAGTTTTTCTCCTGTAATTGAAATCTAATCTTACTGCATTGTGGTCAGAAAAGATGGTTGGAATGATTTCAGGTTTTTTGAATTTACCAAGGCTAGATTTATGGCACAGGATGTGATCCATCCTGGAAAAGGTTCTGTGTGCACTTGACAAAAAGGTGAAATTCATTGTTTTGTGGTGAGATGTCCTACAGATATCAATTAGGTCTAACTGGTTTATTGTATCATTTAAACTTTGTGTTTCCTAGTTAACTTTCTGTTTAGTTGATCTATCCATAGGTGTGAGTGGGGTATTAAACTCTCCCACTATTATTGTGTCATTGTTAATTTCCCCTGTCATACTTGTTAGCATTTGTCTTACATATTGCGGTGCTTCTATGTTGGGTGCATATATATTTATAATTCTTATATCTTCTTCTTGGATTGATCCTTTGATCATTATGTAGTGTCCTTCTTTATCTCTTTTCACAGCCTTTGTTTTAAAGTCTATTTTATCGGATATGAGTTTTGCTACTCGTGCTTTCTTTTGGTCTCTATTTGTGTGGAATATCTTTTTCCAACCCTTCACTTTCAGTCTGTATGTGTCCCTTGTTTTGAGGTGGGTCTCTTGTAGACAACATATGTAAGGGTCTTGTTTTTGTATCAATTCAGTCAGTATTTGTCATTTGGTTGGGATTCAACCCCCTTTATGTTTAAAGTAATTATTGATAAGTCTGATCCTGTTTGCCATTTACTTTATTGTTTTGGATTCGAGTTTATACACCCTTTTTGTGTTTCCTGTCTAGAGAAGATACTTTAGAATTTGTTGGAGAGCTGGTTTAGTGGTCCTGAATTCTCTCAGCATTTGCTTGTCTGTAAAGCTTTGATTTCTCCTTCATATTTGAATGAGATCCTTCCTGGGTACAGTAATCTTGGCTGCAGGTTATTTTCTTTCATCCCTTTAAATATGTCTTGCCATACCCTCCTGGCCTGAAGAGTTTCTATTGAAAGATCAGCTGTTGTTGTTATGGGAATCCCCTTGTGTGTTATTTGTTGTTTTTCCCTTGTTGCTTTTAATATTTGTTCTTTGTGTTTGACCTTTGTTAATTTGATTAATATGTGTCTTAGGGTGTTTCGCCTTTGGTTTATCCTGTTTGGGACTTTCTGGGTTTCTTGGACCTGGGTGATTATTTCCTTCCCCATTTTAGGGAAGTTTTCAGCTATTACATCCTCAAGTATTTTCTCATGGTCTGTCTTTTTGTCTTCTTCTGGGACTCCTATGATTCGAAAGTTGCAGTGTTTAATATTGTCCTGGAGGTCTCTGAGATTGTCCTCATTTCTATTAATTTGTTTTTCTTTTTTCCTCTCTGATTCAATTATTTCTACCATCCTACCTTCTACTTCACTAATCCTACCTTCTGCCTCTGTTATTCTACTCTTTGTTGCCTCCAAAGTGTTTTTTATCTCATTTATTGCATTGTTCATTTATACATTGACTCTTTTTTATTTCTTCTAGGACCTTGTTAAACCTTTCTTGCATCTTCTCAATCCTTGTCTCCATGCTATTTATCTGATTCCATTTTGATTTCAAGGTTTTGGATCATTTTCACTATCATTATTTGGAAGAATAATAATAATATAATTATTCAGGTAGATTCCCTATCTCTTCCTCTTTTGTTTGGTTTAGTGGGCATTTATCCTGTTCCTTTACCTGCTGTATATTCCTCTGTCTCTTCACCTTGTTTATATTGCTGCGTTTGGGATGGCCTTTCTGTATTCTGGCAGTTTGTGGAGTTCTCTTTATTGAGGGGTTTCCTCACTGTGGGTGGGGTTGTACGGGTGGCTTGTCAAGGTTTTTTGGTTAAGGAAGCTTGTGTTGGTGTTCTGGTGGGTGGAGCTGGATTTCTTCTCTCTGGAGTGCAATGAAGTGTCCAGTAATGTGTTATGAGATGTCAATGGGTTTGGAGTAACTTTGAGCAGCCTGTATATTGAAGCTCAGGGCTGTGTTCTTGTGTTGGTAGATAATTTGCGTGGTATGTCTTGCTCTGGAACTTGTTGGCCCTTGGATGGTGCTTGGTTTCAGTATAGGTATGGAGGCGTTTGATGAGCTCCTGTTGATTAATGTTCCCTGGAGTCAGTTCTCTGATGCCCTTAGGATTTGAACTTAAGCCCCCTGCTTCTGGTTTTCAGTCTTATTTTTAGTCTCAAGACTTCTCCTTCTTTACAGCACCATTGATAAAACATCTAGGTTAAAGATGAAAAGTTTCTCCACTGTGAGGGACACCCAGAGAGGTTGAGAGTTACATGGAAAAGAGAAGAAGAAGGAGGGAGTTAGAGGTGACCTGAATGAGATGAAGTGGAATAAAAACGGAGAGAGTAAGCTAGCCAGCAATCACTTCCTTATGTGCGCTCTACAGTCTGGACCACTCAGAGATGTTCACAGAGTTATACAGAGAAGAGAAAAGGGAGGAAAGAGACAGAGGTGGCCAGTAGGATAAAAGGGGGGGGGGATCAAAAGGAGAGAGACAGATCCAGCCAGTAATCAGTTCCCTAAGTGTTCTCCACTGTCTGGAACACACAGAGATTCACAGAGTTGGGTAGAGAAGAGAAGGGGGAAGTAGGAGACAGAGGCGACCTGGTGGAGAAAAAGGAAAGTCCAAAGGGGGAGAGAGCAGTCAAGCCAGTAATCTCACTTCCAAGTAAAAATGGGTACTGAAGATTGGGTTCTTAAAGGTACAAAACTGATAACAAATACCAAAAAGCATAGATTAAAAATCTAGAGTAGAGGTTGGATTTTCAAAAATACAATATTAATGAAAAGAAGGAAAAAAGTCACAAAAATTACAAGTATGTGTATATATATATATATATATGTATATGAAATTTGCTTTAAAAATAGGGTTTTGGGCAAAGTAATAGTAGGTTATAAAAATGAAAATTAAAGGAGTAATAGAGGACTTAAAAATTTTTTAAATTTAAAAAGGATGATAGTAAAAATATATCTAGGACTTTCTCTGGTGTTGTTGTGGGCAGTGTGGGGTCAGTTTATTTTCTGATAGTTCCTTGTTTCGTCTTATATTTCTCAAGATCTATAGGCCCCTTCCTATGTAGTCAATACTAACTATAGGGCTTTAACCTATTGTACCTGTCACTGCCAAGGCAGTTCCCTGTTTTATCTTCTTCTGTTTGCTGGTCTCTTCAGTGTCTGATTTCCGCCCTGACACAAGGGGGGGTGGGGCGGTGGTGAACACTTTTTTTAGGCTCACTGGTTCAGTCGCACTGTGAGGGAGGGACGCTGCAAACAAATAACACTGGTGTGTGCTTGTAGTGTCTCAGCCACACTGGGCCTGTCTCCACTCACAGTGTATGTGCCATCCCTGCCCACACTGCTCAGGCTCTAGGTTGCTCTACCAGGAACCGTCCGAGGCTGGCCCTGGGCTGCATGCACCTCTCAGGTCTAAGCCACTAAGGTTCAGGCACTCAGGTAGTCCTCAGAGGTGCAGATTCAGTTGGGCCTGCGTTTTGTGCCCTTCCGAGGTTGGACCAACTCAGGTGATGCGGTGTTTGGCGAGTGCGGTCGCTGCGACTTATCGCCTCCCCCATCCCTGCTGTTTGGTTTTCTGGGTGTACAACCGACGCACCTTCTCAGGTGGATGTTGACTGTCCAGAAGCCCAAGAAGTCTTAGTTAGCAAAGAAGCCTCCTTGCAATTTGGTAGATAATGTCTCTCTGGGGCTGTGATTGCCCCCTTCTGGCTCTAGCTGCGTGTCCCCGGAGGGGGATGGTCTGCAGCTGGCTAGTTCTGTTCAGTCCTTTGTTCTGTGAGTGGGCCTGGCAGTGTCTTAGGCTAGGGCATTTTGAGTGGTAGCTATCCCACAGTCTGGTTTGCTAGCCCAAGTTAGTTCACTCAGATTGCCCTTGGGGCATTCAGGCCCAGTCCTTACTCTAAGCAATGCAGCCTGCACCTCCCTGCCCAGCCCCCGCTTGCTAGTGCCGGGTGTAGGCATCTGAGCTGCTTCTCTGATGGGGGAGTTACCACTGGGCTCGTAATCTGTGGGTTTTATTTATTTATTTATTTTTCCTCCCTGTTACGTTGCCCTCTGTGCTTGCAAGGCTCGCCACAGATTCAGCAGTGAGAGTGTTTCCTGGTGTTTGGAAACTTCTCTTTTTTTTAGACTCCTTTCCTAGGATGGAGCTCTGTCCTTATCTCTTTTGTCTCTTTTTTTTTTTTTTTTTGTCTTTTATATTATTTCCTACCTTCTTTCAAAGACAATGGGCTGCTTGCTTTTCTGGGTGCCTGATGTCCTCTGCCAACATTCAGAAGTTGTTTTGTGGAATTTACTCAGCGTTTAAATGTTCTTTTGATGAATTTGTGGGGGAGAAACTGGTCTCCCCATACTAATCCTCTGCCATCTTAGGACCACCCCCTAAAACATATTTTTAAATCTAAAGATTTGAAATTAGTAAAAGTAAGGCACAGTGTTCCAAAGAATAGCAAGAAGAAATAAGAAAGCCTTCTTCAGTGATCAATGCAAAGAAATAGAGGAAAACAACAGAATGGGAAAGACTAGAGATCTCTTCAAGAAAACTAGAGATACCAAGGGAAGATTTCATGCAAAGATGGGCTGGATAAAGGACATAAATGGTATGAACTTAACAGAAGCAGAAGATATTAAGAAGAGGTGACAAGAATACACAGAAGAACTGTACAAAAAATATCTTCACGACCCAGATAATCATGATGATGTGATCACTAATCTAGAGCCAGACATTCTGGAATGTGAAGTTAAGTGGGCCTTAGAAAGCATCACTACCAACAAAGCTAGTGGAGGTGATGGCATTCCAGTTGAGCTATTTCAAATCCTGAAAGATGATGCTGTGAAAGTGCTACACTCAATATGCTAGCAAATTTGGAAAACTGAGCAGCGGCCACAGGACNGCAGTGGCCACAGGACTGGAAAAGGTCAGTTTTCATTCCAATCCCAAAGAAAGGCAATGCCAAAGAATGCTCAAACTACCGCACAATTGCACTCATCTCACATGCTAGAAAAGTAATGCTCAAAATTCTCCAAGCCAGGCTTCAGCAATATGTGAGCCGTGAACTCCCTGATGTTCAAGCTGGTTTGAGAAAAGGCAGAAGAACCAGAGATCAAATTGCCAACATCCGCTGGATCATGGAAAAAGCAAGAGAGTTCTAGAAAAACATCTATTTCTGTTTTACTGACTATGCCAAAGCCTTTGACTGTGTGGATCACAATAAACTGTGGAAAATTCTGAAAGAGATGGGAATACCAGATCACCTAGTCTCCCTCTTGAGAAATCTGTATGCAGGTCAAGAAGCAACAGTTTGAAGTGGACATGGAACAACAGACTGGTTCCAAATAGGAAAAGGAGTACGTCAAGGCTGTATTTTGTCACCCTGCTTATTTAACTTCTATGCAGAATACATCATGAGAAATGATGGGCTGGAAGAAACACAAGCTGCAATCAAGATTTCTGGAAGAAATATCAATAACCTCAGATATGCAGATGACACCACCCTTATGGCAGAAAGTGAAGAGGAACTAAAAAACCTCTTGATGAAAGTGAAACAGGAGAGCAAAAAAGTTGGCTTAAAGCTCAACATTCAGAAAACAAAGATCATGGCATCCGGTCTCATCACTTCATGGGAAATAGACGGGGAAACAGTGGCAGACTTTACTTTTGGGGGCTCCAAAATCACTGCAGATGGTGGCTGCAGCCATGAAATTAAAAGACGCTTACTCCTTGGAAGAAAAGTTATGACCAACCTAGATAGTATGTTCAAAAGCAGAGACATTACTTTGCTGACTAAGGTCCGTTTAGTCAAGGCTATAGTTTTTCCTGTGGTCATGTATGGATGTGAGAGTTGGACTGTGAAGAAGGCTGAGCGCTGAAGAACTGATGC
Organism: Redunca redunca; assembly: GCA_006410935.1. Lineage (NCBI taxonomy): Eukaryota > Metazoa > Chordata > Mammalia > Artiodactyla > Bovidae > Redunca > Redunca redunca. The sequence continues at coordinate 94,486 of SJYQ01002699.1, forward strand.
TTTTGAACTGTGGTGTTGGAGAAGACTCTTGAGAGTCCCTTGGACTGCAAGGAGATCCAACCAGTCCATTCTGAAGGAGATCAACCCTGGGATTTCTTTGGAAGGAATGATGCTAAACTGAAACTCCAATACTTTGGCCACCTCATGCGAAGAGCTGACTCATTGGAAAAGACTCTGATGCTGGGAGGGATTGGGGGCAGGAGGAGAAGGGGAGGACAGAGGATGAGATGGCTGGATGGCATCACTGACTCAATGGACGTGAATCTGAGTGAACTCCGGAGTTGGTGATGGACAGGGAGGCCTGGCGTGTTGCGATTCATGGGGTCGCAGAGTCGGACATGACTGTGCGACTGCACTGAACTGAAGGCACAGAGACTTCCCTGGTGGTCCATCGGATAAGAATTTGCCTGCCAATCCAGGTTCACTCCCTGGTCTGGGAAGATCACACATGCCACGGATCTACTAAGCCTGTACACCACAACCACGGAGCCCATGCACAAGGATGGACTGAGCTGATGTGAGGCTGCAGAGACAGTGGCAGCAGAGGGTAAACCGAGCCCACAAGTCTCCAGGATCCCCAGCTGTCATGTTTCTACTGTTACTGTTACTACTGCGAAGCTGCTGCTGCTACTGTGTTTCCCAAAATATATTTTCTCAGAAACTCATTTGACATTGGATTAAATAGAAACTTCTTGTTAAGGGAATTCTTATTGTCATAACTATTCCAGTATACATCCTCTCACCTTCCTGCTCATAAGCTCAGTTAAACTTAATCTTTAATTGGACATGAAGATCTTGAAGTGGCTTAGGATCACTCAACATTAACAGTCAGTGAGTTCACCTGTGAGTGGCAGGACACAGGTCACACATACTCGCTCTAGAGCGTTTCTTAAAAATCTTAAAAATGGACAGGTTTGTGTGTTTGTAATGTGCCAAACAGGGGCCTCAGGTGACACTGGTTTTTCCATCTTCCTCTTGATTCCTTGGGAGATGGGGCTCAAATTGTGCCAAGTTAGTAGGTTGATGTTTAGTTCTCACCTGGAAGCGTCACACTCATTTGTTAAAGGAGAACTAGGTGAAATAACAGTCTGATAAACTCCCTGTACCTTCTCAGCAAATCTCCTTATGTTTTCATAACCACAATGAAGAGGGATGAGCTAAGACATCAGCACAGAACTTTAGCACAGGTACCATGAGAAAAAGTGAAAATCTCTGCCTTGAGTTACTTGGGGGAGAAAGGATTGAGAAATACCAGACACTCCTCACTGCTGCCACTCAGCACCCACAGAGCATCCTCTATCTCATCATGCCACACAGCAAGGTGTCCAGTGGAGGAACCTCTGTTACCACATTGAAGACTTGTTTTCTGAGAGTTTTTAAAGGCCAGAGCATTCAGCCACACTCTTAGTTTCAAGAATGCAAAAGATCACAAAAAATATTTTAGCTATTTTGAAGTATTTAAAGAAAACCAGAATTCTTAGCTTCCATCACATATGAGAAGAATAACTTAAAACATCTTCATAAAACCACATCACAGCATTAATGGCTATTAATTTCACTGGAAATGAATGTCTACATATGATAAGGGGAACGACTTGTTGCAGTTTGAACTGGGCATGTCTACATACATCCAGATATTTTTCAATAGTAAATATTTCAGTGCTGCACGAGCTTAGGGTGGTTGCATCCATGGATACGGAACCATACAGAGGGACCCCAAGTACAAAGGACTGACTAATTTACATGGAGATTTTCAGCTCCTCAGAAGGCTGGCACCCTTGACCCCATGTTGCCTGCATCTGGAAAATATGTTTTCCTTAAACAAAATTTTAAGTTAGATGGAAATTTTAAAGTAGATGGAATGGATAGCTTTTACTTCCAAACACAATTAAATAAAACTAGCTTTCTTCAGCCATATAATCATTTGTAGTAGATTGGTCTCTCACCAACACATCAGAGGAAAAACAATACTTTTCCTTCCAGAAACAAATCTGAAAAGCAGGGCTGAGAAATAGATCCTGGCCAAGAAGATGCTGACAAGCTCATTGGGAGTCAGGATGGAGACAGGTCCACAAACTGTCTTTAAGCTGAAGGTCAACAGCTGCATCACCATCAATAGGTACAAATGATAACCCTGGCAAATGTTTGTCCCCATGGTTTATGGAACAGGCTTATGACAGGGTGAGGCAACTATGTCAGCACAGTTGTGCTGTGCAACTCAGATGTGCAGCTTGTATACAAGGAGGCATCTCATGCCAACTAGCTGAGGTTGCTGTCTTCATGATTTGGACATAATCTCTTTTTAGGAGGCTTAAAAACTGAACACAATGTCAAATAAATCATAAAATCCTATATTTTCAGGTATTATAAGACAGCTTTCTTATCTATGTTCACTTAACAAAGAAAAGGCAGTGATGGGAGGCAGGGAGGGCAAGAATTTCATCCCATAATATAGATGTCCCATGTCATTCCTGTCTGCTTGATAGCTGACGGCCCTGATGCCCAACCCTCCATGGCATATGCTGCCCTTCCCATATTCCTCACCTAAACAGCTTTTCCATCACCAGTACCATCGATGAGAAGAGACATGATGACTCAGTCTATGGGTCCTATATACAAAGATGCTGTGGGAAAAATTTTTAGACTCTTTACCTCTGCCAGAAAAACTGTGGTTCTCCATTTACTTTTATTCCATGACAGAGCCACCTTGACCAAATTGATTATTGTGAGATAAGTGATTTTCTGGCTTTAATAATTATCAGGAATAGTCATGGGTATGTATAAAGTCATCCTCCTCCTATTGCCTGGCTTATTTGCAGAACAAATGTTTATTCAGTGCCTACAAGGTGCAGGTTTACCATTGTTTCCAATCTAAAGTCACCAGCAACCAGCTGTGTCACAATAAATGGTTCTGAAAAATTCAGTGTCACATTTGAGTTTGCATCACTGTCAGAGCAATAGAGATGTGTGGGGTGAGTCTGAAATGAATACGGATGAAAACAACTCTGGGTCAAACATCTACCTACAACTTCCAGGTCAGAACAAAAGTTCACAGGACTGTATCACCCCTCAGTTTTCACTCATCTGGGGAAGCTGTGCCAGGAGAGTCCTGAGGCTTCAGACCTTAATTCTGTTTCTTTCACTCAAAAAGAGAGCTGCTACCACCCCTCTTCAGGGTGAAAGATGCACACCAACAGCAGTGCCTTCCTTCTGAGCTCACTGTTCTTGGCTTTACTATACTTTGCTAGATGGCTGCCTTGAAAGATATACAAAATTAGTTCATGATGAGGGCCACTGTGTGGACCAGTGGGAAAATATTATATGAAAATATTTTCTTCCAAGTGTACTTTTCTTTCTCTCTAGGACTCAAGTGTCACAAGATGCATCAAAAGATATAACACAGAATGGAGATGCTGGATACAAGAGTCTCTTCTCTGTGTCAAGTTCAAGGTGATTATTTTGCTAGGTTCTACAGGGCATCCACTCAGGTGTTAGAATAGGGAAAAAATACCAAACACATAATCAGTTACTGATTTCTTGCTTGATTTCCAGTTTGTTTCTAGACAACTAATTATAAAAGCAAGCAATTGCTAAAATCTTGGAAATATGGATCGTGAGGCTACAAATCAAACAGTCAGAACATGATCACTTGGTGGAAATAATTATTTGCTGTTCTATCTGGGAAAGTCTTACTTAACCACATGCTCTAAAATGCTAACCCCTGCTATCTGCTTACAGACTGTGGAGGGGACATAGTCCTGAAAATGATGTCAAAGTTTTTCTCCAGTGAAAATTCACGCTTATGCCCAAAATACTGTCCAATTTCAGAAAATATATGAATACTCATTTGATTAGCCTTGGTCTTTGTGATGGTGTCAGAAATGGGTTTCTTTCTTTCTTTGATAGTAGATTTAGAAAATAATTCCTCAAATTCATAATAATCTATGGATGGTGCTTCAAGCACTGGAGTCTCTAAAGTTAAGCAAAAACCCATGAGAGAGTCGTCAACCTGGAATGCAGGGACAGGAGGACAGAGGCACCAGAGGAGCAAGGAGAGGATGAATGGAGGTTGGGGATGGGGGAGATGCTCTTTTCTTTAAGATCAGCACTTGTTTAATCAACCAACATGATGAGAAACAGCATCAATACAGGATGGAACCTTTGCCTAGAAAGGAATTCTTTCTAGGCATTTCCAGGAATTCTCAGTCATCAAGTCATTGTATAAAACATGCAAGAACCCTTTTCAGTATGGCTCTCCAGGCAAGATATGTCTGATATCTCACATTCCAACCTGACCCACAAGTTCTGTGGGTTAAAAATAAATCGCTTTCTGCCTACAGAGTGGGATTTCTATCTCCCGACCACTGTTCAGCACTCATATCATCTGACTCCTCAGTGACCACAGAGACAGGTAGTACCACCTGAAAATGAAGGTCTATTTTAAAAAGCAAAACAACAAAATAAAAGAACGTCATATAATGCATATGGAAAAAATGAGTTTGGAGCACAGCTGGAAATGATGCCTCAGCAATTGGAAGTGACCTGGCAAAGTACTCAGAGAATGAACAGCAAAGTTAGAAGCAGTCAAAATAGACCCTCCACTACGATTCAGATAAGAAGAAATTTGTATAAGGAATGATGATGAGTCTAGTAAATATCCTATTTCTAAATCTGTGCCACATCACAGACAACCACAAATTCAAAGTCATGAGAACTTAGGATAAGAAAGTCCAGGGGGATGGCATTGAAACATGTATAATATCATATAAGAAATGAATCACCAGTCCAGGTTCGGTGCAGGATACAGGAGGCTTCGGGCTGGTACACTGGGATGATCCAGAGGAATGGTACGGGAAGGGAGGTGGGAGGAGGGTCAGGATGGGGAACACGTGTACACCCATGGCAGATTCATGTTGATGTATGGCAAAACCAATACAATATTGTAAAGTAATTAGCCTCCAATTAAATAAACTTAAATTAAAAAAAAGAAAGTCCAGGGAAAATTTAAAGGGTATGTTTTCTCTGGCACCATCCCAGAGCTCAGAGAACCAGCTTATGGACCATCCATGGGTAAGTGATACACCAGCAGCAAACCTGCTGGGAGGCATTCTTTTATAAACATCATGTCTTTCATAAAAGTCATGTACGTCTGTGATTTTATGACGTCACAGTGTTGCAAATCATCTATAGAAGTGCCACGAAATGGTCAGACCTCAATCATTTCACGGATGGTGTAAAATCCACACATGTGGATTTTTGTGTATCACCTTTCTGAATAGTAAAACAAGACCATGCCTTCAAAAGGATGCAGACTACATCCTCAAGGGTTTGTTTGTTTAACAATTTGATTTACTTTTATAATTTATTTGTCAGAGTGAGGCAACAGTTCACATAGGCCAAGAAAGATCTATCCATCCATCTTTAAAAGGTCAGTTAAAAACTAAATGGAGAACAGTGTGGAGATTCCTTAAAAAAATTGCAAATAGAACTGCCTTATGACCCAGCAATCCCACTGCTGGGCATACACACCGAGGAAACCAGAATAGAAAGAGACACATGTACCCCAATGTTCTTGCAGCACTGTTTATAATAGCCAGAACATGGAAACAACCTAGATGTCCATCAGCAGATGAATGGATAAGAAAGCTGTGGTACATATACACAATGGGGTATTACTCAGCCATTAAAAAGAATACATTTGAATCAGTTCTAAGGAGATGGATGGAACTGCGGCCGATTATACAGAGTGAAGTAAGCCAGAAAGAAAAACACCAATACAGTATACTAACGCATATATATGGAATTTAGAAAGATGGTGATGATGACCCTGTATGCGAGACAACAAAAGAGACTCAGATCTATAGAGTGAACTTTTGGACTCTGGGGGAGAGAGAGAGGGAGAGGGTGGGATGAGATGGGAGAATGGCATTGAAACATGTATACTATCATGTAAGAAACGAATCGCCAGTCTATGTATGATGCAGGATGCAGGATGCTTGGGGCTGGTGCACGGGGATGACCCAGAGAGATGTTATGGGGTGGGAGGTGGGAGGGGGGTTCATGTTTGGGAAAGCATGTACACCCGTGGTGAATTCATGTCAATGTATGGCAAAACCAATACAGTATTGTAAAGGAAAATAAAGTTAAAATAAAAATTAAAAAAATAAAAGTAGGAAGTAAAAAATAAAAAACTAAATATGTTGAGGTTTGACAGAAAACAACAAAATTCTGTAAAGAAATTATCCTTTATTTAAAAAAATTAATTTAAAAACTATATAAACAGAAATATGTGATACACATAATTTATCACTTGGATACTTCTGGAGAAAAGTCTAAAATTTCTCCACTAAATATTTATGTAAAAATCTACAGACTAGCTTTAGAGTGGTGCAGAGAGGAAACCACTTCTCTCATACTGACAAATCATACAAAGATGAGCCCCATGGGTGTTACCTTCTCCTGTGCAGCTGAATTCTTGTCCAAAATAGAGGCTTCATCGGCCGACAAGGCTCTACTGGCTGCTTCCTACTCCCTTTTTCCTGGTTGATCCTAAATCCAAACAAGCCAAGAGGCAACAGAGGAGGAAGAAAGCCACACACCTGAGGTGTCAGTAAAGTGCTACTCCCATCTTGTCTTGGGAGAGGAAGGCCTGAACCAGGAGCAGGTTGGGGTGGAGAGGTTAGAGGACGTGGAATCCCCACACCTAGAGGAGGAGGAGGTGGAGCAGGAGGTATTCCTTCACTGGGGAGGGGGGGGGAGGAATTTCCACTCCAGGAAGAGGGGGGCAGGGGGTATTCCCACCCCAGGAGGTAGGAGGCAGGAAGAATTCCCACCCCAGGAGGGGGGCGGGAGGAATTCCCACCCCAGGAAGAGGGGAGCGGGAGGAATTCCCATCCCGGGAAGAGAGGGGACAGGAAGAATTCCCACTCCAGGCAAAGGTGAAGGAGGGAGTGGCAACATCTCTGGACCTAGGGAAGGAGGAGGTGAGAGGCCTGCTGGGCTGGGCAGTGCAGGCCCAGGTGCGCTGGGGGTCAGGGGTGCTGGGCAAGAGTCGGTGCCCAGGCCAGGCATCAGACGGGAGGTCTCTGGAGGCAGAGGTGGTGCAGTGGGGACGTCACAGTCGTTTCCAGAGGAGGGGAAAGCAGAGTGCTCATGGTTGGTTTCAAACCCAGTATGAAGAGGAGGATGGGAAGGCTGGGACCTGACCTGTCTGTGACTGTCAGACCAGGGGAGGGCTGCAGGCAGCGGAGGCTGGAGGGACGACCATGCATCAAGCTGAGCTGATATTCACCTTGGAGACATGGACCAAAGAGATTTCTGAGCAGAACTTGGTCTGAGGTCCTGAAGGCAAGGGCAGCCCTGCTGATTCTTCATGCGTGGCCAAGGGGGGGGGGGGCGGCCACAGCATACCACCCTCTTCCATCAGGGACGTCTGGATGGACTTGGCCACTACAATCCTTTCATATCCGACGTCATTTTCACCAAACCTGAGGGTTTCCAGACGCCTTTAGGGCAAGGTCCAGCTTAGCTATCCTGGTCTTCAGATCCTCGATGGTCTGCTCCAGCTGCTCTAAGATAGTGGCCTGACCCTCAGACTTCTTCCTGGGGGGCAACACAAACATCACAGTTAAACAGAAAATCAAGAATACTCCAAACATCAAAAACTAGACCTACCAAACTCAGCAAAATGTACTCGTTTGTTATTTCTAAAATCTCGCTCCATAGAAACACATTACTAGTTCTACTATGTGTCCCTTTTTCTCTGCCCTTGGATTTTAAAGTGGATTACATAGATGACCACGAGGTCCTAAGGCCCTTCTCTAATTCATCTTCAAATGAAATCATGGAAGATCAGCAGACCTCGATGAAGAGGGAAGCCAAGACTGAGTGACAGACCCACTTAATTTTACCTTAGACCACTCTCCTTCTTGCCCAGTAACATCTGCTATATGAGAACATTTCCTAAAGATATTTTAAATCCTAAGTTTTAAAGTTAATTGCAACTTCTAAAAAGTAATCTCTACAGGAGTCCCCAGTAAAATCATGAGAAATATTTGCAACATCCACACAAGTATGTATAGGCATGTCTTACGTGCCTGTATAGAACTTATATCACACTTACTATAATTCAAATATTTTATTCAAGGCATTTCAGTAAGGGATACCTTTGGTGGCAACAATTTATCAGAATGGCCAAGAGCAACTGGGCCCATGTGTGTCACCCTCACCCCCACACAGTACCTTCCTCTCCCAAAACATGACATCATCACTTTCAGGGGAAAGGTAGAGAAAAGGGGAAAGCCCTCTAGGTAAACTGACTGCCAACAACAGATGAGTAAGAAGAAAAGAGGAGACAGAGGAGTAGGCAGAGAAAAATGAGGAAAGGAGGACCAGGAGAAGGAAGAAGAGGGGACAGACCCCAACTGAGTAAAGCGCAGTGCAGGTTCACCTGTCCCCCATCAATGCAGGGATGAGAAGGCCCAGAACTGCTTCTCCAGAGCATCCAGGGCTTTTCACACAATAACTGAAAAGAAGATGGCGGAGGAGTAGGACGGGGAGACCACTTTCTCCCTCACAAATTCCTCAAAAGAACATTTCAACGCTGAGCAAACTCCACAAAACAACTTCTGAATGCTGGCAGAGAACATCAGGCACCCAGAAAAGCAGATCATTGCCTTCAAAAACAGGTAGGGAAAAAATATAAAATATGAAAAAAGAAACAAAGGAGGTGGGGAGGGAGCTCCGTCCTGGGTAGGGAAGCCCATCCCCGGAAAGGAACTTTAAGAAGAGAGGTTTCCAAACACCAGGAAACACTCTCCCTGCCCAGTCTGTAGCGAGCCTTGGAAGCATAAAGGGCAACATAACAGGAAGGATAAATAAATGAATAATTAAAACCAAGAGATTACAAGCCCAACAGTAATTTCCCCAGCGGAAAAGCAGCACAGACGCCTGCATTCGCCACTAGCAAGTGGGGGCAGGGCAGGGACGCGCAGGAGGCATGGGCTGCAGGGCTTTGTAAGAATCGGGCAGGAACGCCCGGCACGTAACCAGAACGAACTAACTTGGGCTAGTAAACCAGACTGGGGGATAGCTAACCATGCGAAAAGCTCGAACATAAGACACCACTAGGACTTCGCACAGAACAAAGGACAGAATGGAAATAGTTGGCTGCAGACCATCCCCTGCCAGGGACAGGCAGCCAGAGCCATAAGGGCTGGAAAGGGACAATCGCAGCCCCGGAGAGATTTTTCCTACCAAACGGCAAGCAGGCTTCTTTGCTGAAACTTCTGGGGGTGCTGGTCAGTCATCATCTGCCTCACAAGGGGCGCCAGCGGTACACCCAGAAAACTGAGCAGCAGAGGCGAGAAACGTGACAAGTCTCAGAGACTGCATTCGCCAAACACCTGAGACACTCGGACCTGGAAAGGGCACAAAATGCAGTTGCAACCCAATCTGCGCCTCTGGGGGATACCTGAGCACCAAACCCGAGTGGCTTAGACAGAGGAGGGGCATGCAGCCTAGGGCTGGCCTCAGATGGTTCCCAGCGGAGCAACGTAGAGCCCAAGCGGTTTGAGCGCCACGAGCAGGGACAGACCCAGCGGGGCTGAGACACTGCGTACACACGACAGTGTTATTTGTGTGCAGCATCCCTCCCTCCCCACAGCACGATTGAACAAGTGAGCCAAAAAAAAAGGGGGGGGTCCACCACCGACCCCCCCATGCCAGGACAGAAATCAGACACGGAAGAGACCAGCAAACAGAAGTTAAATAGAGGGAACCGCCTTGAAAGTGACCCCACACGGCCCACAACTCCAGAGAAAGGGCCAGATATATCTTTAGTATTTTTACAATCATTACCTCCCCTTTTTTTCCCCTTTTTTTTCTCCTTTTTTTTCGTTTTCTTTCTAACTTTTTAAAATTGATAAGCCCTCTATTTCTCTTTTAATTTTTATTTCTGAAACTATTTCTCTTCAAAAAAAAACCTATTTTTTAAAGCAAACACCATATATAGTCTTTGTGAGGTTGTTGACAGGGTTTTTTAATAATTCTTGTGGCTTTGTTTTTGTGTGTTCATTTGTTTGTTTGTTTTCTTGTTTTTTTTTAATATTCTTTCCTTCTTCATTTCATTAATATTGTATTTTTGAAAATCCAACCTCTACTCTAGATTTTTAATCTTCACTTTTTAGTTTTTGTTGTCAATTTTGTACATTTAAAAACCCAAACCTCACTACCCAGTTTTACTTGAGAGCAAGATTACTGGCTTGACCACTCTCTCCTCCTTTGGACTCTCCTTTTCTCCACCAGGTGGCCTCTGTCTCTTCTCTCCCCCTTCTCTTCTCTATCCAACTCTGTGAAGCTCTGTGTGTTCCAGATGGTGGAGAACACTTAAGGAACTGACTACGGTCTGGATCTGTCTCTCTCCTTTTCATTTCCCTCTTTTATCCTCCTGGCCACCCCTGTCTACTTCCTCCCTCTCCTCTTCCCTGTATAACTCCGTGAACATCTCTGAGCAGGCCAGACTGTGGAGCGCACATAAGGAAGTGATTACTGGCTAGCTTGCTCTCTCCTCTTTTGATCCCANAACCCTGAACATTAAAAGACGAGCTGCCCAAAGCTATGCTAAACCCATAGACACCGAAAAACTCAGAACTGGAAACTTCATTGCACTCCAGAGAGAAGAGATCCAGTTTCATGCACCAAAACACAGACACGAGCCTCCATAACCAGGAAAACTTGACAAGCCATTAGTCCAATTCCACCCACAAGAAGCAGATTCTACAATTAAGAGGAGCCATGAACTTTCAGCCTGCAGAAAGGACACCCAAAACTAAATAAAATGAAAAGGCAGGGAAATATTCAGCAGGTGAAGAAACATGATAAAAAACCCACCAACCAAAGAAAAGAGGAGGAGATAAGGAGTCTACCTTAAAAAGAATTCAGAATAATGATAGTAAAATGATCCAAAATCTTGAAAGCAAAATGGAGCTATATATAAATAGACTAGAGACAAGAATTGACGAGATACAAGGAATGTTTAACAAGGACCTAGAAGAAATAAAGAAAAACCAATCAATAATGAATAATGCAATAACTGAGATAAAAGGACTCTGGAGTCCAACAGTAGAATGAGGCAGAAGAGAGGATACGTGAGGTGGAAGATATAATGTTGTAAATAAATGAAGCAGAGAGGAAAAAAGAAAAAAAGAATTAAAAGAAATGAGGACAACCTCAGAAACCTCTGGGACAATGTAAAACACCCCAACATTCGATTCATAGATGTCCCAGAAGAAGACAAAAAGAAAGGGCATGAGAAGATAGTAGTTGAAAACTTCCCTATTATGGGGAAGGAAATAGCCACCCAATTCCAAGAAACCCAGAGGGTCCCAAATAGGATAAACCCAAGGCAAAACACCCCAAGACACATATCAATCATACTAACAAAGATCAAACACAAAGAGCAATATTAAAAGCAGCAAGGGAAAAGCAACAAATAACACACAAGGAGATCCCCATAAGTACAACAGCTTATCTTTCAATTGAAACTCTCCAGGCCAGAAGGGAATGGCAGGACATACTTAAAGTGATGAAAGAAAAAACCTACAATCAAGATTACTCTACCCAGCAAGGATTTCATTCAGATATGAAGGAGAAATCAAAAGCTTTACAGACAAGCAAAAGCTGAGAGAATTCAGCACCACCAAACCAGCTCTTCAACAAATGCTAAAGGATCTTCTCTAGACAGGAAACAAAGTAAAGGTTTATAAAAACAAATCCAAAACAACAAAGTAAATGGCAACAGGATCATAAATGGGCTAAACTCCAACCAAAATACAAAGTCTGGCCAAATGGAAAAAAAACAAGACCCCTATACATGTTATCTATAAGAGACCCACCTCAAACCTAGGGACACATACAGATTGAAAGTAAAGGGCTGGAAAAAGATGCTTCATGCAAATAGGGACCAAAGAAAGCAGGAGTAGCAATACTCGTATCAGATAAAATAGACTTGGAAAAAAGGCTGTGAAAAGAGACAAAGACACTACATAATGATCAAAGGATCAATCCAGGAAGGAGATAAAACAATTATAAATATATATGCACCCAACATAGGAGCACCCCATTATGTAAGGCAAATGCTAACAAGTATGAAATGGGAAATTAACAGTAACACAATAATAGTGGGGGATCTTAATACCCCACTCACACCTATGGATAGATCAAACAAAGAGAAAATTAGCAAGGAAACATAATCTCTAAATGATACAATGGGCCAGTTAGAACTAATTGATATCTATAGGGCATTTCACCCAAAGAAAACCAGAATTCAACTTTTTCTCAAGTGCACATGGAACATTCTCCAGAATAGATCACATCCTGGGCTGTAAATCTAGTCTTGGTAAATTAAAAAAAAATTGAAATCATTTCAAGCATATTTTCTGAGCACAATGTGGTAAGATTAGATGTCAACTACAGGAAAAAAAAAACTATCAGAATTACAAACATATGGAGGCTAAACAACATGCTTCTGAATAATCAACAGATCACAGAAGAAACCAAAAAGGAATCAAAATATGCATAGAAAAAAATGAAGATGAAAATACGACAACCCCAAACCTATGGGATTCAGTAAAAGCAGTGCTAACAGGGAGATTCATGATGAATGCATTCTCTTGGCAAAACTCTGTTAGCCTTTGCCCTGTTTCATTTTATAGTGCAAGGCCAAATTTGCCTGTTACTCCAGGTATCTCTTGATTTCCTATTTTTGCATTCCAGTCCCCTATGGTGAAAAGAACATATTTTGGGGGTGTTAGTTCTAGAAGGTCTTGTAGGTCTTTATAGAACCGTTCAACTCAGCTTCTGCATCATTTCTGGTCCAGTCATAGACTTGGATTGCTGTAATATTGAATGGTTTGCCTTGGAAATGAACAGAGATCATTCTGTCGTTTTTGAGATTGCGCCCAAGTACTGCATTTTAGACTGTTTTGTTGACTGTGATGGCTACTCCATATCTTCTAAGGGATTTATTATACCCCCTCAAACAATATGACTATTTCTACTCTACCACATTCTTTTTATAACAATTCACTAGACTATTTACCTAAATATTGATCCAAAACTGCAGTTTTCATCTCCATCACTTCCTCATACTATTAAGGAAATAACACAACCCAGGAAATTCTCATAATACTCTGAAGAGGTAAAGGCTATTCAAGAAGAAGATCTACAATACAGTACACTATGTAGCTCTAGAGGATACATAACAGTGTGACGTACTATCTTGCTCTCTTTAAGGCACATCAGCATCATTCAACCCTGAAAATTATATCTGGGGCTATTGAAGACCATACAAGCCTTTCAATTTCCAATTGCTTCCCACACAATGGTTTTAACATCTTTGTTACCCATTCCCTGCTAGATCCTACCCATAAAAGCCACCCCACCAAAAAAGAGTCGAAAAGACTCTGTGATTCTTACCCCTTCATATTGGTCTCCACTTGTTTGGGAATCTCCATATGGGGAGTCAGAATACATGGTAAGAACAAGTACTAGACTCCCACTAATATTAATCAGTTGCAATACTTGGTGTAGTTGGATGCATATCAGCTAGAAGAGCACTTTTCATCGCCATCAACACTCCAGAATATGTCATCGTTTTCTTTTGGGCAAATCTAAGAACAGTGTGCCTTGACCCAGGAAAGGGTAGCATCTGTTCTGGTATTGCTCTTTTAATCTAACTGACCCACGAAAATATCACACCTTAGTCAACTCCTAAAACCATGCTACAGACACTAATAGGCATTCTAGCAATCATCTCAGACCTTCGCCAATACCTCTCAAAACACACTTTCATTCTGACATTTATTCTTTTTTTTTTTTTTTTTTTTTTTTTTTTTTTTATTTTACAANTTTTTTTTTTTTTTTTTTTTACTTTACAATATTGTATTGGTTTTGGCATACATCAACATGAATCCACCACGGGTGTACACGCGTTCCCCATCCTGAACTCCCCTCCCACCTCCCTCCCCATACCATCCCTCTAGGTCATCCCAGTGCACCAGCCCCAAGCATACTGTATCATGCATCGAACCTGGACTGGTGATTCATTTCAGATATATTATACATGTTTCAATGCCATTCTCCCAAATCATCCCACCCTCGCCCTCTCCCACAGAGTCCAAAAGACTGTTCTATACATCTGTGTCTCTTTTTTTGCAGTCTCTCATACAGAGTTATCATTACCATCTTTCTAAATTCCATATATATGCATTAGTATACTGTATTGGTGTTTTTCTTTCTGGCTTACTTCACTCTGTATAATAGGCTGCAGTTTCATCCACCTCATTAGAACTGATTCAAATGTATTCTTTTTAATGTGTATATGTGCCATATACATTTTTAATTGTGTATATGTGCCATAGCTTTCTTATCCATTCATCTGCTGAGGGACATCTAGGTTGCTTCCAAGTCCTGACTATTATAAACAACACTGCAATGAACATTGGGGTACATGTGTCTCTTTCTATTCTGGTTTCCTTGGTGTGTATGCCCAGCAGTGGGATTGCTGGGTCATATGGCAGTTCTATTTCCAGTTTTTAAAGGAATCTCCACACTGTTCCCCATAGTGGCTGAACTAGTTTGCATTCCCACCAACAGTGTAAGAGGATTCCCTTTTCTCCACACCCTCTCCAGCATTTATTGCTTATAGACTTTTGGATAGCAGCCATTCTGACTGGCGTGAAATCATCGTGGTTTTGATTTGCATTTCTCTGATAATGATTGATGTTGAGCATCTTTTCATGTGTTTGTTAGCCATCTGTATGTCTTCTTTGGAGAAATGTCTGTTTAGTTCTTTGGCCCATTTTTTGATTGGGTCATTTATTTTTCTGGAATTGAGCTGTAGGAATTGCTTGTATATTTTTGAGGTTAATTCATTGTCAGTTGCTTCATTTGCTATTATTTTCTGCAATTCTGAAGGCTGTCTTTTCACCTTCTTTATAGTTTCCTTTGTTGTGCCGAAGCTTTTAACTTTAATTACGTCCCATTTGTTTATTTTTGCTTTTATTTTCAGTATTCTGGGAGGTGGGTCATAGAGGATCCTGCTGTGATTTAGGTCGGAGAGTGTTTGCCTATGTTTTCCTCTAGGAGTTGTAGAGTTTCTGGTCTTACATTTAGAGCTTTAATCCATTTTGAGTTAATTTTTGTGTATGGTGTTAGAAAGTGTTCTAGTTTCATTCTTTTACAAGTGGTTGACCAGTTTTCCCAGTACCACTTGTTAAAGAGATTGTCTTTTCTCCATTGTATATTCTTGCCTCCTTTGTCAAAGATAAGGTGTCTATAGGTGCATGGATTTATCTCTGGGATTTCTATTTTGTTCCATTGATCTACATTTCTCTGACATTTATTCTGACTACCCCAACCATTTGCCCACCCAACTCACTGCTATTATTGATCCTAACTCACTTGCATTTGGTTTTGCTCTCATATCTTAATCTCCTCAGCTCTTGGTATTTGGCTCTGTGTCTCAGCTTCAAGTTCCTACCTCTAGAATTCTTTGACTTGTAATGGTTCCAATAAATCCTCCCTACTTCTGAGTCCTCATCTTTCCAGGTTATTTTCAGCTTAGCTTGTACTCTGGTTTGGGCATCTCAAGATGCCTTGGCTGAAAACTCCCTTTTCTCATGTTGGGCCCCAGAATGAGACCACCACCCTGGCCAGTCTCTACTTTCTTCCTTACAGAGGCTGGGTAAGATTTTGATCCTCTAGTTGATGTCTGTAATTGGACTCATGTTAGAATCTTATCTTTCCCTTAGACCATGGGATGGCACACTTTTTCCAAAAAGAGCCTCATATGATCTCTGTCACAACTAGTCAACTGTACTGTTATAGTGGGAAAGTAGCCATAAACTATAAGAAAACAAATGGACTTGAATAAGTTTCAATAAGACTTTATAAAACAAACAGCCTCTGTGACTCCTTCATATTGGTCTGGATATGAGCTATTCCTATCATAAATTCCTGCCCCAGGCTATTTGACCAATGTCTAGACTACCATGTGAGAGAAGGATTTAGACAAATTCACCATGTCTAAAAAGTAAAGGTATCTTCACCCACCAAAGCCACTCTTCTCACCACAGCCTCTATCATGATGACTTACATCACTGTTCATCTAGGCAATGAAGTTGAAATATGATTGTTAACTGTGACTTATTCCACATCTCACCTGAGAATTGCTTAACATGTTCTGTTGACTCTTTCTCCCAAACACTCTTACATTTGCCCTATTTTCTGCCTCCCCACTGTTCCTGTCTCCTCTTGATTAGACTATTATAATATCTTCCAGCAAGATCATATTACTTGCAGTCCTCCAAATATGCTGAGATGTTTCACAAAGGCACTACATATTTCTTTTTTCCTGGAATCTCCTTCCCTTCAACTCCTACTCTCACTTTTCATCTTCTTCTTAATCTCCTATTCACTATTCAA
>SJYQ01002699.1:115289-157523 GCA_006410935.1 Redunca redunca
TAACTTCACTCTCCTATTATGATGCTAGTAAGCACAAGAAAATCCAACCTAAGAAAATTATAAATATTCACTATTTTTGCCTTATAGGTTAGTAAAATATAGATTGTTTTCATTTTTCCAGCATAATCTTAAAAGTGACCATTAAGCTTAGATAAGTCTTTTTTGAGTTGTCCTGGTACGTAAGTAGTGCTCTCATTTTCCCATTTATGTAACGAACATATAAAAAGGCTACTTAATAAAAGGCATGCAAGTAGTAGATTCTAGAAGTGTTTTCCAAACTCAATTATTTTAAAAAAATTATTAGAATATAGTTGATACACAATATTATATAAGTTTCAGGTGTAGAACACAGTGATTTACAATTTCAAAAAAGTTACATTCCATTTACAGTTGCTATAAAATATTGCCTATATTCCCTGTACTGGACTATATATCCTTGCAGCTTATTTTATACATAGTACTTTGTACCTCTTATTCTGCTGCAACTATTTTGCAACTCATACATCCCTCTCCCCACTGATAACCACTACTCTGTCCTCTGTATATGTGAGGTCTGTTTCTTTTTAGTAAATATACAGATTTATGCACTTCTTTATGCACTCATCTCTTGATAGAAACTTAGGTTTCTTCCATATCTTGGCAATTGTAAATAATACTGCTATGAACACTGGATGCATGTATCTTTAAAAATTAGTGCTTTATTTTTTTCAGATAAATATCCAAGAGTGAAATTGCTAGTTCATACGGTAGTTTTTGGTTTTCTGAGAAACCTCCATACTATTTTCCATGAGAAACATTCCCACCAACAGGTTATGTGGGGTCTGTTTTCTCTACATTCTTGCCATTCTCTTGTTCTTATGTTCTTTTTTTTAACACTTTATTATTTTATCATTGTTTTTAAACTTTTACTGGAATATAGCTGATTTACAATGTTGCATTAACTTCTTCTTTACAGCAAAGTGACTCAGATATACATATCTCAGATATATATGCATATATATGTATGTATGTATTCTGTTATTTGTATTCCCTTTGATGATAGCCATTCTGAAGCTGTGAGGTGATATCTCATTGTGGTTTTGATTTTAATTTCTCTGAGGACTTATGACATTGAGTATCTTTTCATGTGCCTGTTGGCCATCTGTAGGTCATCTTTAGAAAAAAAATTCAGGTCAGTTGCCTATTTTTAAGTTGGAGTGTTTGTTTGTTCTTGATGTTGAGTTTTATGAGCTGTTTATATAGTTTGGAAAGTAACTCCTTATCAGTCATATAATTTGCAAATATTTTCTCCCATTCAATAGATTCTCTTTTTGTTTTGTTGATAGTTTCCTTTGCCATCCAAAAGCTTTTAAGATTAATTAGGTCCCATCTGTTTATATTTTCTTTTATTTCTTTTGATTTAGGAGACAGATAAAAAAAATGTATTGGTAACATTTGCATCAAAGGGTGTTCTAACTATTTTTACTCCCAGGATTTTTATGGTTTCTGGTCTTACATTTAGGTCTTTAACCATTGAGTTTGTTTTTGTGTGAGATGCTAGAGAATGTTCTAATTTCATTCTTTTCCATGTAGCTATCAAGCTTTCCCAGCACCACTTACTTAAACTGTTTTTTTTTTTCATCTACTGTATATTCTTGCCTTTGTAGTAGAAGAATTTGACAATATAAACTCAGAATTATTTCTGGACTGTCCATACTCTTCCATCGATCTCTGTGTTTGTTTTTGTGCCAGTACCATACTGTTTTTGATTATTGTAACTCTGTAGTATAGTCTGAAGTCAGGGAGCCTGATTCCTCTAGTTTTGTTTTTTTCGAGATTGTTTTGGCTATTCAGGGTCTTCTATATGTCCATACAAATTTCTATATTATTTGTTCTAGTTCTGTGAAAAGCATCCTTAGAGTTTTGATAGGAATTATATTGAACTGTCAAAGTACCACACAATTGCACTTATCTCACATGCTAGTAAAGTAATGCTCAAAATTCTCTAAGCCAGGCTTCAGCAATATGTGAACCGTGAACTTCCTGATGTTCAAGCCAGTTTTAGAAAAAGCAGAGGAACCAGAGATCACATTGCCAACATCTGCTGGATCATGGAAAAAGCAAGAGAGTTACAGGAAAATATCTATTTCTGTTTTATTGACTATGCCAAAGCATTTGACTGTGTGGATCAAAATAAACTGTGGAAAATTCTGAAAGAGATGGGAATACCAGACCACCTAACCTGCCTCTTGAGAAATCTGTATGCAGATCCGGAAGCAACAGCTCGAACTGGACATGGAACAACAGACTGGTTTCAAATAGGAAAAGGAGTACGTCAAAGCTGTATATTGTCACCCTGATTATTTAACTTCTGTGCAGAGTCCATCATGAGAAATGCTGGACTGGAAGAAGCACAAACTAGAATCAAGATTGCTGGGAGACATGTCAATAACCTCAGATATGCAGATGACACCACCCTTATGGCAGAAAGTGAAGAGGAACTAAAAACCCTCTTGATGAAAGTGAAAGTAGAGAGTGAAAAGGTTGAATTAAAGCTCAACATTCAGAAAATGAAAATCATGGCATCTGGTCCCATCACTTCATGGGAAATAGATGGGGAAACAGTGGAAATAGTGTCAGACTTTATTTTTTAGGGCTCCAAAATCACCGCAGATGGTGACTGCAGCCATGAAATTAAAAGACACTTACTCCTTGGAAAAATAAAAGTTATGACCAACCTAGATAGCATATTGAAAAGCAGAGACATTAATTTGCCCACTAAGGTCCATCTAGTTAAGGCTATGGTTTTTCCTGTGGTCATGTATGGATGTGAGAGTTGGACTGTGAAGAAGGCTGAGCGCTGAAGAATTGATGCTTTTGAACTGTGGTGTTGGAGAAGACTCTTGAGAGTCCCTTGGACTTCAAAGAGATCCAACCAGTCCATTCTGAAGGAGATCAGCCCTAGGATTTATTTGGAAGGAATGATGCTAAAGCTGAAACTCCAGTACTTTGGCCATCTCATGTGAAGAGTTGACTCATTGAAAAAGACTCTGATGCTGGGAGGGATTGGGGGCAGGAGGAGAAGGGGCCGACCCAGGATGAGATGGCTGGATGGCATCACTGACTCAATGGGCATGAGTCTGAGTGAACTCCAGGAGTTGGTGATGGACAGGGAGGCCTGGCATGCTGCGATTAATGGGGTCACAAAGAGTTGGACATGACTGAGCGACTGAACTGAACTGAACTGTGGATTGCCTTCAGTAGTATGGTCATTTGAAAAGTGTCAATTCTTCCAGTTCATAAACACTGCATATCTTTCCATCTGTTTGTATCATCTTCAATTTTGTTCAGTGATTTCTTATGGTTTTCCAGATATAAGGCTGTTATCTCCTTGAAAAACAGTGGAAGTGCAAGTCACTCAGTCGTATTCAACTCTTTGCGACTTCATAGACTATACAGTCCGTGGAATTCTCCAGGCCACAATACTGGAGTAGGTGGCCTTTCCCTTCTCCAGGGGATCTTCCCAACCCAAGGATCAAACCCAGGTCTCCTGCATTGCCGGCAGATTCTTTACCAGCTGAGCCACAAGGGAAGCCCAAGAATACTGAAATGGGTATCCTATCCCTTCTCCAGCAGATCTTCCCAACCCAGGAATTGAACCAGGGTCTCCTCCATTGCAGGCAGGTTTTTTACCAACTGAGCTATCAGGGAAGCTTTAGGTAGGTTTATTCCTAGGCATTTTTTTTTCTTCTTAATTTGGTAAGTGGGATTAACTCCTTAATTTCTATTTCTGATAGTTCATTAATATGTATAGAAATGCAACAGATTTGTGTATATTGTTACATCCTTCAGTTTTACCAAATTTATTAATGAGTTCTAGTAGTTTTCCAGTGGCATCTTTAGAATTTTCTCTGTATAGTATCATGTCATCTGCAAACAGTGAGAGTTTTATTTCTCCCTTTCCAATCTGGATTCACTTTACTTATCTTGTCTGACTGCTGTTGCTAGGACTTCCAGTAGTATGTTAAATAAAAATGGTGAGAGTGAGGACCCTTGTCTTGTTCCTGATCTTACAGGAAACACTTTCAGCTTTTCATCACTGAGTATGATGTTAGCTGTGGGTTTATTATGTGGGTTTGTTATGTTAAGGTATGTTCACTTTATGGCCATTTTCTGGAGAGTTTGTGTCATATATGGATGTTGAACTTTGTCAAAACCTTTTTCTACATCTATTGAGGTAATCATATAGTTTTATTCTTCAGTTTGGTATATCACACTGATTTATTTGAGGGTATTGAACGATCTTTGAATCCCTGGGATAAATCCCACTTGATCATGTTTTATAATCTTTTTCACGTATTGTTGGATTCAGCTTCCTAACATTTTGTTGAGGATTTTTGCACCCATGTTCATCAGTAATAATGTTTACATATAAGAATTGATGTTTTTGAACTGTGGTGTTGGAGAAGACTCTTGAGAGTCCTTTGGGCTGCAAGGAGATCCAACCAGTCCATTCTGAAGGAGATCAACCCTGGGATTTCTTTGGAAGGAATGATGCTAAAGCTGAAACTCCAGTACTTTGGACACCTCATGAGAGGAGTTGACTCATTGGAAAAGACTCTGATGCTGGGAGGGATTGGGGACAGGAGGATGAGATGAATGAACGCAAGTCTGAGTGAACTCCGGGAGTTGGTGATGGAAAGGGAGGCTTGACGTGCTGCGATTCATGGGGTCGCAAAGAGTCGGACAGGACTGAGCTACTGAACTGAACTGATCTTTGTATCAGGGTTATGCTGGCTTCATGGAATGGGTTCAGAAGCATTCCTTTCTCTACAATTTTTTTTAATACTTTCAGAAAGTTTCTTGCTCACTCTTCTCTGAATCTTTGGTAAAATCCTCCCATGAATACATTTGATCTTGACTTTTGTTTCCTGGAAGTTTTTAGGTTTTTTTTTTCAATTATTGACACAATTTCATTACTAATAATTGGTCTGCTTCTACTTTCCATTTCTTCCTGGTTCTAACTTGAGAGGTTGTACTTGCTAAGAACTTGTCCATTTTTTTATAGGTTGTTCATCTTATTGGTGTATAGTTGTTTTCAGTAGTCTCTTATGGGCCTTTGCATTTCTCTGGTGTCAGTTGTAACTTTTCCTTTTATTTTGGATTTTATTGATTTGGGCTGTTGCTCTTTTTTCCTCGAGTCTGGCAAAACATTAATCAATTTGTTAAAAAATCTTTTCAATAAAATAGCTATTAGTTTCATTGACCTTTTCTATTCTTTTTCTACTCTCTTTCATTTATTTCTGTTCATATCTTCATGTATTGGCTAAATTTGAGTTTCATTTGTTCTTTTCCCAGGTCCTTTATGTGTAGGGTTATGTTGTTAATTTAAGATTTTTCTTGCTTGACAATGTAAACTTGTATCACTATAAACTTCCCTTTTAGAACTGTCTTTACTACTGGGTTACAGTTGACTTCTCCTTTATGTCTGTTAGTATTTGCTTTTTGTGTTTAGATGTGCGAGAAAACAAAAGAGACTCAGATCTATAGAGTGAACTTTTGGACTCTGGGGGAGAGAGAGAGGGAGAGGGTGGGATGAGATGGGAGAATGGCATTGAAACATGTAAAANATTAAATTTCTTGGGCTTTCCAGATGACTTGGATGGTAAATAATCTCCCTGTAATACGGGAGACCTGGGTTTGATCCTTGGAGAAAATGAAAGGGAAGTGACTTCTTGCTCTATATGACTGGCTGATGTTTAAATGGAGGCAATATTGTGGGATCTGTCCTTGGTGCTGAACACATTCTCCTGATGGCACAGGTGCAACATTCAGAACATAAGCAATACTTTTCTTCAGTCGATGGCTTCGCTATTCCTTTCTGTTGTGTGTATGTGTAGTTCACTCCTTATAGTCTCTAGAGTCTTGGCACACTTTTTAAACATTTCTCTTTAGTAGGACTTAAAGTAGCTCTAGGTTCACTCTCCTATATTGCTTATTTCTATTTCAAGGAAGCACTCATGCATATTTGGTATATCAGTGAAAAGTAGTCCAGTTATTCCCTAGAAGCGCTCAGTTACCTGTTTCTTCCCTGCTTAAGCAGTTCTCTAAGCAACTTCCTTCACTTGCTTTCCATTTCTTCCCAAACTGAGAAGGACATACTTCANTTGTGGAAAAGGATGGGAGAGTGAAAATATGTCTTTCATATCAATTATAGACAGGCAAATTTTCTAAGGCCTTTAACAAAAATTTTGAAGTATGTCCTTCTCAGTTTGGGAAAAAATGGAAAGCAAGTGAAGGAAGTTGCTTAGAGAACTGCTTAAGCAGGGAAGAAACAGGTAACTGAGCGCTTCTAGGGAATAACTGGACTACTTTTCACTGATATACCAAAATATGCATGAGTGCTTCCTTGAAACAGAAATAAGCAATATAGGAGAGTGAACCTAGAGCTATTTTAAGTCCTACCATGAGGTTTTTACATATCACTCATTATATATATATATATACACATATATATATGTTGCTACTGCTAAGTCGCTTCAGTCGTGTCCGACTCTTTGCGACCCCATGGACTGTAGCCCACCAGGCTCCTCCGTCCATGGGATTTTCCAGGCAAGAGTACTGGAGTGGGGTGCCACTGCCTTCTCCAATATATATATATGTGTGTGTGTGTGTGTGTGTGTATAATAGAGTGTGTGTGTGTGGGTGTGGGTGTGGGTGTGTATGAAGGCTATACAATTACTGATCTCTTAATTTCAAGTACTTCTTTAAAACCAGAGAACTCCTGACTCCAGGGAACATTAATGGATAAGAGCTCATCCAAAAGCCTCCATACTTACACTGAAACAAAGCACCACCCAAGAGCCAACAAGTTCCAGAGAAAGACATACCATGAAAATTCTCTAGCAACACAGGAATATAGCCCTGAGCTTCAATATACAGGCTGCCCAAAGTCACAGTAAACCCACAGACATCTCAAAACTCACTATTAGACACTTCATTGAACTCCAGAGAGAAGAAATCCAGCTCTAACCACTAGAATGCCAACACAAGCTTCCCTAACCAGGAAACCTTGACAAGCAACTTATCCAGCCCTACCCACAGGGAGGAACCTCCACGATAAAGAGGAACTACAAACTGCCAGAATACAGAAAGGCCACCCCAAACACAACAATCTAAACAAGATGAAAAGGCAGAAAAATACTCAGCAGGCAAAGGAACAGGGTAAATACCCACGAAACCAAACAAAAGAGGAGGAGACAGGGGGTCTACCTGAAAAAGAATTCAGAATAATGATAGTACAAATGATCCAAAAACTTAAAAACAAAATGGAGTTACGGATAAACAGCCTGGAGACAAGGATTGAGAAGATGCAAGAAATGCATAACAAGGACCTAGAAGAAATAAAAAAGAGTCAATTAGTAATGAATAATGCAATAAATGAGATCAAAAACACTCTGGAAGCAACCAACAGTAGAGTAACGAAGGTAAAAGATAGGATAAATGAGGTCGAAGACAGAATGGTAGAAATAAATGAAGCAGAGATTTAAAAAGAAAAAAGAAAAGAAATGAGGACAACCTCAGAGACCTCTTCAGTTAAGTTCAGTTCAGTCACTCAGTCGTGTCCAACTCTTTGTGACCCCATTAATCGCAGCACGCCAGGCCTCCCTGTCCATCACCATCTCCCGGAGTTCACTCAGACTCACGTCCATCGTGTCCATGATGCCATCCAGCCATCTCATCCTCTGTTGTCCCCTTCTCCTCCTGCCCCCAATCCCTCCCAGCATCAGAGTCTTTTCCAGTGAGTCAACTCTTCACATGAGGTGGCCAAAGTACTGGAGTTTCAGCTTTAGCATCATTCCTTCCAAATGAATCCTAGGGCTGATCTCCTTCAGAATGGACTGGTTGGATCTCCTTGCAGTCCAAGGGACTCTCAAGAGTCTTCTCCAACACCACAGTTCAAAAGCATCAATTCTTCAGCGCTCAGCCTTCTTCACAGTCCAACTCTCACATCCATACATGACCACAGGAAAAACCATAGCCTTGACTAGACGGACCTTAGTGGGCAAGTAATGTCTCTGCTTTTGAATATACTATCTAGGTTGGTCATAACTTTTCTTCCAAGGAGTAAGTGTCTTTTAATTTCATGGCTGCAGTCACCACCTGCAGTGATTTTGGAGCCCAAAAAAATAAAGTCTGACACTGTTTCTACCATTTCCTCATCTAGGACAATGTTAAACACCCCAACATTTGAATTATAAGAGTCACAGAAGAAGACAAAAAGAAAGGCCATGAGAAAATACTTGAGGAGATAATAGTTGAAAACTTCCCTAAAATGGGGAAGGAAATAGCCATCCAAGTCCAAGAAACCCAGAGAGTCCCAAACAGGATAAACCCAAGGTGAAACACCCCAAAACAAATATTAATCAAATTAACAAAGATCAAACACAAAGAACAAATATTAAAAGCAGCAAGGGAAAAACAACAAATAACACATAAGTGGATTCCCATAAGGATAACAGCTGATCTTTCAATAGAAACACTTCAGGCCAGGAGGGAATGGCAGGACGTACTTAAAATGATGAAAGAAAACAACCTACAGCCCAGATTACTGTACCCAGCAAGGATCTCATTCAAATATAAGTGAGAAATCAAAGCTTTACAGACAAGCAAATGCTGAGAGAATTCAGCACCACCAAACCAGCTCTTCAACAAATGCTAAAGGATATTCTCTAGACAGGAAATGCAGAAAGGGTGTATAAACTCGAACCCAAAACAATAAAGTAAATGGCAACAGGATCAAACTTATCAATAATTACCTTAAATGTAAATGGGTTGAAAGCCCCAACCGAAAGACAAAGACTGGCTGAATGGATACAAAAACAAGACCCCTATATATGCTGTCTACAAGAGACCCACCTCAAAACAAAGGACACATACAGAATGAAAGTGAAGGGCTGGAAAAAGATATTTCACGCAAATGGAGACCAACAGAAAGCAGGAGTAGCAATACTCATATCACATAAAACAGACTTTAAAACAAAGGCTGTGTAAAGAGACAAAGAAGGACACTACATAATGATCAAAGGATCAATCCAAGAAGATATAACAATTATAAATATATATGCACCCAAAATGGGAGCACCACAATTTATAAGGCAAATGCTAACAGGTATGAAAGGGGAAATTAACAATAACACAATAATAGTGGGAGACTTTAATACCCCACTCACACTTATGGATAGATCAACTAAACAGAAAATTAGCAAGGAAACACAAACTTTAATGATACAATGCACCAGTTAGAAGTAATTGATATCTATAGGACATTTCACCCCCAAACAATGAATTTCACCTTTTTCTCAAGTGTACACGGAACCTTCTCCAGGGTAGATCACATCCTGTACCATAAATAAATCTAGCCTTGGTAAATTAAAAAAAAATTAAAATCATTAGAAGCATCTTTTCTGACCACATGCAGTAAGATGAGATGTCAATTACAAGAAAAAAAAAACTTTAAAAATTCCAACATATGACGGTTAAACAATATGCTTCTGAATAACCAACACATCACAGAAGAAATCAAAATATGCATACAAATGAATGAAAATGAAAACACAACAACCCAAAACCTGTGGGACACTGTAAAAGCAGGGCTAATGGGAAGGTTCATAGGAGCACAGACTTACCTCAAGAAACAGGAAAAAAGCACAGATAAGTAGCCTGGAGACAAGGATTGAGAAGATGCAAGAAAGGTTTAATAAGGACATAGAAGAAATAAAAAAGAGTCAATATACAATGAATAATGCAATAAATGAGATCAGAAACACTCTGGAAGCAACAAATAGTAGAATAACAGAGGCAGAAGATAGGATCAGTGAAATAGAAGATAGAATGGTAGAAATAAATAAATCAGAAAGGAAAAAAGAAAAACGAATTAAAAGAAATGAGGACAATCTCAGACACCTACAGGACAATATGAANCAATCTCAGAGACCTACAGGACAATATGAAACGCTCCAACATTCGAATTATAGGAGTCCCAGAAGAAGAGGACAAAAAGAAAGACTATGAGAAAATCCTTGAGGAGATAATAATTGAAAATTTCCCTAAAATGGGGAAGGAAATAATCACCCAAGTCCAAGAAACCCAGAGGGTTCCAAATAGGATAAACCCAAGGCGAAACACCCCAANGAAAATTAACAAAGAAACACAAACTTTAAATGATGCAATAGACCAGTTAGACCTAATTGATATCTATAGGACATTTCACCCCAAAACAATGAATTTCACCTTTTTCTCAAGTGCTCACAGGACCTTCTCCAGGATAGATCACATCCTGGGCCATAAATCCAACCTGGATAAATTTTAAAAAATCGAAATCATTCCAAGCATCTTTTCTGACCATAATGCATTAAGATTAGATCTCAATTACAGGAGAAAAACTATTAAAAATGCCAACATATGGAGGCTGAACAACACACTTCTGAATAACCAACAAATCACAGAAGAAATCAAAAAAGAAATCAAATCATGCATAGAAATGAATGAAAATGAAAACACAACAACCCAAAACCTGTGGGACACTATAAAAGCAGTGCTAAGAGGAAAGTTCATAGCAATACAGTCATACCTCAAGAAACAAGAAAAAATTCAAATAAATAACCTAACTCTGCACCTAAAGCAACTAGAAAAGGAAGAAATGGAAAACCCCAGAGTAAGTAGAAGGAAAGAAATCCTCTATGATCCACCTCCAAGAGTAATGGAAATAAAAGCAAAAATAAACAAATTGGACCTAATTAAACGTAAAGGCTTTTGCACAATAAAGGAAAGTATAAGCAAGGTGAAAAGACAGCCTTCAGAATAGGAGAAAATAATAGCATTCGAAGCAACTGACAAAGAATTAATCTCAAAAATATACAAGCAACCCCTGCCACGCAATTCCAGAAAAATAAACGACCCAATCTAAAAATGGGCCAAAGAACTAAACAGACATTTCTCTGAAGAAGACATACAGATGGCTAACAAACACATGAAAAAATGCTCAACATCACTCATTATCAGAGAAATGCAAATCAGAACCACAATTAGGTATCATTTCACACCAGTCAGAATGACTGCTATACAAAAGTCTACAAACAATAAATGCTGGAGAGGGTATGGAAAAAAGGGAACCACCTCACACTGTTGGTGGGAATGCAAACTAGTACAGCCACTACGGAGAACAGTGTGGAGACGCCTTAAAAAAAATTGGAAATAGAACTACCATATGGCCCAGCAAGCCCACTGCTGGGCATACACACAGAGGAAACCAGAACTGAAAGAGACGTGTGTATCTTGTGTTCATCACAATGTTCATCACAGCACTGTTTATAACAGCCAGAACATGGAAGCAACCTAGATGTCCATCAGCAGATGAATGGATAAGAAAGCTGTGGTACATACACACAATGGAATATTACTCAACCATTAAAAAGAATACGTTTGCATCAGTTCTAATGAGGTGGATGAAACTGGAGCCTATTATACAGAGTGAAATAAGCCAGAAAGAAAAACCAATACAGTATACTAATGCATATATATGGAATTTATAAAGATGGTAATGATAACCCTATATGCGAGAAAGTAAAAGAGACACAGATGTATGGAACAGTCTTTTGGACTCTGTGGGAGATGGTGAAGGTGGGATGATTTGGGAGAATAGCATTGAAACATGTATATTATCATATGTGAAACGGATCACCAGTCTAGGTTTGATGCATGAGACAGGGTGCTCACGGCTGGTGCACTGGGATGACCCTGAGGGATGGGATGGGGAGGGAGATGGGAGGGGGTTTCAGGATGGGGAATACATGTACACCCGTGGCTGATTAATGTCAATGTATGGCAAAAAAAAAAAAAAAAGGAAAGAAACACTACAATATTGTAAAGTAATTAGCCTCCAATTAAAATAAATAAATTTTTAAAAAAAGGAAAAACTATTCTGCCAGGGTCCAGCCCCAGTGGATCCAGGGTAATTTGAAACGAGGATGGCATGGCGAGAGAGATATATAGATTTAGAGAAAGATAAGGAAAGAGTTTGCAGTTAAGAGAATAGAGGAGAGAAAGAGGCTGATATACCTTGGTTTACATAGAAAGCCAATAAAATTCTGAGACAAGGAGTTTTCCCTGTTCACGGAGGGCACAGCTGCCCTCCCAGTCTCCCGAGAGAGTGAAGATGCAGAACGTCTTCCCATTCAGGTCTTAGAAACCCAGGCAGATAAGTGAAAGTGGGAAGCCTCCATGCTCCAAGGGATCAGCCTGAAAAAGAAAGTAAGAGAGAGAAAAAAAAGACACGGGGTGACCAAGCTTCTTTGAGCGAGGTCTGTTACTTTTATTTTCAAAAAGGACTTTTATACCTTTCCCGCAAATGATGTTGTGTACATTATCTTCTAGCCTTGGAGGCCTGTGAAACATTTTATGACCCTCTTTTGATAAAGGCTGCTCAACCTGAAAACTTATTTTCCCTCAAAGTGTTTTTTCTTTATATTTCCAATCTATGTCAGCCTCAGAAAGTATCAAACAAAGTTACATTTTCACTAAGCAAAAGTGCAGCGAGTTACAACAAAGAAGCAACCAATTAACTCAAAGGTCTGATATGGTTAGTTTCAAGGCTACTATTTTGTTTTTCTTACATTCTAACTATGTTAACAAATGTACTCCCAGGTGCACAGTGGATAAGGGATATGGGAACTTGGCAGCAAGCATTGGCTCAACAGTGAAATCTTACACCAGCACTGTTCTAACAGCTTTTAACTCTTTGAAAGGCTCTATGTTTTAGGCTTCCCATGCTTCTCACAATTGGGGGGCTGTAAACAATCACAGGCATAGTTGTAAAAGCCCGGGTAAGGCAAGTTAGAGAGCCATCAGAGGGGTTTGAGCTAAAACACTCCTGTTATATGCAAGAGACTGTTAACTGGAGCTCTAAGTCAACCTTTTCCAGAGAAAGCCCCCCTGTAATGTCAGAAGAATAGGGGGAAAGCATAATGCAGTAAGGCAGGCAGACTCTGGTTTTGGGGGTAGATGCTCAAGAAAGCCCGGGGGGGGAGGGTTTTCCTTGAGGCCTGATCTTGCCTTTGTGTTTTGTCAGGCCCTTTCCTCATGACCTTTGCCACCCCAGCACTATTCTGTGTGATTCTGAAAATAAATAAATAAAACCCTGCACTTGTACTCTATGATCCTCATGATTACTGTTTTTGATATCATATTTTACGTCTAATTGTTTTGTGTATCACGTAACTGCTCATTGTAGTTATGGATGCTTTTACTACTTTGGTGTTTTAATAATCCTACTGGTTTTTGTGAGTGGATGATTTCCTACCTTTACTATATGTTTGCCTTTATAGATGAATTTTTTCCTTCCATAATTTTCATGTTTATAGTCATAGTCTTTTCTCACTTAGATAAGTTCTCTTAACATTTGTTGTAAAGCTATTTCGGCAGTGCTGAAGTCTTTCAGCTCTTGCTTGTCTGTGATTATTTTAATCTCTCTATCAAATATCTGAAAGTGAACTTTGCTGGGTATAGTATCCTTGATTTGAGGTTATTCTCCTTTATCACTTTAAGTATATCATACTTAAATACTTCTGGCCTGCAGTTTCTGTTAACAAGTCAGCCTTGTGGGAATTCCCTAATTGTTACCTATTGCTTTTCCCTTGCTGTTTTTATATTTTTGAATCCTTTTATTTAAGCCTCTAATTTCATTCTACATTCATTCTTGTCCTGAATTCTTTGATCATCTTTACAGTTACCCTGAACTCTTTCTCAGGTGTACTGCCTATCTCCATATCACTGAGTTCTTCTGAGCTTTTATCTTGTTCCTTCCTCTAAAACATATTTCTCTGTAACTTCATTGTGTCTAAATTACTATTTTATGTATGTATAGGTCAGTTACATTTCTTGATCTTGGAGAAGTGGCCCTCTGTAAAAGATGTCTTATGCATTTTAAGAGTCCATTCTTCTCTTGTCACCCAAAGGCCAAGGCCAGCTTGTCCCAGGGTAGTTTCTGGCCTGCATTTTCAGATTCTATCCACAGGCTGTGGGTACAGTTTTCTTGATTCTGGTGTTTGCTCCCTAGTGGGTGAGGCTGGGCTAGAGGCTAGTGCAGGCTTTGTGGTGAGAGGGGCTAGTGCCTGCCCGTTGGTGGGTGGAGCTGGGTCTTGGTCCTCTGGTGGACAGGGTCATGTCTAAGGGTGTGTCTAGAGGTGGCTGTGGGCATAGGACGTCTTTAAACAGCATGTCTGTCAATGGATGGGGCTGTGTCCCTCCCTCTCAGTTAGTTGTTTGGCCAGAAGTGTCCCAGCATTGGCGCCTACAGGCTGTTGGGTAGGGCCAGGTATTCATACCAAGATGTCAACCTCCAGAAGAGCTCACACAGATGAATGCTCCCTGACATATCCACCACCAGTGTCTGTTTCCCCAAAGTGAGTCACAGCAACCACCACCTCCCCAGAAGACTCTCTAAGACTAGTTGGTCCTAGACTCCCACAAAATTGTGGCTTTTGCCCTTGGCCCTGGTGTGTGTGAGATTTTGTGTGCACCCTTTAAGAGTGAAATCTCTGTTTTCCCCAATTCTGTGTAGCTCCTGCAACCAAGTCCTACTGGGCTTCAAAGCTAAATGCTCTGGGGGCTCTTATTTCCAGTGTCAGACCCCCACAGGTATGACACTGTGGGGAGTGTCCTCTGTAAGGGAGACACTGGGGAGAACCTCTGTAATATAATTATTATCCAGCTTGTGGGTCACCCACCGAGAAAGTATCAGATTTGATTATAGCGTGACTCCACTCCTCCTACCAGCTTTGTTCTGGTTCCTTCTTTATGTCTTAAGTTGTAGAGATCTTTTCTGGTAGGTTTCAGACTTTTTCAGTGATGGTTGTTCTACAGATTTTTGTGACTTTAGTGTCCTTGTGAGAAGAAGTAAACTCTTCCTTCTATTCCACTTGGCTGCACTCTCAGAATTCACTTTCCCCTTTGCTGCTTTTAATATTCTCTCTTTAAATTTTATTTTTGCCATTCTCATTACAATGTCCTGGTGTGTTCCTCTTTGCCTTGGCCCTCTATAGAATTCTGCACTTCCTGGACTTGGCAACTGTTTCCTTTTCCCAGGTTAGTGATGTTTTCTGCTATTATAACTTCAAGAATGTTCTTGGCCCCATGCTCTTTGTCTCCTTCTGGGGCCCCTACAATGAGAATATTAGGATTCTTGATGTTGTCCCACAGGTCTCAAAATGTCCTCATTTCTTTTCATTCTTCTTTTCTGTTCAGGATCAGCAATTTCTACTAGTACATCTCTCAGCTTGCTGATCCATTCCTTTGTATTATTTCCTCTACTTTTGATTTATTCTGGTTTATTATTCATTTCAGTTCTTGTATTCTTCATATCTGTTTAGTTGTTCTTTGCATTTTCTCTTTGTTAAAAATTTCTGACATCTCTCTCTGCATCCATTCTTCTCCCAAGCTCTTTGATTATCTTTACAATCATTACCCAGAACCATTTCCTGGGTAGGTTACCTATCTTCACTTCGCTCAGTTCTTCTTCTGGGGTTTTGCCTTGTCCCTTCATCTGGAATATTTTGCCTTGTCACCGCATTTTGCCTAACTTGCTGTTTTAATTTTTATGAGTCTGGTAGCCTGGTTATGTTTCCCATCCTTGGAGAAGGAGCCTTTTGCAGGAGACATCGTCCCAGAAGCACACTTCCCCACAGTTACCAGAAGCATATGCTCTAGGGATTCTCCTTAAGAGGTCTGTCTGGGCCTTTGTCTTGTGGCAGGCTGACCTTTGTGAGTGGTCCAGTAAACTTGGTTGTCTCTTGTTCTACTTAGTTACCTGGTGTGCCTTGGGCAGAGGCTGCTGGCCAGTAGTTGGCAGAAGTGGGTCACCAGGCAGCTGACTACAGAATCACAGGGGATTCCAGGGTGTGCTGGCTTGCTGGTGGGTGCACTGAGGGTCCGGGGACGTTGACTGCCCACTGATAAATGAAGTCCTAGGGCAAGTTCGAGCCTACTGGTGCTGATGGGAAGAACCAGGCCTTGAAGTCAGGTTACCAGGCCCCAGGGCTCCTAAAGCAGGTGTCAGATCACTCGTAGGTGAGGCCAGTTCCTGAAAAACTTTTCTGTGGGTCCTGAGTTTTCTTGAAACTTGTGTTGGCCTGCGATTGGGAGGGCCTGGCCTGCTAGTGGGAGGGCCATTTTGCAGACGGCCATTTTCTCATGGCTGGTGTGTGCATGCTCTTGGACAGAAATGTCCAGAGGCAGATAATGGACTCAAGGGGTCTTCAGGAAGCCTACCTGCTGATGGGTGGGACTGCATTCATGCCTAATTAGCTGCTTGGCCAGAGGTGTCCCAACACTGGTTTCAAAATGGCCCTTGCCAGCACCAGTGTCCACATGGTAGAACAAACTCCCCAAATAACTTCCACCAGCATCTATGTACCCAGGGTAAGCTGCAGTGAGAGGAGGTGAACTCAGGGTCCTTCTACTCTGCCATCTTACACATTCTCTCCTAAACTTCTTTAAAAAAAATTGAAGTATAGTTGATTTACAATGTGGTGCTAATTTCTGCTCTATAGTGATTCAGTTTTACACACACACAGAGACTTTTTTGTGTTCTTTTTCCTTACGTTTTTTCCACAGGACATTGAATATATTCCCTGTGATAAACAGTAGGAGCTTCTTGTTTATCCATCCTATTATTTATTTAAATTTATTTATTTTAATTGGAGGTTAATTACTTTACAATATTGTAGTGGTTTTGCCATACATCAACATGAACCGCCACGGGTGTACACGTGTTCCCCATCCTGAACCCCCCTCCCACCTCCCTCCCCATACCATCCTTCTGGGTCATCCCAGTACACCAGGCCCA
Source organism: Redunca redunca (assembly GCA_006410935.1). Classification (NCBI taxonomy): domain Eukaryota; kingdom Metazoa; phylum Chordata; class Mammalia; order Artiodactyla; family Bovidae; genus Redunca; species Redunca redunca. The sequence continues at coordinate 132,172 of SJYQ01002699.1, forward strand.
AGCATCCTGTATCCTGCATTGAACCTGGACTGGTGATTCGTTTCACATATGATATTATACACGTTTCAATGCCATTCTCACAAATCATCCCACCCTCTCCCTCTCCCTCTCCCTCAGAGTCCAAAAGACTGTTCTGTACATCTGTGTCTCTTTTGCTCTCTCGAATACAGGGTTATCGTTGCCATCTTTCTAAATTCCATATATATGCGTTAGTATACTGTATTGGTGTTTTTCTTTCTGGCTTACTTCACTCTGTATAATTGGCTCCAGTTTCATCCACCTCATTAGAACTGATTCAAATGTATTCTTTTTAATGGCTGAGTATAATGTATGCTATGTATATATGTACCACAGCTTTCTTATCCATTCATCTGCTGATGGACATCTAGGTTGCTATTTTTAATAGCTAACATCTGCTAACCCCAAACACCCACTCCATCACTCCCACTTTGATCCCCCTTGACAACCCGATATATTCTCTATGTCTGTGAGTCTGCCAAACTTAATTCTTTTTTTAAAAAAATTTATTTATGTTTTTAATTGAAGGATAATTGCTTTACAATATAGTGCTGGTTTCTGTCGTACATCAACATGAATCAGCCACAGGTATACATACACCCCCTCCCTCTTAAACCTCCCTGCTACTTCCCACCTCATCCCACCCTTCTAGATTGTCACAGAGCACCAGTTTGAGCTTCCTGAGTCATACAGTAAATTCCCATTTGCTGTCTATTTTCATATGGCAGTGTATATGTTGCATCCAAGTACTGCATTTTGGACTCTTTTGTTGACCATGATGGCTACTTCATTTCTTCTGAGGGATTCCTGCCTGAAGTAATAGATATAATGGTCATCAGAGTTAAATTCACCCATTCCAGTCCATTTTAGTTCACTGATTCCTAGAATGTCGACGTTCACCCTTGCCATCTCTTGTTTGACCACTTCCAATTTGCCTTAATTCATGGACCTGACATTCCAGGTTCCTATGCAATATTGCTCTTTACAGCATCGGATCTTGCTTCTATCACCAGTCACATCCACATCTGGGTACTGTTTTTACTTTGGCTCCATCCCTTCATTCTTTCTGGAGTTATTTCTCCACAAATCTCCAGTAGCATATTGGGCACCTAATGACCCGGGGAGTTCCTCTTTTGGTATCCTATCATTTTGTCTTTTCATACTGTTCATGGGGTTCTCAAGGCAAGAATACTGAAGTGGCTTGCCATTCCCTTCTCCAGTGGACCACACAGTACTTGGATGGAATCTCACAAACGACAGGATGATCTCTGTTCGTCTCCAAGGCAAACCATTCAATATCACAGTTATACAAGTCTATGCCCCAACGAGTAATGCTGAAGAAGCTGAAGTTGAACAGTTTTATGAAGACCTACAAAACCTTTTACAATTAACACCCAAAAAAGAAGTCCTTTTCCTTATAGGGGACTGGAATGCAAAAGTAGGAAGTCAGGAAACACCTGGAGTAACAGGCAAATTTGGCCTTGGAATGCGGAATGAAGCAGGGCAAAGACTAATAGAGTTTTGCCAAGAAAATGCACTGGTCATAGCAAACACCCTCTTCCAACAACACAAGAGAAGACTCTACACATGGACATCACCAGATGGTCAACACCGAAATCAGATTGATTATATTCTTTGCAGCCAAAGATGGAGAAGCTCTATACAGTCAACAAAAACAAGACCAGGAGCTGACTGTGGCTCAGATCATGAACTCCTTATTACCAAATTCAGACTCAAATTGAAGAAAACAGGGGAAATCGCTAGACCACTCAGGTATGACCTAAATCAAATCCCTTATGATTATACAGTGGAAGTGAGAAATAGATTTAACCGCCTAGATCTGATAGAGTGCCTGATGAACTATGGAATGAGGTTCGTGACATTGTACAGGAAACAGGGATCAAGACCATCCCCATGGAAAAGAAATGCAAAAAAGCGAAATGGCTGTCTGGGGAGGCCTTACAAATGGCTGTGAAAAGAAGAGAGGTGAAAAGCAAAGGAGAAAAGGAAAGATATAAGCATCTGAATGCAGAGTTCCAAAGAATAGCAAGAAGAGATAATAAAGCCTTCTTCAGCAATCAATGCAAAGACATAGAGGAAAACAACAGAATGGGAAAGACTAGAGATCTCTTCAAGAAAATTAGAGATACCAAGGGAACATTTCATGCAAAGATGGTCTGGATAAAGGACAGAAATGGTATGGACCTCACAGAAGCAGAAGGTATTAAGAAGTGGTGGCAAGAATATACAGAAGAACTGTACAAAAAAGATCTTCATGACCCAGATAATCATGATGATGTGATCACTAATCTAGAGCCAAACATCTTGGAATGTGAAGTCAAGTGGGCCTTAGAAAGCATCACTACCAACAAAGCTAGTGGATGTGATGGCATTCCAGTTGAGCTGTTTCAAATCCTGAAAGATGATGCTGTGAAAGTGCTACACTCAATATGTCAGCAAATTTGGAAAACTCAGCAGTGGCCACAGGACTGGAAAAGGTCAGTTTTCATTCCAATCCCAAAGAAAGGCAATGCCAAAGAATGCTCAAACTACCACACAATTGCACTCATCTCACATGCTAGAAAAGTAATGCTCAAAATTCTCCAAGCCAGGCTTCAGTAATACATGAACCGTGAACTCCCTGATGTTCAAGCTGGTTTGAGAAAAGGCAGAGGAATCAGAGATCAGTTTGCCAACATCCGCTGGATCATGGAAAAAGCAAGAGAGTTACAGAAAAATATCTATTTCTGCTTTATTGACTATGCCAAAGCCTTTGACTGTGTGGATCACAATAAACTGTGGAAAAATCTGAAAGAGATGGGAATACCAGATCACCTAGTCTGCCTCTTGAGAAATCTGTATGCAGGTCAGGAAGCAACAGTTCGAAGTGGACATGGAACAACAGACTGGTTCCAAATAGGAAAAGGAGTATGTCAAGGCTGTATACTGTCACCCTGCTTATTTAACTTCTATGCAGAGTACATCATGAGAAACGCTGGACTGGAAGAAGCACAAGCTGGAATTAAGACTGCCAGGACACATATCAATAACCTCAGATATGCAGATGACACCACCCTTATGGCAGAAAGTGAAGAGGAACTAAAAAGCCTCTTGATGAAAGTGAAAGAGGAGAGCGAAAAGTTGGCTTAGAGCTCAACATTCAGAAAACAAAGATCATGGCATCTAGTCCCATCACTTCATGGGAAATAGATGGGGAAACAGTGGAAACAGTGGCAGACTTTATTTTGGGGGGCTTCAAAATCACTGCAGGTGGTGACTGCAGCCATGAAATTAAAAGACGCCTACTCCTTGGAAGAAAAGCTATGACCAACCTAGATAGTATATTCAAGAGCAGAAACATTACTTTTCCCACTAAGGTCCGTCTAGTCAAGGCTATGGTTTTTCCTGTGGTCATGTATGGATGTGAGAGTTGGACTGTGAAGAAGGCTGAGCGCTGAAGAATTGATGCTTTTGAACTGTGGTGTTGGAGAAGACTCTTGAGAGTCCCTTGGACTGCAAGGAGATCCAACCAGTCCATTCTGAAGGAGATCAGCCCTGGGATTTCTTTGGAAGGAATGATGCTAAAGCTGAAATTCCAGTACTTTGGCCACCTCATGTGAAGAGTTGACTCATTGGAAAAGACTCTGATGCTGGGAGGGATTTGGGGGCAGGAGGAGAAGGGGACGACAGAGGATGAGGTGGCTGGATGGCATCATGGACTTGATGGACGTGAGGTCTGAGTGAACTCCGGGAGATGGTGATGGACAGGGAGGCCTGGTGTGCTGCGATTCATGGGGTCACAAAGAGTCGGACATGACTGAGCGACTGAACTGAATTGACGCAGAAAAAATCCTGATTTCGATAAAGAGAAAACAGATGTAATGTTTGGGCTGACTCTGTATGACTTTGCATCTTTGATTCCCTTCTATGTACAAGTTAAGGTATAAAAGTCCCTTTTGAAAATAAAGTAACAGGCCTCGCTCACTGAAGAAGCTTGGTCACCCCATGTATTTCTTTTTTCTCTTTCTTTCTTTCTCTTTCCCTTGTTAGGCCTAAACTGTGGCCATGACAGGCTCAGCAGGCTGCACTAGGCCTAAAGCCTGAGTCATGATCCCAGAAGACTACTGAGACTTCCAGATAGCTGTAGCCAACTGGGGAGGTCCCTCCTCTGGGTCCGACCTGAGCCAATAAAGATAAGATGCAAGGTTTAAAATTCACGCACACGTGCACCAGCTAACCAATCATGTAATGCCAACTAACCCACAAGTAGAACAAAGGACTGCCAGTATATAAGCGATAGTGAGTCAGAGCTCGGGGCCCTTGTCGGATCCCACTGCACTGGGTGAGACCTGGGTCCTGGCTCGAGCTTGCAATAAAACCCCTTTATGCTCTTGCATTGCTGTGGATGTCTTATTCTCTCAGTTCTGGGGACTCGGACTCAGGGCATAACATTTGGGGGCTCGTCCGGGATCCCTTTAACTGAGAAGAATAACACTCTCCTGGTAGAAGGGGTTTCCTCACTAGGAGGAAGAGGTACCTGAACACCAGTGACAGGCTTGGATAAGTCCAGCGTGAGACCGAGTTTCTGGCATCGGGCTGGAAAAGGCGGCTGGCAAGTAGCTGCATAGTTGCTAGGTGGCATGAGGCCGAGCTTCGGTAACGTACCCGGGAGGCAGCCAATTTAGTGAACTTCATGAAGGCGGCTATTTCGTGAATTCCTTACAGGTAAGACATCAAACACTGAGAAAAAGGCAGACCTAATAACACATGTTGTGTATCTATACGTGTGGTCTATTTGTTGTGTCTGAGTGAGTGCCGGCACCGTCTTTGTTCTTTGTGTGCATCTAGTCCCCGTGTTTCCATCCGTAATCATGGGACAGACAACCTCAACTCCCTTGTCTCTTATGACTGACCATTTCTCTGATTTCAAGGCCAGGGTGCAGAACTTATCGTTGTTGGTGAAGAAAAGCAAGCTGATGACTTTTTGTTCTGCTGAATGGCCTGCTTTTGATGTCGGATGGCCACAAGAGGGCACCCTTAGCCTGCCTATTATCCGGGCGGTCCGAGAAAAAGTGCTTGCCCCTGGCTCTTCTGGACACCCAGACCAAACTCCAAATATTTTGGTCTGGCAAGATTTGATGGAAAACCCGCCAGCTTGGCTGAAGCCCTTTGTTTCTCAGCCTCTTCCTCCTCCTTCTTCCCCTTCCCCTGTCCCCACGATTCCACAGGTACTAGTCATGGAAGCCGAAACACTTAAGAAGAAAGAATACAAGGAAAATGGGGGCTGCAAGAAGCCAGTGTTTCAGGAGTCTTCAATATACCCTAGTTTAATTGACCTAGAGAGTAAACTCTCCCCGCCCCCCTACGCAGCCCTCTTTTACCCCCACAGGTCCCACAGGTCTCCAGGGAACCACAAAGAGATACTGAGCCCTCAGCTCCCACAAGGGAAGGGGGCCCCGCCCAAGGAACTCGGGGAAAGACAAGGGGCATAACCAACATGGCGAAAGACAGCAATCCGGAAGTCCCCTCCTCCACGGTCCAGGCGTTTCCTGTTCAGGTGGGACCAGCTCGCAGGGATGGCGAGCGAACATACTAGTACTGGCCGTTCTCCACTAGTGATCTGTATAACTGGAAAACTCAAACTCCCTCTTTCTCTGAAAAGCCTCAGGGCCTCATTGATCTTTTGGACTCTATCCTCTTTACCCATAACCCCACCTGGGATGATTGCCAGCAGTTGTTATAGGTGCTGTTCACTACAGAGGAATGTGAATGGATTTTGTCAGAAGTGCGAAAAAATGTCCCAGGGGTAGATGGGAGACCCACTATGCAGCCCAACCTGATTGATGAGGGATTCCCCTTGACGGGGCCCCGATGGGACTTTGAACGCGTTGAAGGTAGGGAGCGTCTCTGAGTGTACCGCCAGAATCTCATGGCCAATCTCCGAGCAGCCGCCAGGAGGCCCACAGATTTGGCTAAGGTAAATATGGTGAGACAGGAACCAAACGAGAGCCTGGCAGCCTTTCTTGAGAAGTTAATGGAAGCTTTTAGGCAGTATACCCCTATGGACCCACAGGCTGAAGAATCCCGCGCAGCCGTTATGCTTGCTTTTGTGAATCAGGCGGCCCCAGACATTAGGAGAAAGTTCCAGAAGATAGAGAAACTAGGAGATCAGACTTTACAGGACCTGGTAAGGGCGGCAGAGAGAGTTTTTAATCATAGGGAGACTCCTGAGGAGAGAGAAGAACGTGTTAGAAGGAAAGAGAGAGAATTCAGGGCTGAAGAGAACCGTAAAAACCAGAGAGAACTGGCTCAGATATTCTTTGCTGGGATAGAACAGGGAGCTAACTCATGTAAAATAAAGGAATGCAAGACAAAGGATGGAGAAAAGCCTGTTAGACGGGGACTTAAGAAGGACCAATGTGCATTCTGTAAGGAGTTGGGACACAAGGGAGGGACCCACCAAGAAGGAAGGCCCCCTTGGGGGAACTCAAGTCCTGTATGCAGGGGAAGACAGTGACTAGGGGTGGGTCAGGGCCCGGCTCCTCTCCCCGAGCCCCGGATAACTATACATGTGGAGGGGAAACCAGTTGGCTTCATGGTGGACACAGGAGCTCAATACTCTGTTCTCAATCAAAAAGGCGGACCAATGTCTAAAAAGACCAGTTGGGTGCAGGGGGCCACCGGGACCAAACAATATGGATGGACTACTAAAAGACAAGTGGATCTGGGGACTCAACGAGTATCCCCCTCCTTCCTTGTGATACCTGAATGGCCAGCACCCTTACTGGGGAGAGACTTACTTTCAAAGGTTAATGCCCAGATTCATTTTGAGAACGGGGAAATGACAATCAAGGACGGGGCAGGGCATCCTATACAAGTCCTGTCCCTGGCATTAAAGGATGAATATAGACTGTACCAACCAAAACCCCCGTGACCATTGGCCCGGAAGTGCAGCCTTGGGTCCAAAAGTACCCATTGGCTTGGGCAGAAACTGCAGGGATAGGACTGGCTAAGCAGAGACCTCCCATCATCGCCGAATTAAGATCAGATGCAACCCCTGTGAGGGTGAAGCAATACCCCCTGAGCCTAGAAGCCTGGCGAGGTATTTCACCTCATGTACATCGGCTCCAAGAGGCCGGGATCCTCAGAAAGTGCCGATCCTCATGGAATACTCCTTTGTTGCCAGTGAAGAAGCCAGAGGGAACTGATTTCAGGCCAGTCCAGGATCTCCGTGAGGTTAACAAGCAGGTGAGTGATATACATTCGACAGTTCCAAACCCATATACCCTCCTGAGTAGTCTTCCACCTAACTATGTCTGGTATACTGTCCTGGATTTGAAAGATGCCTTTTTTTAGCCTGCCTCTGGCCCCTTCAAGCCAAGAGATCTTCACTTTCGAATGGAGAGAAGAAGACAGCCAGACCCCAGAACAACAGACTTGGACTCGACTTCCACAGGGCTTCAAGAACTCACCAACACTATTTAATGAGGCCTTAGGTGAAGACCTCTGTGAGTACCGGGCTAAACATCCCGACATTGTCTTGTTACAGTATGTAGATGACCTCATGCTGGTGGCAGCCACAAGGGAGGCCTGCTCTGAGGCAACAGGTGACCTCCTCCAAACTTTGGGAATGTTGGGGTACTGGGCCAGCGCTAAGAAGGCCCAAATCGTCAAACAGGAGGTCATTTACTTAGGATACAAAATAAAGCAGGAACGGAGGTGGCTGACTCAGGCCATGAAAGAAACCATCTTGTGGATCCCTTAGCCAGCAAAGGTGCGAGAATTTCTCGGGACGGTTGGATATTGCAGGTTATGGATTCTGGGGTTTGCAGAAAAGGCTAGGCCACTATATGAGGGAAGTAAAGAAAGCAAGGATTGGACTTGGACTGAGCCAATGAGGCAAGCCTTTCATGAGCTTCGACAGGCTTTGCTAGAGGCCCCAGCCCTTGCTCTCCCCAATCCGTCTAAGCCCTACCAGTTGTTCGTAGATGAAAAACGAGGAATAGGAAAGGGAGTTCTGACTCAGCAATGGGGACCTTGGAGGCGACCTGTGGCCTACCTTTCCAAGAAGCTAGACCCAGTGGCTGCGGGATGGCCACCTTGCCTCCGGATTATTGCCGCCACTGCCCTTCTGGTCCACAACGCTGACAAGCTAACCTATGGACAGTGGCTCCTGGTCTTCACTCCTCACGCAATCGAGGGAATCCTTAAGCAGCCACCAGGTAAGTGGATCTCTAATGCCCGCTTGACTCATTACCAGGCACTGTTGTTGGACACTCCTCGGATACACTTTCAGACGCCCTGCTTCCTGAACCCAGCCACTCTCCTGCCCGATCCAGAGGAAGACCGCCCCCTCCACGACTGCGGTGAGATCCTGGCCGATGTGGCGGCCATAGGAAAAGACTTAAAAGATGTGCCCTTGGGTAACGGTGAACTGGTGTGGTTCACAGATGGGAGCAGCTTCGTAAAAGATGGACAGAGGAGGGTGGGAGCAGCAATCGTTGATGATTCTGGAAATGTTATTTGGGCAGAAGCCCTGACCCCGGGAACATCAGCACAAAAAGCAGAATTGATTGCTCTGATTCAGGCCCTGGAAAGGGCAGCAGGAAAAAGAATAACTGTTTATACTGACAGTCGATATGCCTATGGCACAGTACACATCCAGGGCCCAATATATAAAGAGCGGGGCTTCTTGACGGCAGAAGGAAAAGAAGTCAAAAACCTGCCCGAGATCCACAGACTCTTGGCGGCCGTTCAGCAGCCCCGTGCCGTGTCTATAGTGCATGTTCCAGGACATCAAAAAGGAAAAGATGTCAGAGCTCGAGGTAACCGGGCAGCAGATGCAGCAGCCCGAGAGGCAGCTGATAGGAAATACAAAGCACCCATTTTAGCTCTAGGGCTTCCACCCCCAGGGATGGGAACCCTGCCCCCAACCCCAGAGTATTCCCAATCTGACCTCGATTGGGTCCAGAAAAATACCAGCTGTTTAAGGGACAAAGAAGGATGGTATCGAGACCAAGATGACTACCTGTTGCTGCTGGTCAACCTGGGAAAGCATCTCTGCAACCACTTACACCAGACTACCCACCTAGGACAAAAAAAGACTCTAGCACTTTTACAGACTGCACGTTTGCGGTTTCCACAACAAGCGGCTATACGAGACATTATCCAGGCCTGCAAGGCATGCCAAATGATGAGGCTGGGAAAAGGACAACATACAGGACTGAGGTACCGGGGAGAGAGGCCGGGGCAACACTGGGAAATAGATTTTACTGAGGTAAGGCCAGGCAAGTATGGGTACCATTATCTGCTAGTTTTAATAGATACATTCTCAGGATGGGTGGAAGCATACCCCACTAAGGGAGAAACGGCTATGATAGTGGCTAAAAAGATTCTCGAGGAAATAGTACCTAGATTTGGGCTGCCAGTGACTATTGGTTCTGATAATGGACCTGCCTTTGTGAGCCAAATTGTTCAGGGACTGGCCTTAGCTCTGGGGACCAAATGGAAATTACATTGCGAATACAGTCCCCAGAGCTCAGGACAGGTAGAAAGAATGAATCGGACCCTAAAAGAGACATTGGCAAAACTGGCAATAGAGATTGGCGGGGACTGGGTGACTCTCCTGCCCTTCGCTCTCTTCCGCGTGCGTAACATCCCTTATAAGCTAAATTTGACCTCATTCGAGATTATGCATGGGAGACCCCCTCCTGTATGTCCTATTCTTGGGGGGAAAAAGCAGCCTCCCCCAACTTTAAAAAAATTTCATGAAGAACTCATGGCCCTGAGTATGGTGCACACCCATATTTGGAAACTGATCAGGGCAATCCATGAGGGCCAAAATACAGGGACCATTCCGTCCCACGATATTGGACCTGGAGATTGGGTTTGGGTTAAGAGACATCACTCTAAGGCATTGGAGCCTAGGTGGAAGGGTCCTTATGTTATTCTTCTCACTACCCCTACTGCTCTAAAGGTGGATGGCATTGGACCCTGGGTGCACTGCAATCAGGTGCGTGAGGCCACTCCTGAAGAGCAAGAAAAAGCCAGACTAAAATGGAAGGCAGTACCACATCCATCCAACCCCTTCAAAGTTAAGGCTCATCCGTCGAGATCCAGACAAGTCACCCTGACCTTCCTGCTGGTAACCATCCTCCTAGACCCTGGAGCCACCAACGGGAGCCCACACCAGCCGGCCAAAATCACCTGGAAACTTCAAAACGGACTGACACGAGAAGTACTAAACTCAACTACAGAAGTACATCCTCCAAACACCTGGTGGCCAGATCTGTATTTTGACCCAAAACCGGTGATGGGTGTACCATGGGCAAGAGGTTACCTCCGGATGCAGGGGATATGGGCATGTCCAGGCCACCAGAGGAGTAACTGGAAAACTTGTGGGGGCATGCAGGAGTATTTCTGTAAATCATGGGATTGCGTTACCTCTAATGATGGGCCTCGACGTTGGGAGGTAAGAAACTGGGACCTACTCACCTTCTCATTCACCAAGCCCACACCCAGAGCCCTGGGGGACCCCACATTTGAATGCGAAGAGAGTTGTAACTATGCACAAGTCAAGATTAGCTTTAATCGGGAGAGAGCTAAAAAAGAGAGATCTTGGGTTTCTGGCTTGTCCTGGGGTATACAAACAGGGGAGAGTGATTCCTTTACTTACTATGGAGGGATTATAAGTCAGCTCATAGAGCCGACACAAGTACACAGCATAGGTCCCAACTCAGTCGAGAGAATACACGCAACCCCCAGTCTAACCTCTGCGACCTCTGCCTCCACCATTCCCCTCGACCCTCCGGGTCCTGACCATGATCTAGGGAGAAACTCTGACGCTTTATGGAAGCTGGTCAAGGCAGCCTATATAACCTTAAATCAAACCCACCCAGAGGCAACCAAATCCTGCTGGCTTTGCTATAACCTATACCCCCCTTACTATGAAGCAATGGGTCTCAAGGCCTCCTACAGCTTAACTGATGCAACAGACCCTCCACAATGCTGCTGGGGGGNNNNGGGAGGTCCCTCCTCTGGGTCCGACCTGAGCCAATAAAGATAAGATGCAAGGTTTAAAATTCTCGCACGCACGCACCAGCTATGCCAACTAACCCACAAATAGAACAAAGGACTGCCAGTATATAAGCAATAGTGAGTCAGAGCTCGGGGCCCTTGTCGGATCCCACTGCACTGGGTGAGACCTGGGTCCTGGCTCGAGCTTGCAATAAAACCCCTTTATGCTCTTGCATTGCTGTGGATGTCTTACTCTCTCAGTTCTGGGGACTCGGACTCAGGGCATAACACTCTCTCCCTCCCTCTCTTTTTCAGGCTGATCCCTTGGAACACAGAGGCTGTCTGTGTTTGCTTTCCTGCCTGGGCTTCTAAGACTTTATTAGCTTTCTGTGTAAACCAAGGAATATCAGCCTCTTTCTCTCCTCTATTTTCTTATCTACAACATTCTTTCCTTATCTCTCTCTAAATCATTCACTGACACTGTTTCTCCTTTGGGTTCCCCTGGATCCTGCAGGGGCTGGACCCTGGCAACCAACAACTTTGGGGACAGACCCAAGAGCTGGACATTTGGGAAGCAAGGGCTCCCCAAGAGGGAGAGAGTTGGGGAAGGCTGAGTGGGAGAGGGAGGGAGGGAGAGAGGGAAGGGAGGCAGGGAGAGTTGGGGACCAAGAGAGGGAAAGGAGGGTCGGGGGTCCCCCATCTGGAACTCAGCTTCAAGCCACCGGCAAACCCGGCAGGTATCCCTAAAATACTCCATCAGGGACACGCTTCCCTCAGTTTCAGGATGCCAGCTCTGGGTGGGTTTCCCAAGGTCAGATCCTCTGAGCCAGCAGTAGGTACCTACCCACCAACCGCTTTCATGACCAGACTCCATGTGAACACACATGCCAGAAATAGCTGCAAAGGCCAACCATCTCCGTGTGTCTCTCTGACCCTCACAGTGTAGTGACTGAGCTCGCCCTGCCACCAGCATCCCCCTGTCACCCACGGACATACAGACTTTATATACCTGCAAACCCGTTCCTGAATTTGTAGATCCAGTGGTTTCAAAGTACATCCAAACCCCTGACCATTCTCATATGAACCCCCATGGTTGGGTTTAGAGACCTGGGTGGCCATAGAATACATTGCTAAAGATGGCTGTGAGTGTGGTGTTGTGGTTCGTTCATTTCCTTTCAATTCACTGGGACCTGTTTAGAGCAAAAAGAGAAGTGCCTCTCATCGACCATCACCCGCGTTGCCTCATGCAGCCTCCTTCCTTCTTTGTCTCCTTCTTCCTCCTGATTTCCTCCTCCTTCTCCTCTCTGCCCTCCGTTTCTTTGAGGAAGCACATACTCTTTCCATGTCCTGTTGTTGGCACAGGTCAGGGCTTCATTCTGCGCAGAATGTGCATGCTTCCTTCCTTGGCTTATTGGAACATCCTTCGTAACAGTAGGGAGTACACTGTACCCTTTCCCGGGTCTCTCCAGGGCACTTGGGTTGGGGGGTAGGCTGGGAAGGTGCGGGCATCAGGCTCCACCTGAAAAAGCCCCAAATGGTGTGGATTGGCCCATCACATCTCTGGCAGTAGGCTTGAGTTACTGGCACTCAAAGACCCGCGGCTGTAGGTGGGGTTGGGGGTGGGCAGGGGGGTGGACTGGGACTGCTGTAGGGAAAGGACGCCAGGGGGTTCTGAGTAGCTGGGGATGGATGTAGGAAACTGAGGCAAGGAAAGGGGGAGTCTAGGTGGAGGCACTGAGAGAGCGTCCAGTGTCCAGGAATGCCTCAGAGGAGCCTCTAGAGCCCATTGAGGCCAATGTATGTGTGGAATGTGAAAAGCTAGGAAAACCCAGAGTTTCAGAAGCAAGGCAAGCTGGGAACAGGGGCATGGACAGCAACTTCAAAGGGACCTAGGGGAATTCCCAGGCAGTTACGACTCTCTGCACTGCTGACAGCGCCAGAGCCCGGGTTTTGATCTCAGCTGCTGCCTGGCTGGGCCACAAACTAAAGCCCCGAACAATCTTCCCAGCCCAACGTGGACCTTGGGGTGTGGGGCACAGGCCGTGCTTGTGAAAGCCCACTTGCTCCACGGGATTCTTTTTTTTTTTTAATATAAATTTATTTATTTTAATTGGAGGCTAATTACTTTGCAATATTGTATTGGTTTTGCCATACATCAACATGAATCCACCATGGGTGTACACATGTTCCCCATCCTGAACCCTTCTCCCACCTCCCTCCCCATACCATCTCTCTGGGTCATCACAGTGCACCAGCTCAAAGCATCTGGTATCATGCAGGTGATTCATTTCACATATGATATTATACATTGTTTCAATGCCATTCTCCCAAATCATCCCACCCTCGCCCTCTCCCACAGAGCCCAAAAGACTGTTTTATACATCTGTGTCTCTTGCTGTCTCGTGTACAGTGTTATCATTATCATCTTTCTAAATTCCATATATATGCGTTAGTATACTCTATTGGTGCTTTTCTTCCTGGCTTACTTCACTCTGTATAATAGGTTCTAGTTTCATCCACCTCATTAGAACTGATTCAAATGTATTCTTTTTAATGGCTGAGTAATACTCCATTGTGTATATGTACCACAGCTTTCTTATCCATTTGTCTGCTGATGGACATCTAGGTTGCTTCCATGTCCTGGCTATTATAAACAGTGCTGTGATGAACATTGGGGTACACGTGTCTCTTTCAATTCTGGTTTCCTCGGTGTGTATGCCCAGCAGTGGGATTGCTGGGTCATATGGCAGTTCTATTTCCAGTTTTTTAAGGAATCTCCACAGTATTCTCCATAGTGGCTCTACTAGTTTGCATTCCCACCAACAGTGTAAGAGCGTTCCCTTTTCTGCAAACCCTCTCCAGCATTTATTGCTTGTAGACTTTTGGATAGCAGCCATTCTGACTGGCATGAAATGGTACCTCGTTGTGGTTTTGATTTGCATTTCTCTGATAATGAGTGATGTTGAGCATCTTTTCATGTGTTTGTTAGCCATCCATATGTCTTCTTTGGAGAAATGTCTGTTTAGTTCTTTGGCCCATTTTTTTGATTGGATGATTTATTTTTTCTGGAATTGAGCATTCTTTCCTAGGTTTCTGCTTGGTGGTCAGGGGTGCCCTGTCTAAGCACCCAATACTATTTAAAAAATAGGGGTGGAGCCACCTCACCCTATCAAAAGTCCTGAGCTGCTGGGTCCTGGCCCACTGAGACAGCAGTCTGCAGTGTCTGTGTGGCTCTCCCACCACGGCTTTGTCCAGCTCCTCCAGCACCTCAAGCAGTACATTTGCCCTTGCTCCCTGTGGTGGTATTGCATCTCAGGGGGTCTGTGGATTGCCTGTCCAAGAGTTCATGACAAACCTATTGACTGACCACCTGGAATGACAGGGACCAATCGGCTGGGTCCCTGGTTTCCAGGCATCATGTCTGCCCAAAGAGGCACCATTTGGTTGTTTTACTCCTTTAGCACACACATGACTTCTCCTTTCTCTTTTCTGTGATGATGGTGTTGGTTGTGGAAGGGAGTGGGGAGCAGAGCCTGGGATAGGGCACTTTTTCTTCATCTTCCTGTGGAAAAGGAAGTCGGGGAGCTCTGTGGCTTTGCCTCCTTCGGTGGCTTTCTCTCCACAATGGCCTAATGCCTTCTCTCTTCCATCAGGTGTTGCATGTTGGGCTTTGCTTCAGCATCCTTCCCTTTCCTTTTCCACTAGTGAAGCATATATGGCTCGGGCATGTGTTAGCCTGGAGAAGCTAGGTACTTTCCAATTGTCATCATGATGGAGGGAATTCTGAGAGAAGCCCCATCGAGACGTTTCCCAGGCATTTGCCCAAACAGGTGGAAAAATGTCTCTTCAGACAGGTGGGATAGTGTTGTGGTCTTTGGTGAGTGGGATTTCTTGCCGGCCTGTTTTGGGGGTGAGTTTGGTTTCCTTTCTGCTTGCTCGTGTTTCTTGGGTTCTGCAGTGATTGGGGGTTTGGGGGTTTCCCTACCAGCCTTGACTCAGCCTGGCTCTTGGGGTGTAGCCAAGTGACTTCCAAATACAGACCCGTCCCTGGGCACCCAGCTTTGCTCAGGCACAGGGGCAACTCCGCTTGGTGGGGAGCATGCTTGGGCACCTCCGTCAAGTCCTCACTCACCGCCACGTCCTCTGAGACTTTTCCCTTTTTTCTCTTCCACAGGCCCTATTGCCAAACGATCTCGGAGGAGCCTCTCTGAAGCTGAGCAGAAGGATGACATGCAAGCCCTCTTTCAACAGAACCCCTACTCTGGGATAGCACCCAGAGAATGACTGGCGTGAGAGTTTGCCACTGTAGAAAGCAGAGTTCAGGTAGGCCCCCCTCTCTCCAATCATTCTCCCTCTCAGGCTCCCCGTGCCGATCCATGTCAGTCGAAAGCATCCAGCAGCCTTTCTCTTCAGAACGAATTCTCTGTTTGCCCCCAGGTCTGATTTCAAAACCAACGAAGAAGATGGTTAAGGCAGAGCCTATTGCCTTTTGAAAATGTGTGCCAAGATGGGGAAGGGCTGTCAAGGTGCACAGCTAGGCCGCCATCACCACCTCCTGGACCTCAGTCTTCCTCTCAAGGTAATTTACCCAGAGTTCTACAAAGACAAGTCCCCAGAGGGTATCCTGAACCCTCCCCCACTTGTCAGAGAATTCTCTCTGCTGGTGGATGACCACGGGAGGCCCAGAAACACCAAAGAGGGAAGAAACAGGGCCATTTGGTTGGTTTCCCCATCAGTATCCCAGATAGCGGCACAACCCCCTCATTCAGTGTGAATGGGCAGCACTGTTCCCCCTTATATTCCCTCCCCAGTCCCCGTCAGGAACTTTAGTCTCCAGCTGCCCAGGCAACCTTGGCCAAGGAGCATGCTTCAGGGCACTCTGTGACAAGACTGGAGGAGGAAAGAAACACACAGGGACATACATGTGTGTGGAGTTTGCCTGTGTGCATGTGTGCATGCACACATCCACGATGGATCCAGGCACGCGATCCATCTGTGGGTGTATTCCTTAGAGCCCTGCACCGGCTGCAGAGCCACCTGAGGTGATTCAGGTGTGTGAGACTCTCCATCCCCTCCACACCGTCTAGGGTATCTGTGCTGTTAATGTTCCATGGGCCTTAAAGTCCTCTCCTCTCAGTGTGTTCTTCCTTTGGTAGAAGATTTGGCCAGAGAGGCCAGTAGAAAGAGGACAGTCATCTCTCCTTCTCAAACAAGGATCCTTGTGCAAGATTTCACGAGGGAATTCTTTCCAGGGATTGCCGCCAGGGAAGAACTGGCTTGCCAGTAGGGAATCCTAGAATCTGGAATCCAGGTAAGTTCTCCCCGCTGCACATGGGCCCAGGACATGGCCCAGGAGAAAGGAGTGTTCAGTCCTGCCAAGCATTTGGAGCTGGATACACGTAGGCTTGGGCTGGAGCTTGGGCTAGGGCAGAGGGGGCTGAAAGTTGGTGGGCTCAGTAGTGGGTTTTGGGCCAATTGTGGCTGTGCGGTCACCCCTCATTTCCCAGGGCCAAGGGATTTGTTTGCAGAAAATAGCCCTGCAGAAGTAGCCCTGGGCCAGACAGATCAGAGGATGGGCAGCCAGGCGGGCTGATGAATGGTAGCAGTGGAGGCACCAGCACATTGATCTGGATGGTCATGACTTCTGATGTGCCTGCCTGCCTTTAGCTCCCCTAGGTATGGTTTCAAAACCGAAGAGTTTGGCACCACGAGCAGAGCACTAGGGGTCCTGGGAGTGGCTGGGCCCAAGGCCCAGGTGGCACATCAGCCAGGAGTACTCCTGCTCCAGAGGAGTGAAGGGCCCTACCCACTGTCCACAGCACCTCTCCTCCCCTTCGCCCCTCTCAGCCACAGGAGAGTATGCCACCCTTGGCTGCAGCCGCTCCTTTGGGCATTCCCACCTTCTGGGTGCCTGGGACTGCCTCTGGGGTCTGTGTGGGCCAGCCGATGATGATCTTCATGGTCCAGCCCAGCCCGCTGCCTCTCCAGCCAAGTGGGAAGCCACCACCTCCTCCCCAGGTAGCAGTTCCCTGGGCCGAGTGCTCCCCTGCTGTCACAGACCTTTGGCAGCCTGGTCCAGGGGCCATCCTGCCACCTGTACAGCCTGAGATACATATCCCGTGGCGGCCAGAGTCAGCCTATGGTGATGGCACGTTCTCTCTGCTACAGCCACAGGCCTATCCGCCCAGGCTTCCAAGCTCAACAAGCCTCCTAGATGAGCTAATGGTGGCCATGGGCATCCCGACACACAGGCACCTTCTGCTGGAGTCACTACAGATGCAGAGGTGCACTCTGCCCTCCCAGGCACACCCAGCTTCCTAGAGGAGCTCTTGGTGGCCACAGGCATCCTGGACACGGAGGCACCTTTTAAAGGGGCTGCTGCAGATGCAGGAGCACACCTTGCCCTTCCAGGTGCACCCAGCTTCCTAGACGAGGTCTTGGAGGCCTCGGGTGTCCCGGACTTGCAGGCACCTTCCACGGGGGCCGCTTCCTATTCAGAGGCACACTCTGCCCTCCTAAGCACACTCAGCTTCCTAGATGAGCTCTTGGCAGCCCGGGCATCCTGGACCTAGAGGTGCCTTCCCTGGGGGCCCCTGCAGATGCAAGAGCACATCCTGACCTCTCAGGTGCACCCAGCTTCCTAGATGAGCTCTTGGGGGCCACAGGCATCCCAGACACGCGGGCGCCTTCCTCGGTGGCCGCTGCAGATGCACAATCACACCTCTCCCTCCCACACTCACCCAGCCTCCAAGACGAGCTCCTGGCTCCCATGTGCATCTCGGGCTTGCTGGGTCCTTCCCCGGGGTCCTCTATTGTCATTGCTGGGGACCACTCAGCTCTCCCTGGGTCATCCAGCCTCCTAGGGGATATCTTGGCTGTCACGGCCACCCTGGACACTCCCTGGTTTTCCCCGTGGGCCACTGCAGAGGAGAAAGGAGTTGAGGCAATCCTGAAAACACCCCTCAGTGAGGATGATTACTAGCGCCTCCTAGACATCCTGCTAGCCTCCCCAGACCCTCAGGCTTAGAGGGAGAAGAAGGAAGGGGCACCTTCTCCCCCAAGCCCCTTTCAGGTCTCCTTGCCTGGGATGCAGAACCATGGAACTCGGAGACGGGGGCGGTTTTCAGTTGGGAGAGGAGAGAATACGGACGGGATGTCTACTAACAACTTAGGGACAAACACAAGATCTGTACCTTTTGGATGCGTGGGCAGGGGCAAGAGGGCTCTATTTTGCCAGTGTCCCCTCCCAATGAAGAGCTCAGCCATCCTTCCCTACCCGCCCCTATCCCCCACCCCCACCCCCTGTCGCCTCTCAAGCCAGCCTGGACGTTCTCAAAAGATCCATGTGTCTTAGCAGAAAGACAAGAAAGGCATATGGGTGCAGCCTAGAATGGGCACCCACTCACTCACTGATCTTGGGTCGTCAGAGAATGACAAGTGCACTCGTGGTAGGTGGTGGTTGGATGGTGGGAAATTCAACGAAGCAGCAGATGTCTAGGCGTCCACCATGAGCTAAGCTACAGGGCTGCAAAATCCTAGGTGAGATGAGGAGTGTTCAAGCCACCCTCCCGCTCTGCCCTGCCTGCCTGCCTGCCCCTGCCATTCCAGTGGGCTGATAACTGATCAGAATGGGAGGAAAGGCAGAATTCGAGCCAACCGTCCTAGTGAGACTGCATCCTGCCCCATGATCATGCCAGGGAAAAAGGTCTATTTCCCACTCCGTGACCGATGCTATGCGACCCCATAGACTAGTTCTGGAGGCCAGATGGTAGCTTTCTCTCTTCTCCAGGGGATCTTCCCAATGCGGGAATCAACCGGGGTCTCCTGCAATGCAGGTGGATCCTTTACCAACTGATCTATCAGGGAAGCCCCGAGCACAGGCAAGCCAAGTTCAAGGCCACGCCCCCAGGAGAGAACAGGCTAGCTGATCTTGGTGTCATCCATCCACCAACCCCCAGCCCCCCATATCCAGCCAACGGCACGTCCCAGCATGAATGAGGAGGCATACATCAGAGGAACGAGCCCCAGTGGAAGCAAGTCCTCCAGGTACTGGCTTCCTTCCCCTGGCATTGGTGTGCTCCAGGTTCAGCCATTTGACTTGCGCCACGCAGAAAAGCGTCTTCTTCTCGAGAGGTGGGAGGAGAAAACGCATTTGGGAGGGCACAGCAGCTTATCAGCATCCACACACCTTTCCTTTTCCCTGGACAGTTCAGGTGCTTGACTAAAGTCTTCATGCTTGAGAACCCTGGTGCCGATGAACAGGGCATAGCTCCCATCTCTGCCAGGGGCCTTACCCCGTTTCAGTTCTTGGTTTGGCTGGAGGGGCAGTGTGGTGAGCCCGGCCTGACCTGCTTGATCCTGTGGTAGGTCCTTCCACTCCACTGGTGCAGCTGCAGGTCCAGGGCGGCATTGGCAACTGCGCCTGGCAGGACCAACACTCAGAGCCAGGCTCCTTTTGCCAAGACTTGCCTTCCTCAACCCTGCCCCCATGACCAAAGGACGCTCCCCCTTTCAGGTGCTTTGTGTATTGGGGAGGGGTGGGAAGGGGAGACTAGTTTTTCTTTTTCAAAAACGATGACATTGGCCATAGGGTGCTTTTACCAAGCTTAGTAAGCAGGATGGGTGGCATGGTGTGGTTGAAATTTGAAGGAAGGTCTTGCTATATATCCCCAGGCAAACAAGAGGAGCCTTTCTCTAGTAGCACTGCTCTGGCCCACACCCTCTGGGGGAAAAGGTCATTCATGCATCCTAGGCCATTAACCACCCAGGCTTTCCAGAATTCCCCTGCTTCAGGTGGCGGATAATTTGAGCCTTTGCCGTTGGTCTGTGGCCAAGAGTGCACTCCTTCAGGAGTGGGTGGAGGTGTGGGCTGAGGCTCCACTCCTTTCCCCTCTCAATCCCCGCCCACCACCCCCAGACCAAGGTTACCGAAGACCTTGCCCAGGGGCCCCTGCGTCTCTGTTTGGTCACGGACATTCAGAGGAGGGACACTTGGTTGGACCTTCTCCCTGTGCCTGGTGCTTACAGCGTCCTGTGACCTGGAAGCCCATTGCCAAGACAGAAGGAGGGAAAGCCTGAGTCTCAGTCTGTCTCTTTTGTTCTTATATCTGAGCTGCTGTGTGGTGTGGGGAGTGTTGCATTTGCTCTTGTTTTTGGTGGGGGTGGGGGCGGTGGTGGGGAGTGGGGACACGTTCCATCCTTGACCCTGCAGGCGCTCACCTACGCATTCATGGAACCACTACCCCGACACACGCTGCATGCACACACGCACACACACATGTACACATACACATACCTCATCCCTCATTGCTATTGAGGGCAGTGGAGGAGAAGAAGGAGGAAAAGGGGTGTGCAGTCAGGGTGTCCTAAAAGCCAAAGGTTTTCTCCAGTTGGCACGTGAGGAGACAGACACAATGGACGTCTCTCACCCCAGGGGTACTCTGGCCTTCACTGCCCACACGGTGAACCGGGCTCACCCAGCCTCTCAGGATGCCTCATCAGGGGCACCACAGGGGCAGGTTCCCTCCATCCCCTGGCCGAGCACCTTGGCAGTTCCACTTCCAGCACCCTCCTTGGATTTCCCACTTCCCTGGGGATAGAGCATGGGGCAGTCTCCACCGGATTCGGGGGGCTCGACATCAGCTTCTTCCCATGTGGTGTCCTCAAGGTCCCCTGGCTTCACCACGAGGTACCATATGTTTCTCCTGTCATTGCCTAGTCCTTCACGCCCTCCCCTCATGGAGTTCTCCATGGGCCCCAGCTGCTTGTCGCCCAGCACACCTCCCAGACCCCGGCAGAAATCAGAACCCAGTCCTTGGGACACCAGTGGTCCCTGGCAGAGTTCGCCCATGTCTTGCTCAGGGTCACCCCTGGCATCAGTGGCAGCCCCCTGGGACTCTCCTGAGGACCCCAGCTATTCTCCAACTGTCTCCAGGCTTGTGGGTCCCTGGACCAATCCCACGCAGGAAGCATCAACCCAAGCACCGAGCCTGCCAGGTGCTGGCCCAGGATCTTCTCTGGGTTCACCCATGGCCCTTGGCTCCTTGCAACCCTGCACCCCACCAAGCCACAGGCGGGAGGCAGAAGCCAGCCCCCCCCTCCCCCAGGCACCAAGGAGCCCTGGCAGACCTCCCCCGTGTCCTCAGCAGAGTCCCCCCTGAGATGGGGCACAGAGCCCTGGGAGCCCTGCGGGGACCCCTGCAGCTGCCAGAGGTGCCAGGGGGAGGCAAAGGCCAGCCCACCGGGTCCCTGGCAAACCTCCTGGGTCTCTTCCACGGAGTCTTCCATGGGCTGCGCCACAGACCCCGGGGAGCCCCTCAACTCCCCCAGCTCCTGCCAGCCCTGCAGCCCACCAAGCTGCTGTCTGGTCCCCGACGGCAGCTTCACAGGTCCCTGCCAGATCTCGATCTCTTTGACAGGGTCTCCCCTGAGCTTGGGCCCCAAACCAGGCGAGCCCCCACCGAGGCCGCCAGCTCCTGCCCACTATGCACCCCTCAGATGGGCTGGCACTACGCAGAGGGCAGCCCAGCGGGTGCGCCCCAGGCCCTGGCAGACCTCCCCAGTGTCTTCATCCGGGTCTCCCCTGAGCTGGGGTGCAGACCTCTGGGAGCCCCGCGGGTATCCCTGCAGCCGCCAGAGGCGCCAGTGGGTGGCAGAGGCCAGCCTGCCAGGCCCCTGGCAAACCTCCTTGGTCTCTTCTGCAGAGTCTCCCATGGGCTGGGACCTAGATCCCATGGAGCCCCCCAACCCCACCCCGATGCCCCCAGCTCCTGGCTGCCCTGCATCCCGCTGAGCCCCCAGCAGGTTGCAGACGGCAGCTCCCCAGATCCCTGGCAGACCTCCCCCATCTCCTGGACTAGGGCCCTAAACCTAGCGAGCTCCCTGAGGCCCCCAGCTCTTGGCCACCCTGCACTCCTCCGATGGGCTGGCAGGAGGCAGGAGCCAGCCAGCCGGTGCCCTGGCAGACCTTCCACATCTCTTTGGCAGTGTCTCCCCAGAGCTGGGGTGCAGGCACCTTGGAGACCCACGGGGCTCCCTGCACTCCTCCGAGGCACTGGCAGGAGGCAGGCTGGAGGCAGAGCCCAGCCCACCACCGGGGCCCTGGCAGACCTCCTGTATCTCTTGGGCGGAGTCTCCTCTGGGCTCCCCTGCAGGGAGCTGGGCCTCTCCCATGGCATCTCCCACCGGCCCCACCCATCCACTGGAGTGGACAGGTTCCAGGCTGGAAAGCCCTGTTCTGGCACAGACCTAATGGCTTAGCTCCCTTCCCTTTGCCATTTCCCCAGCAAAGACTCTGGCCTCTTTTCCCATGCTCCCACGCTCACTTGGCTTCCCACTGGGATGGACCCAGGGTGTCCCCACCCCTCCCCCTGATGGTTTCTTCCAGGACAGGAAGGCACTGTCTTGAGGATCAAATGGCAGATTCAGGATTTTTAGAGTCAGCAGCAGTAGGCTTACATAGATTATCAGGCCCATCTGAAAAGTACAGATTCAGAGCCTAGAAAGTAAAGATATAAAATGACATCACTTAGTTCTCAGGGTGCCATCTCTTAATTCAAGTGTGGTATATGCACAAATCAATTCCTGACCCTTTGACAGCTGTGGGAGAAGAAAGAATAACCTGGTAAGGGCCTTCCCAGAGGGGCTTGAGGAATTGGCCCCCAGATCCCAATGTTTTTATCAGGACCCTGGTTCTTGGTTCAAAGGGTGGCTTGCTTGACTCAGAGGCTGGGTCAAGAGTCACCTCTTGGACTTCCATTAAGGCCTGTTGAAAAGCTGAGAGATGAGTTTCATAGTTAGTTAATTCCAAAGTTCTAGGAAAACTTTTCCATTGAGTATTTTCAGGAATTACTAATCGTCCATCCTCCGACTGTACCACCTTTTATCAGTGATCTTTGCTCCTCTTTTCTCATATCTTTCTAATTCTTCCTCAGTATATTATGTTTTATCCTGTTCCACAGGACATGTCCAGATCAAAGGCATCTGCATTGAAGGGAGACACTTTTATTTCCTAAAGTGTGGCCTTTCTGGCTTGACAGTCAGCCAGCTGATTACCTTTGGCTACTTTACTCCTGGCCCTGCTGTGCCCTGTGCAATGCATAACACCTACTTCTTTAGGACAATATATAAATAGATGACAAGAGTGAACATCAACATTCTAGGAATCAGTGAACTAACATGGACTGGAATGGGTGAATTTAACTCAGGTGACTATTATATCTACTACTGTGGGCAGGAATCCATTAGAAGAAATGGAGTATCCATCATAGTCAACAAGAGTCTGAAATGCAGTACTTGGATGCAATCTCAAAAATGACAGGATTGATCTCTGTTCGTTTCCAAGGTAAACCATTCAATATCCTGGTAATTCGTCTATTCCCCAACCAGTAAGGCTGAAGAAGCTGAAGTTGAACAGTTCTATGAAGACCTACAAGACCTTCTAGAACTAACACCCAAAAAAGTTGTCCTTTTCATTATAGGGGACTGGAATGCAAAAGTAGGAAGTCAAGAACACCTGGAGTAACAGGCAAATTTGGCCTCAGAGTACAGAATGAAGCAGGGCAAAGGCTAATAGAGTTCTGCCAAGAGAATGCACTGGTCATAGCAAGCCCCCTCTTCCAACAACACAAGAGAAGACTCTACACATGGACATCACCAGATGGTCAACACCAAAATCAGATTGATTATATTCTTTGCAGCCAAAGATGGAGAAGCTCTATAGAGTAAACAAAAACAAGACTGGGAGCTGACTGTGGCTCGGATCATAAACTCCTTATTGCAAAATTCAGACTGAAATTGGAGAAAGTGGAAAAAACCACTAGACCATTCAGGTATGACCTAAATCAAATCCTTTAGGACTATATAGTGGAAGTGAGAAATAGATTTAAGGGACTAGATTTGATAGAGTGCCTGATGAACTATGGAATGAGGTTCGTGACACTGTATAGGAGACAAGAATCAAGACCATCCCCAAGAAAAAGAAACGCAAAAAGGCAAAATGGCTGTCTGAGAAGGCCTTACAAATACCTCTGAAAAGATGGGAAGCAAAAAGCAAAGGAGAAAAGGAAAGATATAAGCATCTGAATGCAGAGTTCCAAAGAATAGAAATGAGAGATAAGAAAGACTTCCTCCATGATCAATGCAAAGAAATAGAGGAAAACAATAGAGTGGGAAAGACTACAGATCTCTTCAGCAAAATTAGAGATACCAAGGGAACATTTCATGTAAAGATGGGCTGGATAAAGGAGAGGAATGGTAGGGACCTAACAGAAGCCAAAGATATTAAGAAGAGGTGACAAGAATACAGAGAACTGTACAAAAAAAAAGGATCTTCACGACCCAGATAATCATGATGGTGTGATCACTCACCTAGATCCAGACATCCTAGAATGTGAAGTCAAGTGGGCCTTAGGAAGCATCATTACGAACAAAGCTAGTGGAGGTAATGGAATTCCAGTTGAGCTATTTCAAATCCTGAAAGATGATGCTGTGAAAGTGCTGCACTCAATATGCCAGCAAATTTGGAAAACTCAGCAGTGGCCACAGGACTGGAAAAGGTCAGTTTTCATTCCAATCCCAAAGAAAGGCAATGCCAAAGAATGCTCAAACTACCACACAATTGCACTCATCTCACACAGTAGTAAAGTAATGCTCAAAATCCTCCAAGCCAGGCTTCAGCAGTACGTGAACCAAGAACTTCCAGATGTTCAAACTGGTTTTAGAAAAGGCAGAGGAACCAGAGATCAAATTGCCAACATCCACTGGATCATCGAAAAAGCAAGAGAGTTCCAGAAAAACATCTATTTCGGCTTTTTTGACTATGCCAATCACAATAAACTATGGAAAATTCTGAAAGAGAGGGGAATACCAGACCACCTGACCTGCCTCTTGAGAAACCTATATGCAGGTCAGGAAGCAACAGTTAGAACTGGACATGGAACAACAGACTGGTTCCAAATAGGAAAAGGAGTACATCAAGGCTGTATATTGTCACCCTGCTTATTTAATTTACATGCAGAGTACATCATGAGAAACACTGGGCTGGAAGAAGCACAAGCTGGAATCAAGATTGCCGGGAGAAATATTAACCTCAGATATGCAGATGACACCATCCTTATGGCAGAAAGTGAGGAGGAACTAAAAAGCCTCTTGATGAAAGTGAAAGAGGAGAGTGAACACGTTGGCTTAAAGCTCAACATTCAGGAAACGAAGATCATGGCATCTGGTCCCATCACTTCATGGCAAATAGATGGGGAAACAGTGGAAACAGTGGCAGACTTTATTTTGGGGGGCTCCAAAATCACTGCAGATGGTGATTG
>SJYQ01002699.1:157566-200676 GCA_006410935.1 Redunca redunca
AAAGCAAAGACATTACTTTGCTGACTAAGGTCCGTCTAGTCAAGGCTATGGTTTTTCCTGTGGTCATGTATGGATGTGAGAGTTGGACTGTGAAGAAAGCTGAGCACCGAAGAATTGATGCTTTTGAGCTGTGGTGTTGGAGAAGACTCTTGAGAGTCCCTTGGGTTGCAAGGAGATCCAACCAGTCCATCCTAAAGGAGATCAGCCCTGGGTGTTCGTTGGAAGGACTGATGCTGAAGTTGAAACTCCAATACTTTGGCCACCTCATGCAGAGTTGACTCATTGGAAAAGACACTGATGCTGGGAGGGTTTGGAGGCAGGAGAAGGGGACGACAGAGTATGAGATGGATGAGTGTGAGTGAACTCCGGGAGTTGGTGATGGACAGGGAAGCCTGGCATGCTATGATTCATGGGGTCGCAAAGAGTCCAACACGACTGAGCGACTGAAGTGAATTGAACTGAACCAGAATTTGGTAAAGGTCAAAAGACTTCCCCTACCACCTCCCAGAATCCATTTTGGGTGAGCAACATATGTTACACTAGAAAGGACCCTGAGTGAGAATGATTGGTCAGAGACAACCTGGAAACCAACCCCATGATCATTAAACCTGAGACTGTGAGCCATGTGACAGCAGTTCTCCTGGGTTCCCTTACCCTCTGTTTTGCCGAGTTTTAACTTTCATCTTAGGTCAAATGATTTGTTAACAAAATAAAACACCTGTTATATACAAATTAACAATATTAATATTTATTAGAGAATTATCAAGCTTATTTTCAAGACACTAACAGTAAGGGAAAAGAGACAGAAACAGCAGAGGATTCATCAGCAGATTTCAATCAACATTTAGACTTCAACAGCACTGGGACATCCCATATCATAGCTAGTCCGGGGTCCCAATTGGGAAAAGGTCCCAGGCAGTACGTTCGCTCCATGGGTAAGACTTCAAAAGTTGCAGTTTGGTGTTCCCACTTATCATCCTACGGCCACAAACTGATATCGTCATCAGTCTGTGAGCAAAATGCAGCTCCGGTTTCAGTGTTAATGCTGTTTGTTTTATCTTGTGAGTGTTGATATTCTCCAGGTCTGGGAGACTGGTTCAATCTCCAGGGCTCGTGAGATTTCCATGACTCACTACCTGTCCTATCTATGATGCTACTCAGCTGGCTGGTAACAAGTGCAGGCAGGCATATAGCCAGGGTGGCATCCAGGCAGGTAAGGGACAAGTCAGAGGCCTGCTCTGCTTTGTCTCTGAAGCCTGAACAAGACTACAATTTTAATTTCCCTAACACCCTCCTGCTTTCTGTCAGGGTGCCCCCTCCCCAATAAAGTCTCTTCTTTGTCAGCACGTGTTGGATAATTCATTTCTGAGTGTTAGGAAGGGGTCCCCGTTCCTACAACATGCACAGACCACATGGGTGGCCCAGATGGGGTGCTGAGAGAGGACTGGCTACCCAACTGACTCCCAGGATGCCGGCCTGTATGCATCAGAAGGTAAGGAAGAAGAGGGCCATCATTTCAGGATGTAGTGGGGACCAGATAACGCCTGTAGCTGCCCCAGCACCACAGTTGTCCCTTCCGTGTCTGCAGTGACACCACTTGGCCAGAGCCTCCCCAGCTGTTTGCAGGGGCTCTGGTACTACAGAGCTGCCACACAGAGACCTCATACTTCTGATACCTGCCAACTTTGTTGATGCCCAAACACTGTTGGAAAATCAAGTCACCACAAGGAACTCAAAGAGTAGCCTCATTTTACACGAGGACACTGACCCCAGAGGTGTCACCCAGTGTGTGGCAGAGCTAGAGCCCAGTGTCTCTCCTGAGCCCACTGCCTTCTCCTACATCAGAAATAAAAGTCCTGTGTCTACACCAGGCCACTCAGGGCCACCGGGAGGTCAGGAGGTGTGTCTGAGGCTTGGGGAAGTGGACATCACCTTTAGTCACAGAAGCTGAGAGCTAGGAGTAGCCCATCTGGCTCCTGTGTGGCACAGATGTTTCCTTTCCTTCCCAACTTTCTACTCCTCACAGCAAAATAAAATTTAAAGCTTCTCAAGCAAGTCCATTTCATTTTTTAACAACTATAGCAAAGATTCCTCCCTATATTGCTTTAAACCTTTAATTTCCCACTGGAGCCTTGAAACAATGATGACAAACTGAGTGAAGTCCTCATGGAAAGTGTGACTAGACACTAAGAAGGGTTCCTAATGAGCCCTCCAAGAAAAATTAAAACCAACGCCAAATGTTAAACCACTTGAGGAGTTATAGCATTCCCAGTCTGTGAAAACCACTGATTTATTTTTCTCTGTAGCAAGGAAACACTACCTCAGCTATTCCCACAGCTATTTCAGGTTGTTGGGAAGGGAGGCCAAAATAGCCCTTGTGCTCCACTCATCATAATTGTAATCTGATCCCTTAGAAACCAGCCCAGCTAATCTCCACCCTCAGGTGCTTTAAAACCTTGCGGGCTTCCCTGGTGGCTTAGTGGCAAAGAATCCACCTGCCAAGGCAGGAAACATGAGTTTGATCCTTGAGTTGGGAAGATCCCCTGGAGAAGGAAATGGCAACCCACTCCACTATTCAGGCCTGGGAAATCCTGTCTAGAGCATTCTGAGCCTGGCAGCCTAGAGTCCATGGGTTCGCAAGAGTCAGACATGACTGAGTGACTAAACAACAACAAATTCAAAGTACAACCCAGCATTGGCATTTTCTGGGCGCTTGTGAGAAATGCAGGATCCCAGGCCCATCCCATCCCATCCCATTGTATCAAAGGCCGTATGTATCCTTTACCTTAATGAGAAGGAAGACTGCAAACCCTGAAGGAAAGCTCATCGTTTTGGCTTTGTTTGGAATTGTTAGAATACTTATTGCCCTCTTCCCACTTTCCCTCGGCTTTTTTCTTGTTTTTAATTGATGCATAATTGACATATACCATTATATTAGTTTTGGGTGTACAACATGATGACTGAATATTTGTGTATATTGTGAATGATTATCATACTTCCACTTCACACCCTCATCTATTTTGTTGTCGTTCAGGTGCTCAGTTGTGTCCGACTCTTTACGACCCCATCGACTGCAGCACACCAGGCTTCCCTGTCCTTCACCATCTCTCAGAGTTTTCTCAAACTCATGTCCATTGAGTCAGTGATGCCATCCAACCATCTCATCCTCTGTTGTCCCCTTCTCCTCCTGCCCTCAATCTTTCCCAGCATCAGAGTCTTTTCTCTTGAATCAGATCTTCGCATCAGGTGGCCAAAGTTTCAGAGCTTCAGCTTCAGCATCAGTCCTTCCAATGTATATTCGGGGTTAATTTCCTTTAGGATTGACTGGTTTGATCTTTTTGGTGTCCAAGGGACTCTGAAAAGTCTTCTCTAGCACCACACCAGAAAAGCATCAATTCTTTGGCAGTTAGGCTTCTTTATGGTCCAACTACACCTGTACATGACTACTGGAAAAACCACAGCTTTGACTATACAGACCTTTGTCGGCAAAGTGAGGTTTCTGTTTTTTAATACATTGCCTAGGTTTGTCATAGCTTTCCTTCCAAGGAACAAGCATCTTTTATATAACAGCTGAGAACTTCCCAAACCTGGGGAAGAAGCTGTATATACAAGTCCATGAAACTAAGAGAATATCTACCTGCTTCAATGCAAAAAACCTTCTCCAAGACATATGAAAATTGTCAAAAGTCAGTAACAAAGAAAAAATCTTAAAGGCAGCCTGTAAGGGAAAAAGAAAGTAATCCATAAAGGAACTCCCATTAGGCTATCAGCAAAGTTCTCAGAAGAAACTCTACAGGCCAGGAAAAAGTAGAATGACATATTCAAAGTGTCAAAAGATAAAAACTGCCAGTTAAGAATACTTAACTGAAAGGAAATGGCAACCCACTCCAGTGTTCTTGCCTGGAGAATCCTAGGGACGGGGGAGCCTGGTGGGATGCCGTCTATGGGGTCACACAGAGTCAGACACGACTGAAGCGACTTAGCAGCAACAAGAATACTTTATCTGGCAAAGTTAGCCATCAGATCAGAAGGAAAATTAAAGGCTTTCTCAGATAAAGCTGAGAAATTTCACCACCACTATATCTACCTTTCAGAAAGACTGAAAGCAGCTCTTCAAGTTGAAATAAAGACACTAACTAGTGACATAAAAACAAATGAAAGTACACAATATTCTTAAAAATTGTGAAAAGTAAACAGAATGAGAAAACTGTGACTCCATATATTACAATGGTACATTAACCACTTAATATAAAGGTTAAAGGGACACAGCATTCACACAACTACAGCTATGATAATTTCTCAAAAAATTCACAGCATAAAAAAGGTAAATTACAACATAAGAGATGTAAAATGGTGGAAACTTTATAGGTGGATAAAATTAAGATGCTAGCTGCATAAAAATGATTAATTCATCTGAGATGTTTCACGTAAATCACATGGTAACCACAAAGCAAAAACCTACAGTAGAGTCACGAAACACACACAAAGAGAGGGAAGCTGAGAAAATTCCATGAAAAACCAGACAGAAAGAGAAGGGAAAAGAAATGATGCAAGACTTCCCTGGTGGTACAGTAGATAGGAGTCTGCCCCCCAGCACAGGGGACATAGGTTCAATCCCTCACAGATTCCACATGCCATGGAGCAGCTAGGCCCATGTATCATAGCTACTGTGCCCACACTCTAGGGCCTACAAGCTGCAACTACTGAGCCCACATGCCACAACTACTGAAGCCCACATGCCTACAGCCTGCAATAAATAAGGTGACAGAAGTAAGTCTTTACATGTCAGTAATTACTCTAAATAGAAATGGTCTGAAGTCACCAGTCAAAAGATACAAAAACGGATGGATTGGATACAAGACCCAACTATAAGCAGCTGCTGCTAAGTCGCTTCAGTAGTGTCTGACTCTGTGCGACCCCATAGACGGCAGCCCACCAGGCTCCCCCGTCCCTGGGATTCTCCAGGCAAGAACACTGGAGTGGGTTGCCATTTCCTTCTCCAATGCAGGAAAGTGAAAAGTGAAAGTGAAGTTGCTCAGTCGTGTCCAACTCTTAGCGACCCCATGGACTGCAGCCTACCAGGCTCCTCCGTCCATGGGATTTTCCAGGCAAGAGTACTGGAGTGGGGTGCCATTGCCTTCTCCAAACTATAAGCTACCTACAGGGAACTCGTATCAGCTCTACAGATATACAGGTTTAAAGTGGAAATATTGAAAAGGATATTCCATGCAAGTAGAAACCAAAAGTATGCATAGTCATAGAGCTATCAGACAAAATAGACTTTAGCCCAAAAATGATACTAAGAGACAAGGACAGTATATATAGATAAAAAGGCCAATTGTAAATCACACTGGAGCACCACAAGATAAACAAATACTAACATATCCAAAAGGAGAAACAGACAATACATTAATACTGTGTGCTTGCGTGCTCAGTCACTAAGTTGTATCCAACTCTGCAACCCCATGGACTGTTGCTTCCCAGGGTTTTCTATCTATGGGATTTCCCAGGCAAGAATACTGGGCTGGGTTGCCATTTCCTCCTCCAGGGGATCTTTCTGACCTAAGGATCAAATTTGTATCTCCTGCTTGGAAGGCAGATTCTTTACCACTGAGCCATCAGGGAAGCCCATATTAATAGTAGGGGACTTCAACACCCAACTGCCAGCAATGAGTAGATCATTCAGATGGAAAATCATCAAGGAAACAGTGGAATTGAAATATACTCCAGAACAAATGGAATTAACAAATTTTTAAATTTCATTCAATAGCAGCAGAAAACAAGTTCTTCCCAGGGGCACATGGAAAATTCTCCAGGACAGATAATTTGATAGAAAACAGATCTCAGAAAATTTAAGAAGACTGAAATCTTATCAACTATGTTTTCTGACCACATGGTATAAAACTAGAAATCAACAACAGAAAAAGCTTGAAAATCTACAAATATATAGAAACAAAACAGCACATTTATGAACAACCAATGGGTCAACTGGGAAATAAAAAAATATCTCCAACAATTGAAAATGAAAAAACAACATATAAAAACTTATGGAGTGCAGGAAAACCAGTTTGGAAAGTTTATAGCAATAAATACAAATATCATCATCAGAAAGACATCAAACAACACTTACAACTCAATGTACTAGAAAAAGAACAATTTATGCCCAGAGTTAGCACAAAGAAGGAAATAATAAAGATCAGAGTGGAAATGAATGAGAGATCAGAAAAACAATAGGAAGAATCAACAAAAGTAAGAGGCAGTCCTCCCCAAAGATAAAATTGACAAAACTTTACCTAGACTAAGAAAAAAAGAGAAGACTTAAAATAAATTAGGAATGAAAATGGTGGGGTGGTGGAGACATTACAATTGATCTGACAGAAATACATAGGTTCCTAAGAAATTACTATGAACAATTATAAGCCAAAAAATTAAATAACCTAGAATAAATGGATAAATTTCTAGAAACATACAAGTTACCAAGACTGAAGAGACAGAAAATCTGAACAGACCAATAACAAGTAAATAGATTTAATCAATAACCAAAAACCTCCCAACAGAAAACCGCAGAACCAGAAGTCTTCAATGAAAAATTCTACCAAGCATTCAAAGATTTAAGACCAGTCCTTCTCAAACTTTCAAAAACTGAGGAGGATGGAATACTTCCAAACTTATTCTAGGAAGCAGAATTACCCTAATAGGGTAAGATAAGGACACAATGAGAAAACTAAACCAATATCCCTGATGAATACAGATGCAAAAATTCTCAGCAAAATATTAGCAAACAGAATTCAAAAGCACATAAAAGATAATACACCATGATTAAGTAGGATTTATGAGGAGCTTCAAGATGGCAGAGGAATAGGACAGGGAGACCACCTTCTCCCCGACAGATACATCAAAAGATCATCTCCATGTGGAGCAATTCCCACAGAACAACTTCTAAACACTGCCAGAGGACAGCAGACTTACAGAAAGGCAAACCAATCTCCTCAGAATGAAGTAGGGCAAAAGACAACCAGAAGGGAGACAAAGGACTTTGGAACAGGACACCTATCCTAAGGAGGGAGTCATGAAGGAGAAATTTCCACACAATAGGAAATCCTCTCACAGGTGGGCTCAGGGAGTAGTTTAGGAATGTCAGAGGAAGTACAATGAGGCAAAACGGAGAAAACTCACCACAAAGATTGCACCAAAATGCAACTTCCAGCCAAGAAGCAGCTCCCACACTTGTGTCCAGCTGCAGTGAATGGGAGCTGGGTGCAGAAGCGCAGGCTGTGTGGGTCGGTCCTCAGGAAAAGGACTGAGGTTGAATGCCATGAAGACATGCTGAGGAGGCTGCGACACAGTATAGGCAGGACAGAGAAAACCCTGGAACCACCAGAAAAACAAAAGATCATTCCCACAGGAAGGCTCTAATGCCACACTCAAACTCAGTGCACTCACAGAACAAAGGGCTGCACCCTAGCAAATACCAAAGTGGGGTGGGCTGGCTGTAGTCTACAGCTCCAGAGGAAGACAGGTAGGCGCATGACTGCCAGAATCAGAAGGCAAGGGCCTGCTGCAATCTCAGCCCCAGAGACCACATCGGCTGCCAAGTTGTGAGCAGCCACCAGTTGCCACCCACCTCCTCCTGTAATCCTCAGCTCTGATCCGCCAGCAGTGGTTACAGCTCAAGACCAGCTTCCCTGGGGAAGCACACAACCCACCTGGGACTGTGACCTTATGGACTACCCAGGAGCCCAAGCAGCTTGGCCAAGGGTCCCACAGACTGAGACCGACTCTCCTGGGAGGTGCATGCCCACCTACGGCAGTGGCAACCTCCCATGTGGTCCAGCCACAGCAACTGCACCCCATACACGAAGCAGCGTTTACAGTGTCCCTGCCTCTCCACAGCGTAACTGAGCAAGTGAGCCCAAATAAGTGGCCCCTTTCACCCCCTCATGTCAAGGGGTAGACCAGACATTGAAGAGAGACTTGCAAGCCAAGGCAGGCCAAAAAACAAAGCAGCAGTGTGAGCAAAGCAAAGGGGGAATCATACCAGAAGTGGCAAGTGCAACAGATTAAAATCCTGCAGTTAACTTCAGACTGTGTGCTTTAGGGGAAACGGTAGGCTTTCAGAGCCAAGTAAAAGTCAGAACAATGGAAGATCTTGAGACTGAACTGATTCCACACTGCACACAAGTCCAGAGACTTCCAAGATATATTGGAGAACCTTCTGAGAAGGCAAAGCGACTGGAGCAGAAAAAGGGAGGAATCACACAAACATTCCTCTCACTACCACCATATACATACTATCTACCTCCTATAAATTTATTATTTTAAAATTTATTTTATTCTTTTAACCCCCTTTTTCCCGCTTATACTGTCTTAATATAGTTCTTTATTACTCCTTTTTAATTTTTATAGCCTCTTGCCTTTCTTTAAAAAAAAAAAACCTTATTTTTAAAATAAATTCCATACTTTACTTTTGTGTTTGATATTTTGTTTTTTTATATTGGACTTTTGAAGGACTAATTTTTTTCCAGGTTTTTAATTTTTGCTTTATGATCTTTTGTTATTTTTTTTCCTTTGTTAATTTTAATCTTTGAGAATCTAAGTTTTAGTATCCATTTTCACTTAAGTTGGCTTGGTTGCTCTCTTCTGACTCTCCCTTTTCTCCTTTTCACCTTCTGTTCTCTACATAACTCTGTGAATCTCTTTGGGTGTTATTGGCTGTTGAAGTTGTTTCACCATTAACCTACGGGTTTTATCTCCTGTGCTGTGTGGCCTGAGAAGTTTTGGTGCTCCTATAAGAGGTCAGAACTAAACCCAAGGCAAGAGACTCAACTCAGGACTTTGGAACATCAGAGATCTCCCACACCCATGGAATATTAATAGACGAGATCCCGCCCAAAAAGCTCCATAACTACACGGAGACCTAGCTCCACCCAAGAGCCAGCAAGCTCCAGTGCAGGACACCACATGCCAATCCTCCAGCAGGAACACAACCCTGCACATTAACAGACATGAGGCCCCAAACCACATCAAACCTACAGACACTCCCAAACTCACTACTGCACACTGCACTGCCCTCCAGAAAGATGAGATGGAGCTCCACCCACCAGAACACAGGCACAAATCCCCCCAGCCAGGAAACCTTCACAAGGCACTGGTGCAGTCACACCCACAGGGAGCAGACTCCACAACTAAGAGGAACTATGCCTCGAAAACCTTCAGAAAGGAGACCCTAAGCATAGCAAACTGAACAGAATGATAAAACAGAGAAATATCTAGCAGGTAAAGGAACATGGTAAAAACCCATCAGACCAAACAAAAGAGGAGATAGGCAATCTATCTGAAAAAGAATTCAGAATGATAGTTAAGATGATTGAAAATCTGGGATAAATACACTGGAGGAAGATTGAGAAGAGGTAAGAAATGTTTAACAAGGATCTAGAAAAAATACAGAATAGTCAATTAGCAACGAACAACATAATAACTGAGATTAAAAACACTCCAGAGTGCAGTAACTGAGGCAGTTACAGATAAGTGAGCTGGAAGACAGAATGGTGGAAATAACTGAAGCAGAGCAGAAAAAAAGAAAAAAGAATAAAAAGAAATGAGGGCAGCCTTAGAGACCTATGGGACAATGTTAAGCACCCCAACATTAGAATCATAGGAGTTCCAAGAGAAGACGACAAAAGCAAAAGGCATGAGAAAATATTTGAGGAGCTAACAGTTGAAAACTTCCCTAAAATGGAGAAGGAAATACCCACCAAGTCCAGGAAGCCCACAGAGGATAAACCGAAGGAGAAACGTGCCAAGAGATATATTAATCAAACTAACAAAAATTATTCACAGAGAAAAAAATCTTAAAAGCAGCAAGGGAAAAGGAAAAATTACATTCAAGGAAATTTTCATAAGGCTAAAAGCTGAGCTTTCAACAGAAACTCTGCAGGCCAGAAGGGAATGGCACGATATACTTAAAGTGATGAAAGGGAAAAACCTACAACCAAGAATACTCTATCCAGCAAGGATCTCATTCAGATACAAAAGAGAAGTAAAAAGAGAAGTAAAAAGCTAAGAGAATTTGGCACCACCAAACCAGCTCTTCCAACAAATGCTAAAGGAACATCTCTAGACAGGAAATACAAAAAAAGGATTATAAAAACAAACACAAAACAATAAAGTAAATGGTAACAGAAATATTTATCAAGAACTACCTTAAACATAAATGGGTTAAATGATCCAACTAAAGACACAGACTAACTGAATGGATACAAAACAAGTCCCCTATATATCCTGTCTACAAGAGACCCCCCCTCAAACCTAGGAACACATACAGACTGAAAGTGGGGAGTGAAAAAAGATATTCCATGCAAAGTGAAGGTGAAAGTGAAGCCGCTCAGTCGTGTCCAACTCTTTGCAACCCCATGGACTGTAGTCTACCAGGCTCCTCTGTCCATGGGATTCTCCAGGCAAGAATACTGGAATGAGTTGCCATTTCCTTCTCCAGAGGATCTTCCCAACCCAGGGATCGAATCCGGGTCTCCTACATTGTAGGGAGACGTTTTTACCATCTGAGCCACCAGGGAAGTCACTATGCCATGCAAATGGAGACCAAAAGAAAATAGAAGTAGCGATGCTTGTGTCAGGTAAAATAGACTTTAAAATAAAGACGGTTGTAGGAGACAAAGAAGGATACTACATAATGATCAAAGGATCGATCCAAGACATAATTATTAACATACATGAACCCAACAAAGGAGCACCTCACGATGTATAAGGCAAATGGAAATAACTATTAAAAGGGAAATCAACAGCAACGCAGTAATAGTGGGGGACTTTAATCCATCCACTCATGGATGCGTAGATCATCCTGACAGAAAATTAACAGGAAACACAAGTTTTAAACAATACATTGGACCAGCTGGACCTAATTAATATCTTCAGTACATCTGATCCAAAAACAATGGTCAGTTCAGTTCACTCAGTTATGTCCAACTCTTTGTGACCCCCTGAATCGCAGCACACCAGGCCTCCCTGTCCATCACCAACTCCTGGAATCCACTCAAACCCATGTCCATTGAGTCAGTGATGCCATCCAACCATCTCATCCTCTGTCATCCCCTCCTCCTCCTGCCCCCCATCCCTCCCAGCATCAGGGCCTTTTCAAAACAATAGGTTTCACTTTTTTCTTAATTGCACATGGAACATTCTCCAGAATAGTTCAAATCCTGGACCACAAATCAAGCCTTGGAAAAATTTAAAAATGAAATCATTTCAAGCATCTTTTCTGATCACAATGCTGTAAGCTTAGATATTAACTACAGATGGTGTATTAAAAAGCAAAGACATCACTTTGTCAACAAACGTGCATATAGTCAAAACTATGATCTTTCCAGTAGTCATCTATGAATGTGGGAGTTGGACCATAAAGGCAGAGTGCCAAAGAACTGATATTTTTGAACTGTGGTGCTGGAAAACACTCTGAGAGTCCCCTGGACAGCAAGGAGCTCAATCAATCCTAAAGGAAATTAACCCAGAATGTTCACTGGAAGGACTGATGCAGAAACTGAGGCTTCAATACTTTGGCCACCTGATGCAAAAGCTTACTCACTGGAAAAGACCCTGATGCTGGGAAAGATTTAAGGCAAAAGGTGAAGAGAATGACAAGGGATGAGATAGTTGAATGGCATCACCAATTCAATGGAAACGAACTTGGGCATACTCCAGGAGACAGTGAAGGACAGGAGGCCTGGTGTGTTGCAGTCCACAGGGTGACAGAATCGGGCAAAATTTGGTGACTGAACAACAACAACAGGATAAAAAACTATAAATAACAAGAAACATGGAAGCTAAACAATGCACTTCTGAATAACCAATAGATCACTGAAGAAATATAAAAGGAAATCAAAACAAGCTTAGAAGAAAATGACAATGAAAACAAGACAAACCAACACCAATGGGATGTAGTAAAAGCAGTGCTAAAAGGGAAGTTTGTAACAATAAAAGCCTACCTCAAGAAACAAGAGACATCAAATTAACAATCTAACCTTACACCTAAAGCAACTAGAAAAAGAACAACAACAACAAAAAACCAAAGTTAGTAGAAGGGAAGAAATCATAAAGATCACAGCAGAAATAAATGAAAAAGAAACAAAAGACAGCAAACATCAATAAAAATAAAAGCTGGGTCTTTGAGAAGATAACATTGACAAACCATTAGCAAGATTCATCAAGGGAAAAAGACTCTAATCAATAAAACTAGAAATGAAAAAGAAGTTACAAAAGACAACACAGAAAAACAAAGGATCATAACAGATAACTATGAGCAACTATATGCCAATAAAATGGACAACTTGGAAGAAATTAACAAATTCTTGGAAAAGTAAAACCTTCCAAAACTGAACAAGGAAGAAATAGAAAATATGAACAGACCAAGCACACACATGGACATTGAAACTGTAATCAAAAATATAGATCAATGGAACAAAACAGAAAGCCCAGAGAAAAGTCTACACACCTATGAACACCTTATTTTTGACAAAGAAGGATATACATGGAAACAAGATAGTCTTTTCAATAAGTGGTGCTGGGAACACTGGTCAACTAAATGTAAAAGAATGAAGTTAGAATACTTCCTGACACTATACATAAACTCAAAATGGATTAAAGACCTAAATGTAAGACCAGAAACTATAAAACTCTTAAGAGGAAAGCAGAGGCAAAACACTGATATAAATCACAGCCAAGATCCTATATGACTCTCCTCCTAGAGTAATGGAAATAAAAATAAGAATAAACAAATGGGACCTAATTAAACTTAAAAGCTTTTATAGAACAAAGGAAACTACAAACAAAGTGAAAGACAACTCTCAGAATGGGAGAAAATAATAGCAAATAAGACAACTGACAAAAGATTAACTTCAAAAATATACAAGCAGCTCCTGCAGTAGCAGGGGAAAAAATTAAAAAAAGATATTTCTCCAGAGAAGATATACAGATGGCTAATAAACACATGAAAAGATGCTCAGTATCACTCATTATTAAAGAAATGCAAATCAAAACCAAAATGAGGTATCATCTCACACCAGTCAAAATGGCCATAATAAAAAAATCTACAAATAAATGCTAGAGAGGGTGTGGAGAAAAGGGAACCCTCTTACAATGTTGGTGGGAATGTAAATTGACACAACCACTATGGAGAACAGCATGGAGAGTCCTTAAAAAACTAGGAATAAAACTATCATACAACCCAGCAATCTTACTACTGGGCATATACCCTGAGGAAACCAGAACTGACAAAGACACACATACCCCAAAGTTCACTGCAGCACTATTTACAATGGCCAGGACATGGAAGCAACCTAGATGTCCATCGACACTGAGTGGATAAGAAGTTGTGGTTGTTCAGTTATGTCTAACTCTTTGTGACCCCGTGGACTGCAGCATGCTAGGCTTCCCTGTCCTTGCCCATCTCCCAGAGCTGTTCAATGAGTCAGTGATGCCATCCAACCAACTCATCCTCTATCGCCCCCTTCTCCTCTTACCCTCAATCTTTCCCAGCCATCAGGGTCTCTTCCAATGAGTTGGCTATTCCCATCAGGTGACCAAACTGAAGCTTCAGCATCAGTCCTTCTAATGAATATTCAGGGTTGATTTCCTTTCAGATTGATTGGTTTGATCTCCTTGCAGTTCAAGGAACTCTCAAGTCTTCTCCAGCACCAGAATTCAAAGGCACTAGTGCTCAACCTTCTTTATGGTCCAACTCTCACATCCATACATGGCTACTGAAAAAACCATAGCTTGATGTATACAAATCTTTGTCAGCAGCAATGTCTCAGCTTTTTCATACACTGTCTAGGTTTGTCATAGCTTTTCTTCCAAGGGGCAAGCACCTTACAATTTTGTGGCTGTAGTCACTGTCTGCAGAGATTTCAAGATTAAAGGAAAAAACAAAAACAAAAAACACTCAACAGATTGGGTAGAGAAGTAACATACCTAACATAGTAACACCATATATGACAAACCAGCCTTGTCATCATGAGGCTTGCAAAACTTAATGAAGCTATCAGCTATATTTTGCAAAGCCACCTAAGAAAGACAGGTCATAGTGCAGAGTTCTGAAAAACAAGGTCCATGGGAGAAGGAAATGGCACACCACTCCATTATTCTTGTCACGAGAACCCCATGAGCAGTATGAAAAGGCAAAAAGAAATGAAACAAGAAGATGAGCTCTCCAGGATGGACGGTTTCCAGTATGCTACTGGGAAAGACCATAGGGCAATTACAAATAGCTCCAGAAAGAATGAAGCGGCTAGGCCAAAGCAGAAAGAATGCTCAGCTGTGGATGTGTCTGGTGGTCAAAGTCTGATGTTGTAAACAACAATACTGCATAGGAACCTGGAATGTTAGATCCATGAATCAAGTTAAGTTGATCAAGCAGGAGATGGCAAGAGTGAACACCAACATCTTAGTAATTAGTGAACTAAAAAGGATGGGAATGGGAGAATTTAATTCAAATGAGCATTATATCTACTATCGTGGGCAAGAATCCCTTAGAAGAAATGAAATAGCTCTCACTCACAGTCAACAAGAGTCCAAAAGGCAGTACTTCAGAGCAATCTCAAAAACAACAGAACAATCTTGGTTCATTTCCAGGGCAAACCACTCCAGGTCTATGACCCAACCACTGATGCCAAAGGAGCTGAAGTTGACCAGTTCTTTGAAGACCTACAAGACCTTCTAGAACTAACCAAAAAACTAACCAAAAAAAGGGATATCCTTATGTCATAGGGAAGTGGAATGCAAAAGCAGGAAGTCAAGAGATACCTGGCTAAACATGCAAGTTTAGCCTTGGAGTACAAAATGAAGCAGGGCAAAGGCTAACAAAGTTTTGCCAAGAGAATGCACTGGTCATAGCAAACACACTTTCCCAACACAAGAGATGACTACACATGGACATCACCAAATGGTCAATTCCAAAATCAGGTTTATTATATCCTTTGCAGCTGATGGAGAAGCTCTATACAGTCAGCAAAAACACAACAAAGAGCTGACTGTGGCTCAGATTGTGAACTCCTTATTACAAAATTCAGACTTAAATTGA
Source organism: Redunca redunca (assembly GCA_006410935.1). NCBI lineage: Eukaryota > Metazoa > Chordata > Mammalia > Artiodactyla > Bovidae > Redunca > Redunca redunca. The sequence continues at coordinate 172,658 of SJYQ01002699.1, forward strand.
AAAAGGTTTTTTAAAAAATAACTGCTTTATAATCTCCAAAAGTGGATCTTTCCATTTTAAGAGAAAACAAAGAACTTCAGGTAAAGTTCCTGACAGTGATTGGCACAGGATATACACTGAACCATAGCTATTACCTAAACCTCAGGTAACTGGCAGCCTTCTTGGGAAGCCTGGAGCATCGTCAAAGACCCTATTCTAGTTCTCTAGACAGACCAAGAAGGAAGACAACATGGAGAGTCTATTTATTCAATAGCAACTCTGAAGACACATTCTCAGAAATCTGAAGGGATGTATTTCCCCTATTTCTACTTCAGTCCATTTTCACAAGTTTCTGTCCTTCAGAGGCTACAACTTGATGTTAAAAGCTTGATGTATGTCCTAGATATACTTATACACAACCTTTGAGGGAACAGTTTGGAGGTGCAGACGAACAGGACACTTGTAAAAGTGGGACAGCAGGGTCTCACTGTAGCCCACAAGGAAGTAGAACTTGTGTGCAGGTAGCTGCCTCAGGACCAGGGCACAGATCTCCACCTGGTTAGCCCAGCGCTTGAGAACAAGCTGGTCAGCCAGGCAGCCTGGGAAGGTGCCCAGCATAAATTTGCGAAGGAAAACATCTTCCACTGTTCGCTCGGCAGCATGGTCCTCCCCATCCAGGTTACCTAAAGAGAGAAGGGTACCTAGGTGAGTTGGCCAAAACTCCAGAGGTAACATCCAAAAGCACTGAGCATTCAATTCCCCACCTTAGCTTCTTCTCTTTTCTTCTACAGTGGAAAAAGAATAATACTCTGAAGCTTCAAGAACATTATTTCAATAATCCCCAAACAAATCCTGTAAAGTATGTATTATCATTATCTTGTCTCACAAAAGAGAAGGGCACAAAACTGAGATGATTTCTTTATGTAGACACAGAGTACCCCTTTCTCACTTTCTCCTCACTGCCATACAGAAGCACTGATCATTCTATGGGCCAGAGAGATGAAGCCATCAGCTACTTCTGAGATGTGAGCTCACTAGCTAGAGCCATGACTTCAACAAGTAAATTCTTACTGTAGACCATAAACCTTTGCACTTCTTACAATATGTGTTATGAGTCTCCACACTGACTCCCTAGACCTCAGAACAAACTTGAAAAGGGTTTGGGATAGAAATCCATACTTTAAGTAAGTTCTCTAGACAGATGTATCTTAAACATTCAAGTTGAGAACCCTTATAATGAACAAAATATTGTTGATTCTCATTAATTCACAGTAGTTATGCTTTGTAAAGTTAAGAGTTATGTTTTATATAATCAAAATGAATGACAAATTAGTAAATACTAAACCATTGCTCCTGGTGGAAATTCTGCAAGTCTCTGGTTACAATATTTTTATCAACAGATTGATATTAAGCCTTATTTTATTTCTCTGTTAAATACACCTACAAATGTCTGATTAACACGGAACTCTTCTCCCAACAGCTCTGTAACACATGCCGGAAGGAAGCTTTTCTAACAATCCTGCCCTGTAAGGTCCAACACAGTCTTCTCGTGCTTAGGAACACTAGATGGTGTTGCAGTGAAAAGGAAAAAAAAAAAGCAATGAGTTTCTCTTTTTTCTTTCCCTTTCGTGAGTATAAAGGAAACAATGAGAACAGTAAACAAGCTGGATGTCAAACATAAACAGGCCTGAAAGAGATAATCACTCCTAATTTTAATTAATTCCTAATCTGTAGTCTGTATCTAGGTTTCAGTTCAGTTCAGTTGCTCCAGTAGTATCCAACTCTTTGCGACCTCATGAATTGCGGCACACCAGGCCTCCCTGTCCATCACCAACTCCCGGAGTTCACTCAAACTCACGTCCATCGAGTCAGTGAGGCCATCCAGCCATCTCATCCTCTGTCGTCCCCTTCTCTTCCTGCACCCAATCTCTCCCAGCATCAGAGTCTTTTCCAATGAGTCAATTCTTCACATGAGGTGGCCAAAGTACTGGAGCTTCAGCTTTAGCATCATTCCTTCCAAAGAACACCCAGGGCTGATCTCCTTTAGAATGGACTGGTTGGATCTCCTTGCAGTCCAAGAGACTCTCAAGAGTCTTCTCCAACACCACAGTTCAAACGCATCAATCCTTTAGTGCTTAGCTTTCATCACAGTCCAACTCTCACATCCATACATGACCACTGGAAAAACCATAGCCTTGACTAGATGGACCTTTGTTGGCAAAGTAATGTCTCTGCTTTTTAATATGCTATCTAGGTTGATCATAACTTTCCTTCCAAGGAGTAAGTGTCTTTTAATTTCATGGCTGCAATCACCATCTGCAGTGATTTTGGAGCCCCAAAAATAAAGTCTGACAGTTTCCACTGTTTCCCCATCTATTTCCCATGAAGTGATGGGACCAGATGCCACGATCTTCATTTTCTGAATGTTGAGCTTTAAGCCCACTTTTTCACTCTCCTCTTTCACTTTCATCAAGAGGCTTTTTCGTTCCTCTTCACTTTCTGCCAAAAGGGTGGTGTCATCTGCATATCTGAGGTTACTGATATTTCTCCTGGCAAGTATCTAGGTTTACTTTTCCCCAAACTGACTTTTCCCCAAACTGACTAATCTGACACTATGTAAATTACATCCTGCACCTATTGGCCCCTAAGTACATGAGTTACATCCAGAACCTATTACCCTTTCCTAAGTGAAGTTGCTCAGTCATGTCCGACTCTTTGTGACCCCATGGACCACAGCTCTTCCATCCATGGAATTTTCTAGACAAGAGTTCTGGAGTGACTTGCCATTTCCTTCTCCAGGGGATCTTCCTGACCCAAGGATCGAATCCAGGTCTCCTGCATTGCGGGCAGAAACTTTACTGTCTGAGCCACTAGGGAAGCCTATTACCCTTTAACTCTTTGCTAATTACATCCAGTACCTGGTGCATACTCTCATCACATTCTCTTTATAGACCACTCCTTGTAGCTTTTTCATTCAGAAAGAAGGCCACATTTAATAAACCAGAGACAAATGAACCCAGTTACTGGGTTACCTGATGCCTGCTATGACTGTTTTGAAACAATGCAAGAATGCAAGACCTTCATTACTTTGAGCCTTATCATTTACCCTAAGACCAGGAGACCCAGGCTATATAAAGTCTAAAGAAACAAACACATACAAAAAATGAAGTATCTTGGTTCACAGTTCCTGAGGCACTAGCATGCTGTGTTCTCCCCTCAGCTGACTTCTTCCTCTAAACTCTGTCTCCATAATTTTTATTTGGCATGGGTTGGCAGAGAAAGCCAAGATTTTGGCAGCAATAAATAGGAGCTCATGCAGAATCTACTTGCGGGCAGATGACCCCACAGGGCCCCTTGGCTTGATTGGAAGTTTAGGGATCTCTCTCCACACCAGGCTCTTTCAGGAAGAATGGCTCATTGGGGGTTTTCTCTGAGGCAGGATGGCCTGGGACTCCCTTTTGTAGGGCTGTACCCCAAACACACCCAACTGGCCAACTTGGCTGCAGAATTCCAAGGCTATGGTGGAGAACAGGGGAGAAGATGCCCTACAGATGCAGAAGCTTTATTTCTGCCTTGAGAACGCCTTCTCTTCCACTGCCCTCTCTGGCACAGATTTCTACTCCGAGAAGACATTAATTCATGGAGGATAAAAAAGAGGGAATTTGGTATGTCCCAAACTGCTATGTTTGGTAAGCCCCCTAGAGACGGTTGATGTTTCCTGTTTGGGGAATAGCTTCAGTCCCAGTTTAGAAAATTCTATGAAGAGATGCTGCTTTCACAAGGTGTCACTTTGGACAAATGTCACAGGTTTAGCAGGACTTGGAAGTCACACTTGAGGCATTCTTGCCATTTGGCTTTTTGATTTTTGGACATCTTCATGCCATCTTTTGGGGGCATTTTTCTGCTCCCTTGTTTTTGATTTCTGGGCATGTCTTTGCCATTCTTTGTTTTTAGTGACTTCCTGCTCCTGCAGTTTGGTTTGTTTATATTGTTATGAGCATGCAAACATCCAGTTCTAACTGTTCAAGCTAGAATAGGAAGCACTTCCTCTAAGGTTCCATCACAGAGTCCCCTAGGAAAAATTCTAAATTATTGTCGACCTATAGATAACAAGACTGGGAGCTGACTGTGGCTCAGATAATGAACTCCTTATTGCTAAATTCAAACTTAAATTAAACAAAGCATGGAAAATCACTAGACCATTCAGGTATGACCTAAATCAAATCCCTAACAATTAGACAGTGGAAGTGAGAAATAGATTTAAGGGACTAGATCTGATAGACAGAGTGCCTGATGAACTATGGACAGAGGTTCGTGACATTGTACAGGAGACAGGGAACAAGACCATCCCCATGGAAAAGAAATGCAAAAAAGCAAAATGGCTCTCTGAGGAGGCCTTACAAATAGCTGTGAAATGAAGAAAAGCAAAAAGCAAAGGAGAAAAGGAAAGATATAAGCATCTGAATGCACAGTTCCAAAGAATAGCAAGAAGAAATAAGAAGGCCTTCCTCAGCGATCAATGCAAAGAAATAGAGGAAAACAACAGAATGGGAAAGACTAGAGATCTCTTCAAGAAAATCAGAGATACCAAGGGAACATTTCATGCAAAGATGGGCTTAATAAAGGACAGAAATGGTACGGACCTAACAGAAGCAGAAGATATTAAGAAGAGATGGCAAGAATACACAGAAGAATTGTACAAAAAAGATCTTCACGACCAAGATAATCACGATGGTGTGATCACTCACCCAGAGCAACATCCTGGAATGTGAAGTCAAGTGGGCCTTAGGAAGCATCACTACGAACAAAGCTAGTGGAGGTGATGGAATTCCAGTTGAGCTATTTCAAATCCTGAAAGATGATGCTGTGAAAGTGCTGCACTCAATATGCCAGCAAATTTGGAAAACTCAGCAGTAGCCACAGGACTGGAAAAGGTTAGTTTTCATTCCAATCCCAAAGAAAGGCAATGCCAAAGAATGGTCAAATTGCACAACTGCACTCATTTCACACGCTAGTAAAGTAATGCTCAAAATTCTCCAAGCCAGGCTTCAGCAGTACGTGAACCGTGAACTTCCAGATGTTCAAGCTGGTTTTAGAAAAGGCAGAGGAACCAGAGATCAAATTGCCAACATCTGCTGGATCATCAAAAAAGCAAGAGAGTTCCAGAAAAACATCTATTTCGGCTTTTTTGACTATGCCAAAGCCTTTGACTGTGTGGATCACAATAAACTGTGGAAAATTCTGAAAGAGATGGGAATACCAGACCACCTGACCTGCCTCTTGAGAAACCTATATGCTCATACCTAGCTCATCTTCTCATACCTAGAGAAACACTAGCACCATTGAGACCGACATTTGCTTTGGCTATTACAGAGAAAACTACAATTAAAAGTCAAAATAGATCAGCTATGGTTCAGACATTCAAGGAAATAACTAGATGGCACAGTAGGTGTGATTTCAGACAAGTCCTTATATTGTTAAAAACTTGAGTTTCCTGAGTTGTATCCAACTTGGGATGCTATTCAGTTCAGTTCAGTTACTCAGTCGTGTCCGATTCTTGGCGACCCCATGAATTGCAGCACGTCAGGCCTCCCTGTCCATCAACAACTCCCGGAGTTCACCCAAACTCATGTCCATCGAGTCAGTGATGTCATCCAGTATGCTATTAGCCATTCTCAAAACAATGTCTGCTTGCAGTTGGTCACACAATGTTACTTTTTAAAGGTCTCTTCTTGTAATTATTGTATGTTTAGACAATGAAACTGCCTCAGATCACGTTAACAAAAATACAAAACACATGTGCAGTGACCAATAGCCATATTAAATGTTAAAACCTACTTGGATAAAACCAGACAACTGGCTACCCTGGCTTCAAGTCTCCTTGAAGTGTAAAGTCTAGATTAGGATTCAGGTGTATTTTCCTAAAAAGAAATAATTTCTATTCTGTTTACTAACGTTCTCAGTTCAGTTCAGTCACTCAGTCATGTCCGACTCTTTGCGACTCCATGAATCGCAGCATGCCAGGCCTCCCTGTCCATCACCAACTTCCAGAGTCCACCCAAACCCATGTCTATTGAGTCGGTGATGCCATCTAACCATCTCATCCTCTGTCGTCCCCTTCTCCTCCTGCCTTCAATATTTCCCAGCATCAGGGTCTTTTCAAATGAGTCAGCTCTTCGCATCAGGGGGCCAAAGTACTGGAGTTTCAGTTTCAGCATCAGTCCTTCCAATGAACACCCAGGACAGATCTCCTAGGATGGACTGGTTCGATATCCTTGCAATCCAAGGGATTCTCAAGAGTCTTCTCCAACACCACAGTTCAAAACCATCAATTCTTCGGCGCTCAGCTTTCTTTATAGTCCAACTCTCACATCCATACATGACCACAGGAAAAACCATAGCCTTGACTAGAGAGAGGGACCTTTGTTGATAAAGTAATGTCTCTGCTTTTTAATATGCTGTCTAGTTTGGCTATAACTTTTCTTCCAAGGAATAAGCATCTTTTAATTTCATGGCTACAATCACCATCTGCAGTGATTTTGGAGCCCAGAAAACTAAAGCCAGCCACTGTTTCCCCATCTATTTGCCATGAAGTGATGGGACCAGATGCCATGATCTTAGCTTTCTGAATGTTGAGCTTTAAGCCAACCTTTTCACTCTCCTCTTTCACTTTCACCAAGAGGCTCTTTAGTTCTTCACTTTCTGCCATAAGGGTGGTGTCATCTGCATATCTGAGATTACTGATATTTCTCCCAGCAATCTTGATTCCAGTTCTAACTGAGTGCAAATGGCTCCAATCCTTTGGACAGGATAACCCAAGCAGTGACCATTATCTGGACTGCACTTAAAACTGTTATCAAATGTATCTTGGTTCTTATTCCTGCTTTGATTCCTAGTTACAGTAATTCTTTCACTGATCTTTGGCCTCTGCTTTTTTTAAAGAAAAACAAAAAACTACTTGTCAAATTTTGCCTCCTCCAGATTCCAACAGATTGACCTCAAGGTAATGACAATACAGAGATTACAGCACTCCTAAGAACAGATCCTAGAAGAATAACAAGAGAACTCACCCGAGGGCCCCTTAATAAAACATAATGAGACAGAGCGAGAACTCCACGACCCCAACCAGGTAGGGTCGACGAGTCCCTTGTCAGCCTCAACAAGCTACAGAAGACAGAACATCATCCCTCATCTCCCCAATAAAGATTTATTGGGGTTCGCGTCTCTCAAAGGGGATTTGAAATAGGACATAAGTGAGCCCCTGGGTTGGACAGATGGTGACTGTCAAGTGGAGCAAAACTGAGGTTTTATCCTCAGCCAGACAAGAATGACACTTATTTCCCTTCCTCCACGGATATGGAGTAAATAAATTAACACTGGGGAATCTGTTGTAGTGAAAAGGAAAAAAGAGGAGTGAGTTTCTCTTTATTTTCCTTTCCCTTTCCTGAGAATAAAGAAAATAAAGAGAACACTGAACAGGCTGGAGAAGAAACATAAACAGGCCTGAAAGAGCTAATTTTAGTTTTACTAGTTTTTTACTTAGTTTTACTTTACCTATTCCTAATCTTAGTCTGCAACGAGGGTTGCTTTTCCCAAAACTAACCTGACTGTACGTAAACTACATCCTGTACCTACTGCCCCCTAATTCTGCATGAGTTACATCCTGCACCTACTACCCTTTAACTCTATGCTAATTACATCCTGGACCTGTGCTTACTTACCTTCACTGCACTCCCTTTGCAGACCACCCTTGTAGCTTTTTGCATTTCAGAAAGAAGGCCACAGTACAATAAACCAGAGACAAATGGACCCAATTACTGGGCTACAAGATTGCAAAACCCAATTACCAGGTTACCTGATGCCAACTATAACTGTTTTGAAAGAATTCAAGAAAAATTAAAAATCTTCATTACTTTAAGCATTATCATTTACCCGAAGACCATAAGACCCAGTCTATATAAAGTTTTGTTTCCCCTAGGAGTGGGGCATAGCTCTTCAGACACTAGCCTGCTGTGTTCTCCCCTCAGCTGACTAAAGATTAAAGCAATCTTTCTATTCCCTCAAAACTCTGCCTGTATTTTTGTGGCGGGGGGCGGCGCATCAGTGGGCAGAGAAAAGCAAGATTTTGCTGGTAGCAAGAGCATATCAGGGGAATCAACAACAAAAAGCACCAAACTTGAAAACATGGCACTGTGGCTAAGTTGCTTAGTCGTGTCCGACTCTGTGTGACCCCACAGATAGCAGCCCACCAGGCTCCGCCATCCCTGGGATTCTCCAGGCAAGAACACTGGAATGGGTTGCCATTTCCTTTGCCAATGCATGAAAGTGAAAACTCAAAGTGAAGTCGCTCAGTCGTGTCAGACTCTTCGCCTCCCATGGACTGCAGCCTACCAGGCTCCTCCTTCCGTGGGATTTTCCAGGCAAGAGTACTGGAGTGGGGTGCCATTGCCTTCTAACATATCTCAGAAAGAGGACTCATTTACAGCATGAAAGCTGAAACAAGAAGGCAGAAAGCCTTATTCAACCTCGGTTGGGAAGGTACACGCAGAGTTGTTGCTCGACCCACATATGAGGATGAATGTCAAAGTGAGGTAGGAGATAGATGGAAAGCAGGTGGACATTTATGAACAGCCAGTCTTCTGCTTGCATTTCCTGAGGTAAGAGACAGGTGGGCTTCAGTTAAGGAATTTACAGGCAACAAAAACAGGGCATATAGCCAGTCTTTGTCTCTTGCTGACACCTCAAGGGAGTAATCATGGCAAGGACAGAGAAACGAAAAAACCCTGTCTGATAAGAGGAACACTACACATGCACAGAAGGGATCCTTGGGATCAAAAGTTAGAGGACAATTCCAGGCCACAGTGAGTCTTGCTCCTCCCAGAAGCCTTCACTTCAAGATCCATCTTGGCTAGGGTGTGCGTGGGCACCCTAGAGGAGGGTCCTGAGACAAACTAATCAAAGAGAACAAAGCAAGGTGACTGGCCTGAGGGAAGGCACAGACTTGGAAAACTGCCCCTTTACAAAGGATTTAAACTTCCCAAAGGGGTGGCTCTCTCTGAGCTTGTCTATGCAGCTTTCTGCATGTATTTTTCCTTTCAATAAACTTTCTACTTTATTCATCTTCTGCCTCCTTACCTGAATTTGTTCTTGACTAGGCAGGCAAGACTAGGGAACGTGGCCCTAATTGCTGGCTCCTGTGGTACAGTGGTTAGGACTCCCTGTCTGGGAAACTAAGGCCCTGTTATCAGCTACCACTTACTGCTACTTGCTGCAAGCTACCGCCTAGTGTTACACAAGTCCGAAATCGAGCAGGCAAATTCACAAACATGGAATCTGCAAATAATGGTGTCAACTGTATGTAGATTTGTGCTCTGGTGGAAAACTGCAATATTTACAACAGTTTCCTGGGTTGTTCAAATTCTACAGGGTTTCACTTTTTTCATTGTCTCTGTGCTATTTCATATCTCTAAATTATAGTCGAGTTTTATTGTTTTAGTCATGTCTGACATTTTTTGCAACTCCATGAACTGTGTCACTGGCCAGGCTCCTCTGTCCATGGGATTTTCCGGGCAAGATTAACGGAGTGGGTTGCCATCCCATCCCAGGAATCAAACCAGTGTCTCCAGGTTTCCTGCACTGCAGAGATTCTTTACTGCTGAACCATGCCGGAAGCCCCAAATAACCGACAGCAATGCAAAACAATAATCTTTAGGCATGCAAGTAATTTCTGTGGAAGTTCAACAAAGTCCTTGCCGCCGCCCCCCATGGAAAAAATCAATTTTGCATCCCTTCAAATACATTTGGACATTCCGAATCACATGCCTCTCATCTATATTAACTCTCCTTTACTTTAACTGATTTCTGATCCACCCATTTATTACTGAGTTAAATAAAATCTCTGACACGTGTTCAACTCGTGTTTTCTGTGACAGTCACGACACAGCACGTCTTCCGTCCCGCACCATCCCTCACCTGTGTGCAGTGACAGCCAGCCCTTGCGGTGGGCGATGTAGTGAGGCGCATGCGCTTCCTCGTAGGTCACTGGCTTGTTCCCCTTGTCCACTCGGACTCGGGCCGCCCGGTTCTGAAAAGAAAGAGAGGCCGTGACTTTCCGCGACCACTGACCAAGGGCGAGCCCTAGGTCATGTCCCCACCCCCAGGTCCCAGACCCCCAGGTCGCGAGTCCCCATGCTGCGCTCACCTTGGAGCAAACCGCGGAGGTATGCAGGGCGCGCCAGATGCACGGCAGATCCCGGCTCCAGGACAGCATCTGTAGGGACAGTGAGGGGTGAGACCCAGACAGGGGCCCTCACTTCCACCCGGCCGTCCGGCCCGCACCGCCCACTCACCGGAGGCCTGAGCCCGCGACCGCAGTGGAGGGCCACCATCTTGGACGTGGGGGCGGGGCGGGGCGGAGCGGGGCGGGGCGGAGCGGGCCGGCTAAACACAAACATCGCGAGGCTTCCACCAGGGCGAGACCACCGCGGGCTGGCGCAGGGGGGCAAGCCTCTCGGCCTGGCGGGGCCGCGCACTAGGCACCGACCTGCTATGGGCGGTGGAGGCCCCGGCTCCGGGCTCAGGAGCCGGGCTGTGTGGGGCCAGGAGGTGCGGGGAGTGGGACTCTGCGCCTCCCCCCGCAGTCCTGTCTTGCACCCCTCCGCCGTGCCACAGTCGTGGTTTGCGTCATCGATGCGGAAACGAGGATTCGCTGTCTTGAGAGTTCTCACAGGTGGAGTGACGAGTGTTTCGGAGGGTTGGTGCTAACCCGACCGCCTGCCAGGGTCTCCAGGGAAACAGCGTTTTACCACGTCTGACAGATAAGACTGCTGAGCTCTGTCTTCAAATAATATCCTTTTAAAAAAAGGGGGGTGGGGGAGGTGACTGACATCCACAAATAAAGAAGAAATATCTTTTGGTTAAAACTTTATACAGTTCTTGGGAGGGGCAAGATAGGGGTACGAAACTGAAATTAAATATTTCCTGCCATATTGGTGGGCAAGCGATGTCACAGATTCCTGCGTGATCCCAGCCTTCCAAATGTGAATTCCTGAGCCATGCTGACACTCGGCACCACTCCCTACATAGGGAACTTAAGGATGTCACAGTCACCCGGGATGGACCAAAGTCACAGTTACAGCCTCCAATGTGAGCCGGAAGGCCCTAAGGGACTCAGGAAAGAGAACTTATCTCTGGAAACACGCAAGATGGTGGCCCCAAGCTGAGAAGCATATGAAAGGAATGACTTAAATACTACCACACTCTTGCATCTTCCCATTACATAGAAGAATACTAAACTGGATAACTGGGTTTCTTTGAGGTGAAGGTGAAGTCGCTCAGTCGTGTCCGACTCTTTGCGACCCCGTGGACTGTAGCCTACCAGGCTCCTCCGTCCATGGGATTCTCCAGGCAAGAATACTGGAGTGGGTTGCCATTTCCTTCTCCAGGGGATCTTCCCGACCCAGGGATCGAATACAGGTCTCCCGCATTGGAGGCAGACGCTTTAACCTCTGAGCCACCAGGGAAGCCCTTGGGTTTCTTTACTTAACAATAATCTTCGATGTTTAGATTGCCTGCCCCCACCTCTCCTTTTGTTGCAAACTTGACTGCACACCTGGCACCCATGCCCGCCTCCTTGGAGCAGTGTTCTCAGAGCTACTGAGCTGCTGTCTCCCAGGCTCAGGGTCCTAAACATTCCCACCAAATAAAATAACTGTATTTACAGGTTGTAACTAATATTTTTTAGTTGACAGGGTTAAGGGACACAGACTGCAATGTAAAAATAAATAGGATAAAAGAAATATTGTTCGATACAGGGAATATAAAAAGTTTTTAACTTTATAATAACTTTAAATGAAGTATAATCTATAAAAATATTGAATTATTAATATTGTACACCTAATATAATATTGTACACTAATATTAATAAATTAGCTGTAACTTAAAAAGCATCCAGGTCTTCAAGGATGGGTTATACAGAGGGTAGGTTTTCACATCTGACCATACCCCAGGATCTGGTCCTTGAGGAAGGGAAGTTTTAAAGGAGAAAGGACTGATGGTCAGAAAATTCTTGCAGATATTATAGAACCTGCTCTACTCAAACCAAAGCATTGCCATTGTAATTGTATCCAGAAATTAGTGTCAGAGGAGAAAATATAAACACTGGATATCTTAGTTCAGAATTCAACATAGTAATGGAAAAAACACAGACTCTGGATTCAGGTATAACAATCTTTGTACAATTGAGCCTCAGTTCCATAATCTATATAATTGGTTTTGTTAATAATACCACCTCATAGTACTGTTTGGTACTCATTCGTACTGTTAGGATGAATCATGTGAAGTTGCCACCATTTGACCATTTTGACTTAAAACATTCACCCTAATGCTGCTTAAAACTGCTGTGGTTTCCCATGGGAGGGAGGACTAGATTATCATGTGTGTGGAAGGGAAACAGGCAAAGGCAAACGGTGAGCTGCCTCAGATGACACGGGGAGGTTTGGAGGGGAATCTTGGCTACAGTGCAGTACATTTTCCATGATCACGTTTCCTCTGACCATTGGGAGCTGGCTTCTCCAAAAAGGGACAGCGTCTTTCATGCCCACTTTACTAGGAACATTTTATTTCTAAAATTTTTAACTGTGGCCTCCAGCTGTTCTGCATATTGAGAGAATAGGACTGATATGTTCTTCAGTCACAATATTTTTTCAAATATAAGAACTTTCAACTTTAACTGAAGGACTTTTTTAAGCTGGTAGTATTTTTTTTTTAAGTTTCCATAAAGTTTGGTAATTTATATTTTGGTAAATTTTTGAAAAGAGAAAGTTGCTCAGTTGTGTCCGACTCTTTGTGACCCCATGAACTGCAGTCCGTGGAATTCTCCAGACCATAATACTGGAGTGGGTAGACTTTCCCTTCTCCAGGGGACCTTCCCAACCCAGGGATCGAACCCGGGTCTCCCGCATTGCAGGTGGATTATTTACCAGCTGAGCCACAAGAGAAGCATTTTTAAATCTCCAAAGTGGTGAGGAACATGGGATCTGGTAGATATAGATCAGGTAGAACTACAACTTCCTGGCTTGTCAATTTAGGCAAGTGACTTGACCTTCCTGAGTCTCAGTTTCTCTTATCTATAAAATGAGGACAATGATGGTTGTTGTGAAACTCACATTGTAAAATGCCTGATGGAGTGAACAGCTAATAAATTTTGTTGTTGTTGTTGTTTAAATAATAAAGTCCCTGATATCTATATCCTCTTAGAGAAATGAACCAGCCATTGAAGGTTCATGAGAATTCACTGGAACACCACCTTCACCCAAGGAACTTCAAACTGATCCAGATCATTTGCTACCTTTTGTTTATTATCTTTATTTTATGCCTTGTTGCAAAAAGGGATTCAGCTGGTTCCTTGAAAGGGGGAGGGGGATCATATGAATGTGTTTGCATGATTTAAACAACTTAAAAGTACATTTTAATATATTAGCATGAACTTACATTGTTTTAGATCACCAAGAGAAAAAATTTAGTAGGATATTTATTTTTCTGTAATTTCCATTTAACAAAACACTAATGGTGTTTTTATGTACTTTGCTTCTCCCATCAATCCTAGAAAGGAGGCAGTATTGTCCAGGTTTTGCAGATCAGAAGGTGGAAGCTCAGAGACTCCCCTGAGGTTACAGAACTAGCAGAGGGTAGCAGCCTTCCTGTTCCAAAGATTGTGCTCATTCCGTATCTGGGGTTCCACTGCATCACTGAGTGGGGGTGAGTGTTCAGAACCATAGAGAATGGATGAATGGCCCATGTGTCTGTGGTTGGGCACAGAGCGCTCAGGACCGGCCCTGGGGGACTCCCTTGCTGGGAGTCCAGACCAGAACCCTGGGGAAACAAGGGTGTCCAGCTGTTTATTCTCACCGGTGAGCTCCTTTGCTCTCCTCATGGTAGCCAGGAGGATCCAGATTCCCCTGTTTACTCTCAGAGCAGCGATTCTCCGCCCTGACTGCATATTAGAGTCCATTGGACCCCATACCACAAGGACAGTACTGAGCAGAGGGGTGGCACCTGTCCTGCAGCACTCCTTAGATAATCCCAAGGATAATCCTTGGGATTAGATAATCTTTTACAGCCAAGGTTGGGAAACAGCATCCTCAAGTCCAGGTTTATGTGAAAGATCCTCAGAACCTGATCTGTAGAGACCCCTTTGCAGGAGAGGGATATTAGATAATCCTTACAACCCTTTCCTACCACCAGTCCTGTGAGACCATCACAGTTCTTATTCTGAGGGGACTAGAAAAAGGAGGGGGCTGCTGTGTGGTCTGGACATTTTTTTTGAAGATGGTCTGTTCAGTGAGTCCAATGTAACCCAAAGGCTGACTTGTATCAAAGGATAGAGCAGTGGCTAGGCTGTGGGGTGGCACTGTGTGAGGAGACTCTGCATAGCACAGCACAGCCTAGAACAGTGTTTGTTCCCTAGAACTCACAAGAGTGCAGCCTCTGGGAGAGGTGTCTCATGCAGAGATGTCTGCAGTCCTATTGGCTGTGGGGTCGTGGAGACAGCTCCACTCATGTTGGCTCTCCTCACAAAATGGACTTGTTATAATTCAGAGTTGCTGACACTTTAAATTTTGTAACCCTATGGTTTTTGTGTCACTCTTGGTAATTCATTTTCTGCTAATAACCAACCCATTCACTAAGAGAATCCCAGAGTTTCTCACAACCTTTCTTCTGTGAACTACGCTAAACAACCACTGAAACCAAATTAAAGCAGAGTCTTGAATTGTCTTCTCTCTTGCATAGGAAGCTAAAGGGGCCCTAATCCCATGTTTCCCCATGAGCCTCTACTCCTACCCATCAATTCTCCTTCTGTTGAGGCACAAGAAGAGGGGTTACATCCAAAACTATCATTACTGACCAGCATTGGCATGCTGAGGAAGTCCAGTCTCCTGATGGTGGAACCAATTAGAAACACCCTTTGCTACACTGGCAGCCTAAGCTAAAAGGGTCCTGAATGGGCCTCATGTATGAAAGGCATTGAGACGTCACTCCCTGGTTCTTAGCTACTGTGCTAGAAAAAACAGGCTTAATATCCTTTCTTCTGATGGGGAGGGCAGAGGAGACAAGTAAAAGGGGCTTAGATAAGGACCATGACCCCCTTAGGTGGTAGAGTGGAGGTGGGGCTGCCATCAAAGCCATCCTGAAGGCCCAGCCAGGACCAAGGACAGGTGGACAGGGGCCCCAGGCAGACAGCGTGGATGCAGCCATGGAGCCCAGAGTGTGGTGCTGCGGATGTGGGCTGGAAAGTCATAGAAGCCGGAGCAAGACCACCTTGGAGCTCTCTTCTGCGGCTCTGACTTACTGATGCTTGTAAGGCTGCATTCTGATGTAATTTTGTTGAAATTTTAGGAACTCAGGATAGGTTTGTAGCGAAAATCATTTTTTTTTACTACTGACTCATAAAGGATTTCTCTTTATTGGTCTAATTCACATCTGAGGAGCTGGGGAGAGCTACCAGATCAGGTTTACACTGGTACAGATTTCTCAACAGTAGCCCTGCTAGACAGTATGTTTCAGTAAATCTAAGATCACATCGTTTAGAAGACATTACTATTTAGAAGGAGAAAAGGCTGCAAATTAAGATATCACTAATCAATTACAAGATAAATCCTTTTTGGCCTGTTAAAATGAAGTTGATGGAGAAGGCAGGCAGCTTCCTTTGCATGAGTCTCATGGGTATGCAGACTGGTATAGACACATCTTCAGGTGCCTGACTTGTTTGTGCACACAGACTGGCTCCTCCAAAACCAGCTTTTGTGCAGTCACCAAAGAGGAGGTGCTAGTAGTGACAGATAAGGCTTAGAGATGTTGAATGACTCTGTTTAAGGGCCATGTAATTAGCAGGAAGCAAGGCCAAGTTCAAAACCAGGCCTTGAGTTCCACATCCTACTTTCTGTCTCCAGAGAATGGGGCAGGCACTCTGTGCCCAGTCTTAAGACTCCTAGGCCCATTTACTCCAAGATCATTGACATGGTTTATGCTCTCACCAAAGTACCTGATACCCTGTGAGCTGTCCACCCACCCATTCCTCTGAGAGGCTCTCACATCACGAAGCTGGGCTCCAGAGACATTACTGCCCAGTAGCCCCACAGCAAGTTCCATGACCTCTCAGACCCTAAAGATGTCTTCAGGTCTGATGTAGGGAGGCCTTCTGACTGTGGTGCACCCATGAATGGCTACAGTAGGCTGATGTTTAGTGTTCTGAGCTCCAGGGCCAGGGTCACCTCTCTGAGCCTCAGACCCCAACCCTAGCTGTGTCACTAGTTCTGGAAATCTCTTACTTGGGCCCTAGGGCCTCCTCCCCTCTGTACTTTGCAATTTCAAGAAAATGAGGCCTCCAGGTGGGGACCAGGAACTTCTGTCTGTTCCCTGAACTCCTACCACACTTGGAAAGGGAGCCCTCCAGACTGGAACCCTTTCCTTAATGGCAGGCTCAGCCCCTGTTCCAGAGCCCCAGGATGTTCCACCTGCTGCCCCTGATGTTCAGAATGTGGTCCCTGTGCTCTGGGAGCCTGGCTCTGGATATGTGAAACAGAGGTTGGAAGAAGTGCTGGAATTCGGGGAACCTAGTCTTTTGCTAACAAATTTAGGAAAACCTTATCACTTCTGAGGGCTTCTCTTATGGCTAAGATGGTAAAGAACCTACCTGCAATATGGGAGACCAGGGTTCAATCCCTGGGTTGGGAAGATCCCCTGGAAAAGGAATAGGCTACCCACTCCAGTATTGTGGCCTGGAGAATTCCATGAACTCTACAGTTGGTGGATCACAAAGAGTCATATGATATGATTTTCACATATCACTTCTGAAACTCAAAAGAGTTTCTAGCACTCAGGCACTAAAAATTCATTTCTTCCTGGATCATTATATACACAAATAGTAAGATGCTGGTTTACCTGGAAATACCAAAACCTGTCCTTCCTTTTTCCCTCTTAGAGTCATGAAAACTACCCAGTTGCCTCTCTAGCACTTCTAGGAATTTCACCCAGGACATTCCTGGGTCCCAAATTCAAGCACTTGAAATTTCTTAGAACGGTTGAAAATCAACCAGTTCCTTTAAAAATTGATTCAAGCTGTTCCAGCACAGACAGATTTCAGCTGGAGACTCACCAGAGGGGAAACTCCATGTGCTGGCTCATGGTGTCAAGTGGGCCATGGATGATGTCAGGGGTCTGGCCCTGGAGGTATGAAACTGGGGATGCCCAGGGGCCAGGCTCGGGTTTAGCCTGGAAGCTGTGGAAGTTTGGGGACAATAAGTGGTCACCAGCAGAGGTGCAGGGCAGAAGGCACCCGCTTCCTCATCAGCTCCTCACCACCGATGCAGGTTTGCAGGCTGGATGAGCTGCTGAACTGCTCCAGGCCTCCTTTCCTAAAATGGGTAATGTTGAAGCTATCATCACCATCACAGAATTCCTGTGAAGATATTTAGTTCAGTTTTCTATTAATAGCCTGAAGACTGGATCTCTGCTTAAAGAAAGGGGACATGATGGCATTTTTAAAGATGCTCTCCCAGGTGTCCATTATTTCAGATGTTCTAGTAAGCAACCCCCTAAGACGACACTGTGACCCTCTTTGAAGAAAAAGAAAAATCAAGGCACAGAGAGGAACCTGCCCATTACTTACCATTTGTGCATTCACTAATTTCATTCATTCAACACACATTTATTAAGTGCTACAGTGTGTCAGGCTCTAGGGGTACAAATGTGGGTCATGTACTCTCAAGGAGCTCACAGGTCTAGGCGAGAGGCAAACATATGCACAGGTAAGACACTGCACATGTTGAGTGTTGTGGCAGAGGTGTAAACAAAGTGCTGTGGGTGCAACAGAACCAGCAGGAGCCCTCCTGAGGCATGGGCAGTCCATACATCGTGTGCACACAGCGGGCACTCCCTCAGTGGGCAGGACCGGGTCACCCATGCTGATGCTGAAGATTACTAGTGGGAAGGCCTACCTGCTTCCTCAGGGCACCTTCCCAGCCCTATCCTGATTACTGTCTGCCTGGGCTGCAGTTGTCAGGAGCTACTCTCTGCTTCAGAGGCTAATGACAGAGATTAGCTGTACAAAAGGCAAACCACCAGGGACTGCAAAGTTCACAGACAAAGAACACTTTACTGCTTGTGTCAATAGCTCCTGCCCCAGGCTGTTATACTCCTGAAAGCATCTCTGAGCTGGTCTGTGAGGTAACTTCCTTTCCTAACACTGTGTAGGCAACTCCAGACCCAGCCCCATTTTCACTTTTCTCCCCCTCTCAGAAGCTGGGCACAGCCCTTCGTGGACACGCCCATCAGAACAGGTTGCGCAGAGGAGGCCTCTGGCAGCCGATCTTTTCTTTTGATGACTCACAGCCGTCTTACCAGCTCAATGAGCTGCTGAATGTTTTTATTTTGGTTGGACAGGCCATTCCTGATGTTTTCTAGCAGGCATCTCTTCAGTTCAAAAATGGCTTCACTGTACGCCAAGTTCACAGCGGCCATGGGAGGCGCTCCATGCCATAGGCCAGGGATGTGCCAAATGTGCTGCTTCTCAGGGTCCCAAAAGGCCAGGTCAGCCAGCGTCTGGATCCCGTCACCCTGTTTCTCCATTTGCACTGTGGCTCTGCCCACATCACTGGGCTGGTCCAGGAGCTGCCTCCGCTCTCTTGGCTTGGAGCCAAGGGCAGACACATCATGAAGGTTCTGGTATACAAACTGATAGTTGGGCATGTGCCCTGTTTTTTCCAGCCTTAGAAATGCATGCAGAATAGCTGGTGGAATGTTCCTTGTTTCAGCTAAACTGACCACAGTGACATTGCTCAGCCCCATAATCAAAGTGGCCAAGGAAGCCTCCCGCTCAAACCGCTCCCCTGCCTCGGTCCGGACTCCAGCTATCAAGCCCCCAGAGTCTATTACCAGGATGTGATCACAGCCCAGGTCCTGGCTAAAGCTCTCGGCCACCTTAATGAGCTGCATGAAGGCCCCTCGAGGACCACGGCCCCTTCCTGTGACAAACCGCAGCCCGAACATGGTATTGAGAAGGGTGGACTTGCCAGTGCCTGGCATGCCAAGTGCGGACAGGACTACCAGGCGCGACCTCCTCTCCAGGCGGACATGTAGCTCCTTTAGGAGCCCTGTAACCCAGCGCAAGGCGGGGCTCAGGGTGTTCCCATCGATCAGCTCCAGGGGAAGCCCCTTCAGCAGCAGCTCCAAGGCCAAGCCTGGGAAGTGGGCAAACCGCCTCTGCCCTGCTGGCAGCTTCCCTGCCTCCACAAGGCAGCTTTCAGCCTCGTAAAACTGTCCCATCTCCCGCAGGAAATGCTCCACCCCCAGGGGCTCAGGCCAGAACGGCTCACTGAAGTCCATGGCCCCACAGTGCTTTGGTCTCAGGGTAAAAATCATCTCTGGAGATGGTCTTGGCCTCGGCTGGGCAACCCGGGCCAGTCCCCACTCCATCCACTTCAGGAAATACTGCTTCTCCCCCAGGGAGGGGCTGCTGATGCCCGAGATGAACTCCTGGACCCCCCAGGAAGGGTCATGGTCATTCTGCTGCATTCGAAGTTCCAGTAACCGATGCCTCAGCTCAGCCCTGTACTTCTCAGGAGGGTCACTGGCCCACTGGATCTGGCAGAGCTCCTTCTCCACCTGGGCCACCTTTCTCCAAGGTTCCCCCTGTAGCCTCAGCTCATCCCTGCAGTAGGCTTCCAAGTCCTTGATTTTCCTGGTGATCTGCTCCATCCGGTCCTTTGCCCGCTGACACTCCTCGCAGTCCTCATCAACCTTCAGCCCCAGCTTGCGGGCCACATTCGCCATATCCTCCACGGATACCCTCCGGCAGGGGGACCGGGTCACATGTGTGACAATGGCGCGGACCCTACGCACGAAGCCCACACTGTCTGTGCTGCTGACCTTCACGAGGACGTGAGAGTGGTCCATCTTCAGCACGGGAATTAACCTGTTCAGAAATCTCAGGTTTGTGTTTCGTTTCCCACGGTAGGGACTCAGGATGAAGTAGTATTTCGTGGCTGACCCCTTCATGGAAGACAGTAATTTGTATTCCTTCTTACTGATGTTGTCAGTCAAGATGAATATGGCTGAGGAGATTTCTGTCAAGAGCTTGAACTGCAGCCAGTGAGACCCAATGTCACCTCTCAAGTTTAGGAAGGCCATGGGCTCTGGGAAAATGTCCAAGTCCTCCCTGCCACTGGGAAGAAACCAGGAAATTTCTACCAGCCCATCTGCTATCTCCCGAGGGTTGGTGCCCAAGTTCAGATCCCGATGCCAGAAACAGTCCTGTTGCCTGTGGCCGGGGCTGAGCACGTCGTTGAGAAGCTGGGATTTGGAGTTGCTGCTGACCTCCATGCGCACAAAGGAGAAGGCAGGTGCTCGGGACAGGACCATGCTGTCTTCTCTGAAGCTTCCCACCACCCTTGGGGGCTGTGACCCCCATGTCCGCACAGTCCCCCTCATGGCCCACAGCAGAAAAGTATGGTAGTGGTTTTCTGGGTCAGGCAAAATGAGAGGGAGTGCAAACTGGCAGAGAGACATTTTTGACACAATTTCCTGTTGCAGGAAACTATCAGAGGAAAGCAGAAGGGCACAGAGAAGGTCCAAGGGATTCACAGGTGTGTCAGGTGTTGGCAGCTCGGAGAAGGAATAGATGTCTGCTGAGACGTCCTCAGCAGTGTCCCAGTAGATGATCTCCTCTTCCATTTGGTTCTCCTTCTCCACAGGCCTGGTGTCCCGGGGAAGGTCCAGGACCATGGTGGTATTCCTGGCTTCAGCATTGAGGGCCTGCAGCTTCCTGAGGAAATTCCAGGGCAAGTCTTTGGGAGTCTGAGGAGCCCAGTTCTTCATGCTGTCACTGCTGATCTGTAAGGCATCCTGGAGGCTGAGTTTCTGTGTTTGGTATGTCTCTAGTCCCAAAAGGAACAGCATTTCTTGTAGTCTGCTCCTCTCCTCTGTGGGGAGAAATGAAGATATAATTGCTTACTCTGCATGTCAGGGGACCCAGGTTAGAGGTGGGGAGGGAGAGCCCAACTCAGCAAGTAGGAGATGGCCTCCTTCAGAGCAAAATGCAGGCACCCCTAGGCCACCTGAGAACAAGACAAAGGTAACATCACCCACCCCAGACCCAAGAGCAGCCAGATACATGTGACATTAGAGATGAAAAAGAAAGGGACATCCAGTGGCTACATTTAAGAATTGGGAGATTTTATGTAAAAAATATCTCGTTTCTCTTGAAGCCTCCAAGATTTAGCAATGCCAAGCCCAAATTTAATTGGCTAGAGTGAGCAGCTATGCACTTTAGATGTGGAACACGGGCCTCATTCTCTGGCCACACCCTCCTCCCTCCAACATACTCCTGTGCTTCTGGCCCAGCAGTGGATTCCCTCACACTTTTACCAAGAATTTTCCACAGTGGACACAATAACTGATTCGCTGTGATTTTCTGGTTGATGTTCTTTTCTGTCTACAAACAAGCTGGAAATTTTGTAAAGGAAACAGGGAATTACTCTTGGTACAGAGTAACAGCAACCACTTTTTAAATAACATTTCTCCAAACCTGAAGCCAATAGTATGGTTCTAAATTTTTACTGTATTAAAATATTTGGTAGAGATCATACGTCTGTACTCATTTGTTCAGATTTTCAGCCATAACATCCAAGAGAGTATGAATTCTTACAAGCACTAGATGCTCAGAACAGTAATGCCACCTGCAAAGGTTTCCTCCACCATCCCTGTTCTTGGCCACAGCATCTTACCAATTTTCATTGCATATAATTTACTGCATATAATTTGTTCAGTCGCCAAGTCGTGTCCAACTCTTCATGATCCCAGGGACTGCAGCACACCAGGCTTCCATGTCCCTCACCATCTCCTGGAGTTTGCCCAAGTTCATGTCCATTGCATCAATGATGTCATACAACCATCTTATCCTGTCACCCTCTTCTCCTCCTGCCCTCAATCTTTCCCAGAATCGGGGTCTTTTCCAATGAGTTGGCTGTTTGTATCATGTGGCCAAAGTACTGGAGCTTCAGCTTCAACATCAGTCCTTCCAATGGGTATTCATGGTTGATTTCCTGTAACATCGACTGGTTTGATCTCTTTGCTTGAGAGTCCAGAGGACTCTCAAGAGTCTTCTCTAGCACCACAGTTCAAAAGCATCAATTCTTCAGTGTTCTGCCTTCTTTACGGTCCAGCTCTCACAACCGTTCATGACTACTGGAAAGACCACAGCCTTGACTATACAGACCTTTGTTGGCAAAGTGATGTTTTTGCTTTTTAACAACACACTGTCTAGGTTTGTCGTAGCTTTCCTGCCAAGAAGCAGTCGTCTTCTAATGTTATGACTGCAGTCACCATCCACAGTGATCTTAGAGCCCAAGAAGAGGAAATCTGTCACTGCTTCCACCTTTTCCCCTTCTATTTGCCATGAAGTGATGGGGCCAGATGCCATGATCTTAGTTCTTTTAACATTGAGTATTAAGCCAAATTTTTCACTCTCCTTCACCCTCATTAAGAGGTTCTTTAGTTCCTCTTCACTTTCTGCCATTGGTATCATCTGCGTATCTGAGGTTGTTCATGTTTCTCCCAGCAATCTTGGTTCCAGCTTGTAATTCATCCAGCCCAGCATTTCACATGATATGCCCTGTGTATTAGTTAAATAAACAAGGTGACAATAAACAGCCTTGTTGTACTCCTTTCTCAATCCTGAACCAGTCAGTTGTTCCATGTCTGGTTCTAACTGTTGCTTCTTGACACATACTGGTTTCTTAGGAGACAGGTAAGATGGTCTGGTATTCCCATCTCTATAAGAGTTTTCCACAGTTTGTTATGATCCACACAGTTAAAGGGTTTAGGATAGTCAATGAAACAGAGGTAGATGTTTTTCTGGAAATTATCTTGCTTTCTCTATGATCCAGTGAATGTTGGCAATTTGATCTCTGGTTCCTGCCTTTTCTAAACCCAGCTTGGACATCTAGAAGTTCTCTGTTCATGTAATGCTGAAGTCTAGCATTCAAGACTTGAAACATAACCTTACTAGCAGGGGACATGAGTGCAATTGTCCAGTGGCTCGAACATTCTTTAGTATTGCTTTCTTGGGGATTGGGACAAGGATTTACCTTTTCCAGTCCTATGGTCATTGCTGGGTTTTCCAAATTTGCTGACATATTGAGTGCAGCACTTTGACAGCACTGCATATAATTAGAAAACTTTAAATGTTAAATATTTTAACAAAACAAATAAACACAAATCCTGCTGAGCTCTAGGATTCTCTCCATTCTTTTCTTAAAAGAAGAAGCTATGCCTATGATGCTACCTTAGGCGCTGACAGAAACCACAGGAGGAGGTGCAGGTGATCAGCCTTCTTCTTGTTCCCAGTAAGTTATATGATAGGATCAGGACCATGCCTGGGTGAAGAGCAGGACTCAAAGCACTCATTCCCCTGTAGGGATCCACTTGCTGCCTAATGTCTCTCTTCAGAAGCTCAGCCTTCCACAGGGGCTAACTGGACATGCTACCATCCCAGAGAGTCAAGAGCTGGCAAAGTTGTTGCAGAAACAAAAGAACCACATGGGGAGAGACACCTTAGTAGAAATCCATCATATAAGTAACTTAGTTTTCTGATTGTTGCCTGAATGAAACCAGGGACATTGTTTTTCTTATCCAGACATAGAATAACTTTTTTAAGTAGCATGGTAGCTAAATGTGACAGGGAAAGCCAGAGCAAACAAACCTATTAAGGTGTACACCCATGCCCAGGCCATGACCCCTGGCAGATCTATAAATGAAACCACTGGATCAGATGAATGACTCCCAAACTTGGATAAGCTTTAGAATCACTTTGGGAAATGGAGCTTTACCTCCAAATATGTAAATTCATTATGTTACTCTATATGGTAACAGCTCCCTAGGGGTTATTTTCCTGGCAGTATTATTAATGGCACATAAAGGATTAATGGACTAGCAGTGCTTCTGATGCAGTCAGGGGTTGAAACTACCAGCCCAGATGATGTTTTCTATCAATAACACAGACAGAGCAGAGAGATGAAACATACCTATTGGAAAGTCACTATCCTGAGCTTCATTCGGACCTTCTAAAAAAAGCAAAGGAAAATGAAATATCAATCAAATCAGGGGGCTTGAATTGACACAAATTAATTTAGGCTAAACTCAGAACCCCCATTCTTTCTTACTAAGGTAGTAACTTCTCCCAATTGTTCAAAATCTAAAATCCCAGTTATTTTTTTCACTTTGCCTATCTTTGCCTATCACTTCCTTATCTCTTTCCCTAATCCAATCTGTTGCCAAATCCTGTAATTTCTACCTCCATAATGAAACTCGCAGTCATCTCCTTCCATTTCTCTCCATTCCAAATCTGGAAGAAAAAAACATATATACACATTTAGTTTCATCAGCAAGTTAGGACCTTTCTACCAGAAAATTCAAGTGAAGGTATAATGTTTATTCTGAGTACTATTATTGGTTTCAGTTTTTCCTATGTAAATTTCATTTGCTTACAACCCCAAATGTGACCCAAAGTAATAATAACCACACACACAAGATAATGATTTGCTCTAGGATTACTAGTCCAAAAGGTCTACAAAAAATACAGGTCACAAAAAATACATAAACTGGACTTCATCAAAGTAAAATTCTGTATGCATCAAAGAACATTCTCAAGAAAGTGAAAGACAACCTATGAATGTGGAAAATATGTGCAAACCATATGTGATTGGATCTAGTATCTGGAATATGTAAACAAGTACAACTTCACAACAAAAAAGACAAAAAAAACTTAATTGAAAAGTGGAATATTCAAAGAACTTGAATAGACATATCTCCAAAAAAATATGCAAATCATCACAAGCACATAAAATGATGCTCAACATCATCAGTCACTAGTGAAATCGAATCAAAACCACTGTGAGATAGCACTGCACATCTGTTAGGATGGTGATTTTTAAAAAGGATGGAAAATAGCAAGCACTGACAGAATCAGGGGAAATCGGAACCCTTGTACATTTCTGGTAGGACTTTAAGTGGTGCAGCTGTTGGGAAAACAATTTGGCTGTTCCTCAAACAGTTAAACACAGCATTACCATTTGACTCAGTAATTCCACTCTGAGGTATATGCCTAGAAGAACTTAAAACAGGGACTCAAACAAGTACATGTACATGCATGTTCATAGCATGATTATTCACAATAGCCAAAAGGTGGAACCAAATAGCCAAATGTCCACTGACAGATGAATAGATAAACAAAATGTGGTCTATCCATACAATAGCATATAATTCAACCCTAAAAAGGAACAACACTGAGGAACTCCAAAACACTATGCCAGGTGAAAACACACACACACACACACACACACACACACACACACACACAAAAGGGCATATATTGTATGACTTCATTTATAGGAAAATACTTAACATAAATATAAACAAAGACTTAACACAGATTGGTGGTCCAGCCTGGAAACTGGGAGGAGAGATGGGAGAAACTGCTCAAGGGGTAGAGTTTTACTTTCAAGTGATGGAAATGTTCTGGAAATCAATAGATAAGAAATGGTGATTTCATAAGTTTATGAATGTACTAAATGTCATAGAATTGTTCACTATAAAACACTTTTTTCCTTCAGTATTTTTCCATTTTTAAAAATTGTGTTAAAATACACGTAACATAAAATTTACTATTTTGGGGGGGGGCATGCCACCCGGGTTACAGGATCTTAGTTTCCAGACCATGGAGTGAACCCAGGCCCTGGGAAGTCAAAGTGCAAAGTCCTAACCACTGGACCACCAGGGACTCTTGGGAGTCCCTTGGACCGCAAGGAGATCCAACCAGTCCATCCTAAAGGAGATCAGTTCTGGGTGTTCATTGGTAGGACTGACATTGAAGCTGAAACTCCAATATTTTGGCCACATGATGCAAAGAGCTGACTCGTTTGAAAAGACCCTGATGCTGGGAAAAATTGAGGGCAGGAGGAGAAAGGGATGACAGAGAATGAGATGGTTGGATGGCATCACCGACTCAATGGACATGGGTTTGGGTGGACTCTGGGAGTTGGTGATGGACAGGGAGGCCTGGCATGCTGCGGTTCATGGGGTTGCAAAGAGTCGGACACGACTGACCAACTGAACTGAACTGATAGATATGTATAATCCTATTACTGTTTTCATAATTGTTTTGGGTTTATTTTCTGTAGGTCTTTTCCTACTCTTGTGTTTCCTGCCTAGAGAAGTGCCTTTAGCATTTGTTGTAAAGCTAGTTTGGTGGTGCTGAATTCTCTTAATTTTTGCTTGTCTAGAAAGCTTTTGATTTCTCCATCAAATCTGAAGGAGAGTCTTGCTGGGTAGAGTAAGTATTCTTGATTGTAGGTACTTCCCTTTCATCAGTTTAAATAAATCATCCCATTCCCTTCTGGCTCACAGAGTTTCTGTTTAGAAATCAGCTGATGGCCTGATGGGAGTTCCCTGTATGTTATTTGTTGTTTTCCCCTTGTTCCTTTTAATATTTTGTCTTGTCTTTAATTTTTGTCACTTTGATTAGTCTGTGTCTTGGTGTGTTCCTCCTTGGGTTTTTACTTCCTAGGACTCTGTCCTTCCTGGACTTGGCTGACTATTTCCTTTCCCACGTTTGGGACATTTTCAGCTATTATCTCTTCAAATATTTTCCCAGGTCCTTTCTCTTTCTCTTCGTGCCCCTCTTACTGTCTCACTGCAGCTTCTTGTTTGTCTTTGGATGTGCGCTATCTTTTTTTGGTGGTTTCCAGCATCTTCCTGTTGATGGTTGTTCAACAACTAGTTGCAACTTTGGTGCTCTCATGGGAGGAGATACACACACATCCTTCTACTCCACCATCTTGAACTGGAATCTATTAGTTTTCTATTCTCTATTTCATTGATCTCTGCTCTAATCTTTTATTATTTCTTTCTTTGTGTGAGCTTTGCGTTTAGCTTGTTTTTCTTTTCCTGTTACAACTTAAAAGTTGTAAAGTTAGTCTGTTTATATGGGATGTTTCTTTGTTTTTATCATGAGCATTTATAAATTTCCCCTTAGTACCACTTGGGTGCAGTCCATAAGTGTTAATATGATGTCTTCATATTTTCATTCATGTCTTAACTATTTTTTAAATTTCTTTGTGATTTTGTCTTTGATCCATTGGTTGTTTGAAAGGACATTTTTTTTTTTAATTTTTATTTTAACTTTATTTTACTTTACAATACTGTATTGGTTTTGCCATACATTCACATGAATCCACCACGGGTGTACATGCGTTCCCAAACATAAACCCCCTCCCACCTCCCACCCCATAACATCTCTCTGGGTCATCCCCGTGTACCAGCCCCAAGCACCCTGCATCCTGCATCGTACATAGACTGGCAATTCATTTCTTACATGATAGTATACATGTTTCAATGCCATTCTACCATCTCATCCCACCCTCTCCCTCGCCCCCAGAGTCCAAAAGTCCACTCTACACATCTGAGTTCAGTTCAGTTCAGTCGCTCAGTCGTATCCGACTCTTTGCAACCCCATAAATCGCAGCACACCAGGCCTCCCTGTCCACCACCAACTCCTGGAGTTCATTCAGATTCACATCCATCGAGTCAGTGATGCCATCCAGCCATCTCATCCTCGGTCATCTCCTTCTCCTCCTGCCCCCAATCGCTCCCAGCATCAGAGTCTTTTCCAATGAGTCAACTCTTCACATGAGGTGGCCAAAGTACTGGAGTTTCAGCTTTAGCATCATTCCTTCCAAAGAAATCCCAGGGCTGATCTCCTTCAGAATGGACTGGTTGGATCTCTTTGCAGTCCAAGGGACTCTCAAGAGTCTTCTCCAACACCACAGTTCAGGTGCTGAGCCTTCTTCACAGTCCAACTCTCACATCCATACCTGACCACTGGAAAAACCATAGTCTTGACTAGACGGAACTTAGTCGGCAAAGTAATGTCTCTGCTTTTGAATATACTATCTAGGTTGGTCATAACTTTTCTTCCAAGGAGTAAG
>SJYQ01002699.1:202644-227870 GCA_006410935.1 Redunca redunca
AGACAATCTCTTTAACAAGTGGTGCTGGGAAAATTGGTCAACAACTTGTAAAGAATGAAACTAGATCACTTTCTAACACCACACACAAAAGTAAACTCAAAATGGATTAAAGATCTAAATGTAAGACCAGAAACTACTGTTATTTTTTTATTGTTTGTTTTTGATTGCTGTTGGCTGTTGCTGTGCTGAGATTCAGCTTAAGATGTAAACTTAAAGTCTTCTCTGATCTTTTTTTGAGCATTTTCCTGGGAATGCACAGTTACTTTCTAATTTTTCGCATATATGCAGTTGTTCTTGAATGTTCTACTCTTTAATGTGTGACTTACAAAACAGAAATAAGCAAATAATGATAGACAGGAAGGTGTTGATCTTTTGATCCCCCCTGTAAGGCCCTTCAGCTGGAGGCGGAGGGGCTTGCAACAATGTTTGGAGTTCTGACAATTGCTGCCTCCCTCTTTGCCTTCAGTTCTGTGATCAGAAACAGCAATCCGCAATTAGAGCACAGATACTGGATATTTAAAAGATGGGGGTTTTGCTCACCCTGGATCCCACATGCTGTGTCAGGTTACTCCAAGAACACAGTTGCCTGCCACTTGGCTGTGGGTGGAGATGTGTAGCTGCTACTGTATTAAGAGCTGAAACTGACCAAAATTAACTGCAGTTTACCCTCTAGTTCTCCCCCTGGAAACTGGGAGCCTCCATCAGATTGCAGAGTCCCAGAGTAATTACATCAGACAGATTCTGCCAGTGCAATGCTGTCCAGGTGAAGAGAGATATTCCTGGCGCATCTTGCTGTGCCATCTTCCAGAATTCTCTTCAATGATTTAGATGATTTTTTTAAAGAAAAAGTTATGAAGTAATTAGAGTCCTCAGTCTTGAGATAAAGCAAAACCAAATATATTCTATAGGATAATTATATAAAGCACAAACCAGGCAAAACTAATCTAAGCTTTTAGAAGTCTAGAGAGTGGTTATGTCTGGCAAAGGCAGGGTAGGAAGTGATTAGAAGGTGGACTTCTTAGGTAATGTTTTTGTTTAGCTTCTTCTCCTGGATGCTGGCTAACATAGGTCAATCTTTGTGAAACTTTATCAAGCTATGCACTTACAATATGGGCACTTTTCCATATTTATATTATACTTCAATACAACTTTTTTTTAATCTTATAGGTTGAAAAGCTTGCTTTAGGTCTTAAAAATATGCTTAAGAGGAATTCACATGCCTCAGGAAGAAATTTTTTTTAATAGTTACAAAAGCCTTATTCAGTGGGAAGGTAGAATTTTGGAGAAGGGCCAGAACATCTCTGAGCCTCAGTTTCCTCAAATGAAACAAAGAACTGATAATGACTATCTTATGAGGCTGTTGTAAAAAACTAAATAGGGCAACCTAGCTCACAATAAGCCAGTAAGCTTTTCCCCAGCCCACCCTGAAATTTTCTTTCCTGATTTTCTACAGTACTGCCTGCCAGTAGACTGCCTTGTTCTATATCTACACTGTTAAACATGCAGTCACTCAGTATGGCTACTGAGCACTTGACATATGGCTAGTGTGAATGAGGAACTGAATTTTTAATTGTATTTAATTTTAAATGTGTGCCTAGTGGCTAATGTATTGAATAGTACAATTCAAGGTCTTGAGAAGCTGAAGGACTTTGAGCAATTATTGCTTGATCTCAACTTTGCTTAGTGAAAGTGAAAAAGTGAAAGTGACGTTGCTCAGTCCTGTCCGACTCTTTGCGACCTCATGGGCTGTAGCCTACCAGGCTTCTCAGTCCATGGGATTTTCCAGGCAAGAGTACTGGAGTGGGTTGCCATTTCCTTCTCCAGGGGATCTTCCCGACCCCGGGATCGAACCCGGGTCTCCCACATTGTAGGCAGATGTTTTACCCTCTGAGCCACCAGGGCTTAGCCTTCACCAACTGACCATGAACTCCCGCAGTGCCTACCTTCTAGAACTTAAGTTCCAAAAAGACTAGGATTTTTGGTTATTGCATTCACTATTGTTTCTTATATTCACAATCCTTACAACAGAGCCAACACATGGTAAATAGTCAACAAATACTTGTTTGAATGGATAAAATAAAATTTGATTAACCCAAATTTATTTGCATATTTTTGTAGGGTTATTTTTGCATAACACTATTAATATCCAATAGGACACATTCATTTTGAGAAGCACCAAATTAATAAAAGGTAGGTCCAAAATGGGGGCTTCCCTGGGTTGGGGAAATCTCCCGGAAAAGGGAATGGCGACCCACTCCAATACTCTTGCCTGGAGAATTCCATGGACAGAGTAGGCTGGCAGGCTACAGTCCATGGGGTAGCAAAAAATCAGACATGACTGAGTGACTAACACTTTCACTTTACTTTCAGATCCAAAATGAAGTTATTAAAAGAAGTTAAGATGTCTAGACTTTGGTTGAAGTCATGAGGGGCAGCTACAGCCCCACCCCATACCCCAAATTCCCAGAGAAATGAAAACCAGCTAATATGGACCATATTCAGAAAGATTATAAGCCCCAGTCTACTAGGACAGTCGCAATCTATTCCTCTTGTCCCAACAAAACACACTGTTCATTCTCATGTGTGCCCAGTTTAGAAACTAGACAGTCAATCTCAACACAGCTCAGGATGTGGGAATAACAATGTGCTCAAATTGGAGTGATTTACCAGTGTTCCTGGTAAAACAGTGGTAAATACCTTTTCAAAAGTGAACCCTATTTTGAATATATGAGGGAAACTTAAAAGACCCTTAAATGGATCTTCTTGTAAAAGGAAAAATAAAAAACCTTATGCTTATTTATTTTTGAGGTCCATGATCCTGCCCAGTATGGTGCTGGAATCCAGAATCCCAGTGGGACAGAAGAAATGGATTTGCTCCAGGGTGGGCCCAAACCCAACTTTACCTGCAATAGCCACAGATGTTCGTGTCTCAGAAGGTTTTATTTCTGATGCTACTTCTCCCAAATCTGAGTGTCTGAAACAATTTCAGAAAAAAATTATTATTAAATTAATGAAATACCACTTTCACCTATCAAATTGGATGCACATCAAAATCTCTTAAGAAGCCTTTAAAAACTACAAATCCTGGTCACACTCCAGATCCTCAAAACTAGAATCTTGAAGCCAGGCCCACACGTGTATAAGAAAACCAGCACTCAAAAACTGTGGAACAGAGCAAACAGCCATCCAGAAAAGCATAAAAAAAATATATATCCTTTGACCAGTAATTCCACTTCTATCCTACTGAAACAATTAAAATTTAGTTACAAATATGTTGATGCCAAGTGGATAAAAGATAGATTTTCATTGTTTTACACTATTATGTGAAAACTTGGACATCTTTTAAATCAAAGTCCAATAACAGGAATTATGGTACAGTCTTATTGTGCAATCACTAAAAAAATATTCTATGGATCTCATTTTGTGGGAAAAAAAAAGATGTTGTATGATATGGAATGATGTTAATGATATTTTCATTGGTTGGGGAAAAGCCAGGTTAGAGAAGAGTATGTAGAGTGTGATTACTATTTAATACAACTGTCTTTCTATCTAAAGGCGTATACAGGGAGATCTAGAAGGATGTTCATGAAAATTTAATAGTGTGGGCAGGGAGGGATGATCCTGAATTAATTTAAGTAGCCTTGATAAGTATAATCTATTTAAGAATAAACTATTTGGAAAAGGAGTACATCAAGGCTGTATATTGTCACCCTGCTTAGTTAACTTATATGCAGATTACATCATGAGAAACACTGGACTGGAAGAAACACAAGCTGGAATCAAGATTCCTGGGAGAAATATCAATAACCTCAGATATTCAGATGACACCACCCTTATGGCAGAAAGTGAAGAGGAACGAAAAAGCCTCTTGATGAAAGTAAAAGAGGAGAGTGAAAAAGTGGGCTTAAAGCTCAACATTCAGAAAACGAAGATCATGGCATCACTCCATGGGAAATAGGCAGAGAAACAGTGGAACCAGTGTCAGACTTTATTTTGGGGGGCTCTAAAATCACTGCAGATGGTGATTGCAGCCATGAAATTAAAAGAGGCTTAATCCTTAAAAAAAAAGTTATGACCAACCAAGATAGCATATTCAAAAGCAGAGACATTACTTTGCCGACTAAGGTCCGTCTAGTCAAGGCTACAGTTTTTCCAGTAGTCATGTATGGATGTGAGAGTTGGGCTGTGAAGAAGGCTGAGTGCCAAAGAATTGATGCTTTTGAACTGTGGTGTTGGAGAAGACTCTTGAGAGTCCCTTGGACTGCAAAGAGATCCAACCAGTCCATTCTGAAGATCAGCCCTGGGATTTCTTTGGAAGGAATGATGCTAAAGCTGAAACTCCAGTACTTTGGCCACCTCATGTGAAGAGTTGACTCATTGGAAAAGACTTTGATGCTGGGAGGGATTGGGGGCAGGAGAAGAAGGGGACGACAGAGGATGAGATGGCTAGATGGCATCACGGACTCGATGGACGCAAGTCTGAGTGAACTCCAGGAGTTGGTGATGGACAGAGAGGCCTGGCGTGCTGCGATTCATGGGGTCGCAAAGAGTCGGACACGACTGAGTGACTGAACTGAACTGAACTGAACTATGGGAATGATTAAATGAACACATTTTGTCAGAAGTCAGGATTCCATTGTTGAAGAAGGGCACACAAATAAGGAATGGAGGAAGTTAGAAAAAGAATTCACAGAGGTACACTGGGATTGGAAGTACTGGTTTGCACTCGTGATTTCTACATGCATGTTTGTGTATCTGTGTACACATGCATACATTTCCTAGCTCTGTCCATTGAAAAGGCCCGAATCAAAGACACTACGGTATCAGTGAGCATACCAAGTACCCTTCAATATCACACCACACTAAAAGGTATCAGTTTTCCTTGGAGAAATTACAGAGTCCAGAGCTAGAGCAGCAAAAGAACAAGATGAGCCTGAGAATTTTATTTCTGAAGACTAAAAGTGAAAGTCTCTGAGTCGTGTCCGACTTTTTCTGACCCCATGTACTATACAGTCCATGGAATTCTCTAGTTCAGAATACTGGAGTGGGTAGCCATTCCCTTCTCCAGCAGATCTTCCTGAACCAGGAATTGAACAGGGGTCTCCTGCTTGATTATATTCTCTGCAGCCAAAGATGGAGAAGCTCTATACAGTCAACAACAAAAAAAAGACCAGGAGCTGACTGTGGCTCAGATCATGAACTCCTTATTACCAAATTCAGAAGCAAATTGAAGAAAGTAGGGAAAACCGCTAGACCATTCAGGTATGACCTAAATCAAATCCCTTATGATTATACCATGGAAGTGAGAAATAGACTTAAGGGACTAGATCTGACAGATAGAGTGCCTGATGAACTATGGAATAAGGTTTGTGACATTGTACAGGAGACAGGGATCAAGAACATCTCCATGGAAAAGAAATGCAAAAAAGCAAAATGGCTGTCTGGGGAGGCCTTACAAATAGCTGTGAAAAGAAGAGAAGTGAAAAGCAAAGGAGAAAAGGAAAGATATAAGCATCTGAATGCAGAGTTCCAAAGAATAGCAAGAAGAGATAAGAAAGCCTTCTTTAGCGATCAATGCAAAGAAACAGAGGAGAAGAACA
This sequence comes from Redunca redunca, assembly GCA_006410935.1. Lineage (NCBI taxonomy): Eukaryota > Metazoa > Chordata > Mammalia > Artiodactyla > Bovidae > Redunca > Redunca redunca. Next base: position 208,245 of record SJYQ01002699.1, read on the forward strand.
GATTGGGAAAGACTAGAGATCTCTTCAAGAAAATTAGAGATACCAAGGGAACATTTCATGCAAAGATGGGCTCAATAAAAGACAGAAACAGTATGGACCTCACAGAAGCAAAAGATATTAAGAAGAGGTGGCAAGAATACACAGAAATTAAGAAGAGGTGGCAAGAATACACAGAAGAACTGTACAAAAAAGATCTTCACAACCCGGATAAACACGATGGTGTGATCACTCATCTAGAGCCAGACATCCTGGAATGTGAAGTCAAGTGGGCCGTAGAAAGCATAACTATGAACAAAGCTAGTGGAGGTGATGGAATTCCAATGAACCTATTTCAAATCCTGAAAGATGATGCTGTGAAAGTGCTGCACTCAATATGCCAGCAAATTTGGAAAACTCAGCAATGGCCACAGGACTGGAAAAGGTCAGTTTTCATTCCAATCCCAAAGAAAGGCAATGCCAAAGAATGCTCAAACTACCGCACAATTGCACTCATCTCACATGCTAGTGAAGTAATGCTCAAAATTCTCCAAGCCAGGCTTCAGCAATACGTGAACCGTGAACTTCCTGATGTTCAAGCTGGTTTTAGAAAAGGCAGAGGAACCAGAGACCAAATTGCCAACATCCACTGGATCATGGAAAAAGCAAGAGAGTTCCAGAAAAACATCTATTTCTGCTTTATTGACTATGCCAAAGCCTTTGACTGTGTGGGTCACAATAAAGTGTGGAAAATTCTGAGAGAGATGGGAATACCAGACCACCTGACCTGCCTCCTGAGAAACCTATATGCAGGTCAACAAGCAACAGTTAGAACTGGACATGGAACAACAGACTGGTTCCAAATAGGAAAAGGAGTACGTCAAGGCTGTATATTGTCACCCTGCTTAGTTAACTTTTATGCAGAGTACATCATGAGACACGCTGGACTGGAAGAAGCACAAGCTGGAATCAAGATTTCCGGGAGAAATATCAATCACTTTAGATATGCAGATGACACCACCCTTATGGCAGAAAATGAAGAGGAACTATAAAGCCTCTTGATGAAAGTGAAAGTGGAGAGTGAAAAAGTTGGCTTAAAGCTCAACATTCAGAAAACAAAGATCATGGCATCGAGTCCCACCACTTCATGGGAAATAGATGGGGAAACAGTGGAACTAGTGTCAGACTTTATTTTTTTGGGCTCCAAAATCACTGCAGATGGTGATTGCAGCCATGAAATTAAAAGACGCTTACTCCTTGGAAGAAAAGTTATGACCAACCTAGATAGTATATTCAAAAGCAGAGACATTACTTTGCCGACTAAGGTCCGTCTAGTCAAGGCTACAGTTTTTCCAGTCGTCATGTATGGATGTGAGAGTTGGACTGTGAAGAAGGCTCAGCGCCAAAGAATTGATGCTTTTGAACTGTGGTGTTGGAGAAGACTCTTGAGAGTCCCTTGGACTGCAAAGAGATCCAACCAGTCCATTCTGAAGATCAGCCCTGTGATTTCTTTGGAAGGAATGATGCTAAAGCTGAAACTCCAGTACTTTGGCCACCTCATGTGAAGAGTTGACTCATTGGAAAAGACTCTGATGCTGGGAGGGATTGGGGGCAGAAGGAGAAGGGGACGACCGAGGACGAGATGGCTGGATGGCATCATTGACTCGATGGACATGAATCTGAGTGAACTCCGGGGGTTGGTGATGGACAGGAAGGCCTGGCGTGCTGCGATCCATGGGGTCGCAAAGAGTCAGACACAACTGAGCGACTGAACTGAACTGAACTCCTGCATTGCAGCCTAATTCTTTACCAGCTGAGCTACCAGGGAATCCCTCTGAAAACTAGGAAGTACTCAAAAAAAGAAAATGCTGGGCTACGTCACAGGACACAGAAGCCACCTTGAAGGGCTCCCACTACCAAGTGTTAGTCAGTTTGAGCATGAATAGAATTAAATACAATAATCCATTTAAAACCATTGAAAAACAGGTATTAGTGAGTCCGTACAGATAACAAGCAGAAAAACAAATGGCAGGGGGAGGAAATGAGGGCTCTTGCTCATAATAGAATGCTAATGTAGAGGGTGCTGCAGGTAGCACAGCATCACTTTTAGAATTATCCTAATAAAGAATGGTTCAAGCTGGAAACACCAATGAATGCCAGTTCTGGCAAGAGAATGTTGACAGGGAGCAAGGTATTTGCCCTGGCCCATAATGTTTCCTTACAGATTGATTATTGGGTGCCTGGAGGAAAAAAGAAAAACCTAGCAATTATACTTGATGGGGTAAGCAAAGCCAGTGAACATGGGGATAGATAGCTATATGTGCCTCCAGCTGTGGTACCTTGAGGAAGTACACATCATCACCTATGCAGCACTCTGGCTGAGACTGTAGAACCTTGATATAATCATAAGGACAAACCCAAAATGAAATGTATTGTGACAGGGGAAAACAATATTATCACAAAGTATGAATGTCTTGGCCTTCCCTGGTGGCTCTGCAGTAAAGAACCCGCTTGTGATGAAGGTGACCCGGGTTTGATCCCTTGATTGGGAAGAGCCCCTGGAGAAGAGAATGGCAATCCACTCCAGTATTCTTGCCTGGAGAATTCCATGGACAGAGGAGCCTGGAGAATGGGGCTCCTCTACAGTCCATAGAGTCACAAAGAGTTGGACGTGACTAAACGACAACAATGAATGTCTCAAAAGAAAAAAAAATATTGAGGAGCTTTCCAGATTAACGGTGCTAAAGAGACAAGAGAAAAATGTAGGAACTACCCCTAGACTGGATCTTAAACCAGAAGGAGACATTTTGTGATCTATTGACTAAATTGAAATATAGGTGCTATCCATGTCACATTTACTGATGCTGAGAACTGGTACTGTGGTTATGTAAGAGAATATCTCTACTCTTAGGAAATAAAGTTGAAGAATTTAGGGATAAAGGGTAATGATATATGCAAGTTAGTTTCTAACTTTTTCTTAAGTTCTAGTTACGAAAAAAAAGTATATATGTATGTATTTATGTGTGTGTGTATTCACATGCATATCCACAGAATAATAAATGGGATGGTAATATGAGCTAAAAGATTAAGAATAGGAGACTCTGTATGAGGTGCGTTTTTAATTTTGTAACTTATCTCTAAATAGAAGTTATTTCCAAACAAAATGCTTTAAAGTTAATAGTGTTAGTCATTTCTGGGTAGTATGATATCAGTTTATTTTGTCTTATTTGAATTTTTTAAATAGAAGAGGCTCATATTGATATAATAGAGCTAAATGAGCTATTAAAGTAATGCTATTAGTCAGGGTCAGGGTGAGAACTGGATGTGTGTCTGCCCCAAGAAAACTTGTAATCTGCTGCCCCTTCAAACCATGTTTTTCCAAGAGTGTAAAACATTGTGGCAGGCCCCCTTAGAGACAAGCAATCTAGCTCCATTTAATTCATCAGCAAAACAAATGTTTTGTGTTAATGAAATTCATCCTCCTAGAGGAAAGAAGGATTTCAGGACCATTGGTTATTATTCCAGCATGTTCCTTGAAGGTCTCATCCTCAGCCCTCTGAAAAGAGTTCTTGTAACCCCAGTGGTTACAGTGTTCACAGCTGCTTTAGCCATTTTAACAGTGCAGTGTGTGTGTGCTCAGTTGTGTCCAACTCTTTGCGACCCCATGGACTATATAGTCTACCAGGCTCCTCCGTCCACGCAATTTTCAGGCAAGAATACTGGAGAGGGTTGCTATTTCCTACTCCAGGTTATCATTGGAGAGTACTAGGCAACTCTCTGACTAAATCTGATCCTACTGCTGACAAAAATGGAAGTTTTCATTGTCTTCTCTTCATTTTTCTGAAAAGAACATATATTGCTTTTGTAAAAAGAATAAAAAATTAACCATGACTGGTTAAAAATAGTTTTCCAGAGGGGAAGAAGCAGGCCTGCCCTGGCGGTGACATGGAGCCCTGTGCTGAGACACAGGGAGGACAAGGGCAGAGGACAGGTAGTTCCACCCAGGGTGTTCCCTGGCCTCTTCCCCCTGCACACAGGCTCTCAGGATTCACTCGTCAGAAGTTCCCAAAACAGGAACTTAACTTCAGCCCTTTCTTTTCCATGCAAGAGGTAGAAGACAAGAGTGTAACTACCACAGGGACAACCCTGAATTTGTGCTCATTTCTAAAAATATACATATAACTCTCTTCCTTTTTCTCATCAAAGAACTTCGCATCTAATTGAGTCTCTGTGTTGTCAACTGGAAGCAGAGCCAAGTCTTGCAAGAGAGAGCAGCAGCAACATCTCACCTTTGTGCCATGCATTTTAGTTCACAACTCTGCTTTCAATAATTGCACAGCCTGAATTATATTCCCCCAAATTTCTATAGTGAGACTATATTTGGATATATGACCTTTAGAGGAGTAATTACTGTTAAATGAAGTCACCAGCGTAAGGCACTGATCTGACGGGATTGGTGTCCTATGAGAGGAGGAGACCCCCAAGAGCCTGCTCTCTCTCTCTGAAGGTGTGCAGAAAAAGGCCATGTAGGGAAGTAAGACAGTGGTATCCACGGGCCAGGAAGAGACACCTTAGGAAAACTGAATCTGCCTTCTGTGTGCTCTGGGACTTTCAACCTCCAGAATTGCAAGGAACAAATGTTAACGAATGTTAACCACCTAACCTGTGGTTCATTGTTGTGGCAGCCTAAGCTGCCCAACATGACCAAGCTAGAGAGCGCAAAGCCAGAACCCAAACATGAATCTTCTAGTTCCCTTTTGGCTCATTAATTTTTAAGGCTCAGATAGGTTTTAGGTAACTAATAATTACAGCTGGTAATTATAAAAACTATAAAAACCGCCCATCTGCCAATTCCAAGTCTTGCCAAGCCTACTGCTGCCTGTGCCCAGGTAGATCAGGCCAAGAGAGTAAAAACAAACAGTGTTTCCATTGGTCCCAGACATGGGGGAGGTGGCTTTCTACAAAGCAATTTTTGAAAATTACTATAAGACAAATATATAATACAGAAAAATATCAATAAAATGCCTTTGCTCTTTTGAAAAATTACTCAATATATTAATTAACTAATTCTCCCCTACACCTGTCTCTCACTTTTGACCTACTTGTGCTGCTGTAGTTTATTGCATTAATGAATATATAGGACTATATTCTATGTGTCCTGTTTTGTTTCCTTTAAGGGTTATTTAAAGGAAGGGTTATTTAAAGGGTCTCGGTCTTCTCCTGAGACCCACGCTGGTCCTTGCAGGACTCCAGAGCATAGCGCCACGAGTGTAACTCAGCTCAGTCCCTGGCTCCTGGTCTGTGCTGCCCAGGCCAGTGGCCTAGGGACCATGGCACCATGACTCAATTTCCCTTCTGGGGGCACCTCCCATACAAGCTTCTCTCCAGGACAAGAGGCGCTCTGAATGCCACTCTGAGGACCAAGTGTGTCCAACAATTCTAAGTTTAGGAAGCAGACATGCTGGTCTGTACACCGGGCTCCCTTCAAATCTGGCAGGCAGAATCAAGACTCTGACAACCCCAAGCTGTCTGCCACACTGGCTGTCCCTCCTAGGAAACAGAACAAGGCACACTTGCTTGTCCTTCATTCTTTCCTTTTACATTGCACAGCAGAATTACTTGAGGAACTTTTCTATATATACCTAAAGATTCTGATTCAGGAGACCCACCTCTGAAATGGAGAAGCATGCTACCACCTCAGAGTCAAACATTCCTTGTTCCTCGAGGCTAAGAATAAACTGTCCAAACCTTGTGAGTAGGGCTAATTCCTAGCAACAAACCTGGCTCCTTCACTAAGTGGTTCCAATAAAATAAGATAGCATAGAAAATCAAACAAAAGGAGACAAAATACAGGGGTGTTGCTTACCATAATGCATAACTATATTGTTGATAACTTTGGATAATAGAGAGTTTGACCCTGGGTTGTTTTTTGTTTGGTTGGTTTTTTGTTTTTTTTTCTGTCTGATGCTAATAGCTTTCGAGATCCTCCACTTTCCTCCCTGCCCAATATCTGGGCCAGCAGACAAGAGAGTCTGAGGTCTCCCTCCTTTGGTGCTGGTTGGGGACCCTCATTCCATTATAGCCCCCAAAACAAAACCTAACCTGAGGATACTTGCTCCACCCAGAAGTGTCACTAAATTAGTAATAACTTTTGAAACGCTCTTGGTGGGTTGAACTGTGTCTCCCATAGCTATGTTCAGATCCTAACTCCCTACTATGAATGTAACCTTATTTTGAAATAGAATCTTAGCCAATCTAATTAGTTAAATTAACACAATGTCATACTGGAGTAAGGTGAGCCCCTAGCGCAATGAACTGGTATCCTTATAAGAGGAAAATTTGAATACACAGGGAAAAAAAAAATTGACGACAGAAGTGGAGATTGGAGTGATGTGTCTACAATCCTAGGAACACCTAGGACTGCCAGCAGCCACCAAAGAGTAGGAGAGAGGCTTGGGACAGAAAGAGCCTCCAGAAGGAACCCACACTGCTGACATCTAAGTTTTAGACATTCAGAACTGTGAAAAAAAATACTCTGTTTTCTTTAAACCTCCCAGTTTGTGGTACTTTGTTACAGAATCGCTACCAAACTAAGACAATATACACATGGCTCTTGACAGCTGTATTAGCTTCTGCCTCTGTCTTGACACGGGTTCTCACCTGTATGTGTCTGCGTCTCTTCTCTGCTTCTTATAAGGGCACCAGTCACTAGATTAGGGTCCACCCTAACTCAGTGCAACCTCATATTAACTAATCACATTTGTCTGCAAAGAGCCTATTTTCAAAAATGATCACATTCACAAGTACTAGGGGTTAGGACTTCAACATATGTTTTGGAGGGGACACAACTGATCCACAATATTCAGCCAAAACTAGGGGCCATCCCACCTTTGCAAGGTGACCAGCCACTGAAAAGTTTAAAACTCACTATGCAGCTGTGAGGACTGGCTGAGAAAACATACATGAAAAAGTTCCATCAAATAGCGCCCAAGGACAAGTTATTATAAAACAGGTAATGGACAAGCACTCTGCAGCCTGGCAGTTTAGTCCCTGAAACACACTAGCATGTGCAGGGATCATGGCAGAGGAGCCCACTGCTGTCCTGCTTTTATACACCTAGAATTTCCTGATGGCAGCAAAGGCAGCACACTGAGAAAGAGCATACCTGTCATATGTCAGGCAAATGTGTCCTGGCTTCTGCCGATGCCCCTCCAGCAGGGCCCTAGGGCAATAATCACTGAAACAGCCCAACCAAGAGGGTCCCAAGGAGAGAACTGGTGTAATGAGCAACAGGTCTTCGTCCCAGGTTCATGCCATGTAGGATCACCATACATGAGGAAATAGCTCTAACATGCTGCCCCAGTCCTCCAGGAGCTTCTACTAGGGGTGGGTTGGAGAGATACTGTGAACAGTCATTATACAAACCCTACAGAATACATGTACATTAATCTTTAAAACAAAGCTGGCCATCTCTGCTCTGCACACGTAATGAGGTTGCTATAAGGATTCAGAGAGATTTACATATGTGAAGCAAGTTTATATGAGGCAGTGTTCTCTTGCATTTATCCACATATTTATTTACTGCTAGGAACTGTTCTAGGAATTCAGGATATATCTGTGAAGGACATAAATACCTCTTCTCTTAGCTTACATTCAAGGAGGTAGGGGAAACTGACAATAAACTATTTTTGAAAGTTTAAATAGAAGATACACTGGGAGGTGTTAAAACACCATGGAAGAAAGAAAGAAAGTGTAGGCTAGGATCAGGGTACCAGATATGTGGTGAACGGGCAGCACAGACTGCAGTAATTAGGTCAGGGTGGGCCTCCTAGAGAAGAGGACATCAAGTGCAAGCTTGGCAAGTGGGGGCATATGGCTGGCTCCATGAGGAGAGTGTTCCAGGTACCACACAGGCCCGAAGGTGCTCAACATTCAGTGGGAAGATGGTGCAACTGGTATGGACTGAGTAGGAGGAAGGCACAGAAGAGGTCAGGTAAGACCAAACTTTCCAGCAGAGAAAAGACTCCGGCTTTTATTCTGGAAGGCGGTCTGAGTACAAGTCAATATGCCTATTTCATATTGAGAACAGACTAGGGATGAGGAAGATCAGATCTGGGTAGCAGCACCAGAGGCAACAACACAGGGTTGGGCTCTGAACTCTGTGCAGGACTGGAGAGCATGTGAGAAAGAGTCTGGTAAACCTCAAATGTTAAGACTCAGTAGAGGTACTACTGTCTCAAATGGGAAGGCCATAGATGAGCCTGGCTGGAGGGCACCATGAGCAAGCCAATGCTTATGTTCTGGCCCAGGACCCACAAACAACCTCCTTGGAGATGCTGAGCAGCACATGGGCTGGGGGCACTTAGGAAAAGCAGCATTCCACCATGGACCCAAAAGACACACAGTCTGCCCATAGCAAAGGAAGAATCAACTTGTTATTTATCTGTGATAACAGAAAGAAAATAGAAGAGATCAACTGAAAAATTGCTGTGAACAATGAGAGAACTCGGTAAGCTGGAGACATACAAAAAAAATTGTAATGACCCAATTGCCTTCCTATATACAAACAAGTTTAACAATGTGAAAGGAAGACTCCCATGTAGAGTATCAAACAAGAAAAAAGAAATTTAATATACATAAAAATGTGCAACCTCTAAATGAAAAGAGTTTCTAAATACTAAAGAATATAAAAGACTTGAACAAATGAAAAGCCATATCCTTTTTGGAGAAAGAAAGGCTTACCATAATTTTAAAGTCAATTCTAACTAAATTGACCTAGAAGTGAATTTAGGTTCAAAAACAGATAAGCTGACTTTATTCAGGAATATCTGTATAATAATAATCAGGAAAATTCTGAAAAAGAACAGTAATGAAGGAGGACAAAACCTGCCAGACAGTAAAACACAGTTATAAACCACAATAAATTAAAGCTGTAGTTCAGTTAGTTCAGTTCAGTCGCTCAGTCATGTCCGACTCTTTGCAGCCCCATGAACTGCACCACGCCAGGCCTCCCTGTCCATCACCCACTCCCAGAGTTCACTCAGACTCACGTCCATCAAGTCAGTGATGCCATCCAGCCATCTCATCCTCTGTCGTCTCCTTCTCCTACTGGTTCACAAATAGACAAAGAGTTCAGTAAAAGAGGAGCCCAGAGTAGGCCCAAATACAGTTGGGAATTTTGTCCCTGATCCAGGTAGCTCTAAGTATCTGGTGATTATTCAATTATAACAACTTGGAAAAAATAAAGGTAAATTCTTACTACTCCTTTCACCAAAATGAAAACTACCTGGATCAAAGAGTTAAATTAGAAAATGAAACAAAAATGCACTGAAATAAATATTTAAGACTTTAAAACAAAATCTCAGAGTAGGAAAGGCTTCATAAAGTCAAAAGGCCAGACAGTGGAAAAGTATGTGTAACACAAAGGATGAAAGTTAGTTTTCTCAATGTACAAAGATCTACAAATCCATGTGAAAGAACCAAGCTAAATAGAAACAAAGTAACAAAGATATCTCCAAAAAACATTCTGGATTTAAAACAGAACAAGGAGGACCGGAATCCACACTGTGCCCTGCCTCCCAGGGAGATGCTTCTCTAATGAGGATGCCAGCTTCTCAGAAAGGAGCAGGAGGCAAGGTGCCTGAGTTCTCATTTATGTTCATTTTGAAAATTTTGCCATGTGCATTGTTATTAAGACAACTAACATTTTTAGAAAAAGTTACAATGCAGAGAATCTAAGACAGAACCACGTCTGAACTAAAACAGAAAAAAGGCCTTCCTGACATGCAGGGCATCTCAATAGGAATGTAAAACCTCCTAGAGGGAATTCTTCTTTAAAAGAAAGAGCTGTGTCTAAGTTATTCTACACTCAGCCATATTTCATACAAGCAAAACTGAGGGTATAACCACTCCACTAAAACGGCTTCTTGCTCCAATAAACCAAGTGAACACATCCTCACTTCACTTTCATTCCGAGCATGCCAGAGATGCTGCATGTGCTTTGTGATCAGAACAAAATACTGAATCGAACATTTTTGTTGTGCCTCAGTAAGTAAATTTAAACCAGTTATCCATAATGGGGCTGTTAGGCATCAAGTTTTAACTTAAACTTCTTAGCTGGGCCTCAATTTCTTTATCCTTAGAATACAGGTAATAATAGTACTTACTATAGGGTTACTATGAAGATTAAATAACATACACAAAAACACTTCAAGAGGGCCTAAAAACACACTCTTTAGAAGCAGGCAGGATCTAAATTTAAAAGAACATTCCCTTGGGCTGGAAAACTCCTGACACTCATGGTTATGGGTAAGAAGAGGCTCTCCTTTAAGGTGAGAGAGAAGTCGCCACGTGGCACTACATCTGACGAGGCACTGGCACATTGACACCCGTGAGCATGTAAGTGGAGTCTGGTGAGCTGCTCTTGCAGAGCCAGGGATGCTTCAGCTATAACAACCCTCCCAGTTCTCTAGTTTTCTCCAGTGGGGACCCACTGGGGTGGCTGCTGGTTCACTGGGCAACCCCAGATCTACAGAGGAAGAGCGAAGTCTGCATCCTGCTGCCAAAGCCACATGCATGCCTTCTTTGGAAGCCACAGCAACTCCTGGGCAGAGGCTCAGAGCTCTTTTGGACTTCACCCAGGAGCAGATATATATACCTCACATGAGTTCCTCAGTGTTTCATCCTCATGGTGTGATCTGTGGGCCCTTTCCTTCCTCCCCCTGGCCTGACCAGAAGACCCATTCTCCACCCAATGTGCAGAGCTTGAAGCTCTTGTGGTCCATGTGGACCAGAACAGGCTTCAGTGGGAAAGCTGAGTCCTTCCCAGGAGGGGAAGCCCAGGATCCTTTCCTTTTCCATAAAATGTTGGTGTTGGAGAGAATCTTCCTGGACAGGAAAGACAAAAGGTTGCAGTTAAGTCTGGGGTACTTTTAAATGTCCAGTCGATGTTAATGGGAGTTACTTTCAGCTGCCAAGGGAGATGAACCCTGGGGGAGTGGCCAGGAGGGCAGGTGAGGTGTTTGGTGGCTCTCCTTGCTTCCCCTACTTTCAGTCCAGGACAGATCTCATCATCACTCCAGGCCCTGTACAGAGACTACCTAAGTGTTACAATGACCACATTTTCTGAAACAAAAACCTGAGGGTATGAGTTTACTTATGGGATATTATGGGTGGTTAGAGTTCAATGTGATCAACCAGATCAAAGAAATTAGGACTATTTCCAAGGGCTTTCGTTGTGGCGCAGATGGTAAAGAATCCACCTGCAATGTGGGAGACCTGGGTATGATCCCTAGGTTGGGAAGATCCCCTGGAGGAAGGCATGGCAACCCACTCCAGTATTCTTGCCTGGAGAATCCTCATGGACAGAGGAGCCTGGTGGGCTACAGTCCATGGGGTCGCAAAGAGCTGGACACTACTGAGCGACTAAGCACCAAGGAAATATAAGGAGTCAGGGATGAAGTTTCTATTTTGAAGACAGGGTAAATGAAGATACCATTAGCTTACTATTTCTTGATTCAATAATTCCATCAGACAGGCAAAACTTTTAAAGTTTGATGTCATCACATGTTGGAAGGTGTAGAGGACCCTTACAATGTGGTGGTGGAAGGGGAATGTGGTACAATCATTTATAAGGCTATTTGGTAGCATCTGCTAAAAAACAGACAGGTCCTCTGACCACAATTCACTGTATCTATTTTAGAAAAACACTTGTGTATGTCCATAGGGAGACACCAATTGTACAGCATTATCTTATGAAGAAAACTGAAAGCATTCTTAACTAGATAACATAAGCATGACAGAATATTATATAAATGTCAAATTTTAGGTAGATCTGTTTTTGTTTTCACATGGAAAGCATTTCAAAGCATACTGCTGGATGAATAAAGCAAGCTACAGAACAGTATGAGACCACTTATGTAAAAGAGAGAGCAAATGTTTAAGATGGCAAATTTTATGTTATGTGTAAAATAATAAATTAAAAAATGGGGGGAAGGATAAAACATGTAAATACAATAGAAAATGTCTGTCAGGATACCTGCCTAAGATGGCGGCAGGGGCAGAGGAGTGGTGGGGAGTGGAGCATGTCTGATAAAATAATGGCCTGATTTAAAAAATACAGTTAACTAGGTTTGCTATCCATCTAGATAGGTATGGATGGATGGTTGAAAAGTTGCTCTGGGTAGGAGCCTCTTCAAGATGGGCTGCAGATGATGAAGGCCACAGACTCTGGTCCCAGGAAAATACACACTTTGTACAATTTCTTTATATAATAAAGAATACTAATTCTTTATTAGTATTTTATACAAATTCAAGTATATCCAAATACTTTACACAATTTCGAGGAATGAAGGACCTTGGAAGCCCATCCATAAGTTATGAATCCCAGGTTAAGAACCTTTCATTTGGACATTTAAAGCTGCAGAAATGGATGCAATCATGCAAAGAATATGTGCTACGTAGGAATTAACAGAGATAGACTGTAGAACCCAAAGAACACCCAACAATGAAGGAGCAGGCAGAGTAAAGAAGAGATGCAGGCTGTAAGGAGTGGAGGCCTGCAAAAGAGAGTAGATGGCAGCAGGCTGATGAGCTCTCTCTCTCCCGTCCCCTCTGCCACCTCCAAACTGCTGTCACATGAATTGCCCAAGAACTGTATGACAAACATCCTTCCATGAACAGCGGGCAGTAAACCCACAAAAGGAGGCTAGGTCCTGCAGTTTGACCCTGCCTCCATCTCTGGCCTTATCTCTAGGTAGCTCCAAACACACTTAGCTGTGAGTCATCTCAAATATATCTTTTCCCTTTCATGACTTCATTTTGCCATTTTCTTTTGTATAATGTCTAGCACATTGGTAAGGTCCTCAAAAATTGTCAGAATTTCTTCTTTCCTTACCAACTCTCTTATGGAAATTGTCACTTAGAAAAGAACACTAGATTTGGAGGCTCTTCCATAAACAGCCCAGCAGAAATCATGGCTCCCCTCCCATCCCTGCCCTGAGTCTCTGGACTTACTCCTGCAGCGCCTCACCTAGTAGACTGACTTGGAAAGGCCAAAGGATTAAGAAACCAGGTCTGCCTGGCTAGACACTGGTCTATCAACAAAATCTGCAGACATCTGGAGATGAGGACTGTTTCAAAATTTGTACATACCATAGTAAGTACATAGTTCTTTCCATGAAATGAAAATAAAGTAAACAAAAATTGTGACCTCAGGTTTCCAATGGGTACCTCTAAGAAATAAGTACCAACTGCAGACTTATGAGATCACTCAAAAATACTTCAAACTGCAAATATCAAATCTGCACTTATATGATCTACCACAGGGACACAGTTTAGGGACTACTGGCTCACAGAAGGGCATACCAGCCCAGTATTAAGTCCACCTCTGACCCATGACTACAAAGTAGTGGACACCTAATGCATCATCACTTGTTAAAAGGCCTCATGGAAGCCTCACACAGGCTCAGCCAGCCCTTGCTGCTTCCAGTCTGCCCTGCCTCACCCTTTCCTGACAAGAGGGCCAGCAACACAGTGGAACCTTGAACCTCTGGGTGAATCAACCTGGCCTTCTGAGGAACGACTGTTTATTATATTTACAACCTCAAAGTACTAGGTACTTCTGACTGCTCCTCCCCAAACCTAGAGAGACGGCAGGTAGATGGAAAATGCCCATGACTTGGCTGGAGTCAAATCCAGCTTGCTCCATTAAGACCCACTCCACTGAGTCAGTTCATTAAGCCATGGCATGACTGAACTCCCATCACCTGTAAGGGCCGTAATAGCCATTATTTCTACCTCCCAGCAACCCCATCCCCACACCACGAACAGGTAAAAGCCCTTTGAGATGTGAAAGGATGTACAACTTCAATTGCTATCATAGCCACTAGGTCTAAGACACTCTCAACAGTGGACAATAGTGAAATGAATACTAGTAACAACTAAAGCAATGACCTTGAGACGAATTTTCCTCCTCTGTTTGATTAATTCTGTCAATCCTAGCTTTCATGATCATAATGAATTGCTGAGGTTTTACTTTGCAATAAATTTTTTTTTTTAATTACAAACTCTGTGTCACCATCACTTCCTAAAAGGACATTCATTTTAACACCAAGACGGTGTAATGGAGGTGATGCCGGAATCGCGGTAGCCACTGTAACCAGGCCCACGGCCCAGATCAAGAAGGAGGCCCCGACCTGGCTAAGTCGAGGGCTGACCCTGCCCTTAACCCCTGACGTTCGGGGACATTCAGGCTGCGTCCTGACTGCGATGAGAGCCCAGCATCAACTCTAACGAGAACAAGAGGAGAAAACAGATGCGGAAGGCAGGGTGGCAAACCCCGGCCGAGCTCCGGGCGCTGCGGCTCCAGGCCCCGGGCGCCCGTGGGGGCGGGGGAACTGCCGCGCCCGCGCTCCAGGCCCTCGCCCGCCGCGCTGCCCGCCTCCGCGGCCCGGGACCCCGACCCGCCCCCCACGCTCAGAGCCTCAGCCCGCTCCCCCAGCCCGCCCCCGCCCCCGCCTCGGCCGCCCGCGACCGAGGTCGGCAGCAGAGGGCCGCCGGGCCGGGCGGGCGAGGGTCCGGGGCCGCGAGCCGGGGAAGGCCGCCGGCGGGGGGCAGGAGCACCCACCGAGCAGCCCGCACCGGCGCGGCCGCGAGCGCCGCACTCACCCGGGCGACGCCATGAGCGCGACGAGGCCTCGGAACTGTCGCCGCCTGTGCCGCTTCCGCGCCGAGCCGCTCCGCCGGGGAGGGGCCTCGCGCCGGCCCGACTCCACCAGCAGGCGGCGGGGACGGCGGGGAGGGCCCGGGGTCAGCCGGAGAAGGGTGTGAGCGCGCCGGCGGCCAGATGACGCTGAAGCCGGGCATCGGTTCTGAGCGTCTAGGGCGGCGGGGCCTCGGGAGGGGGTCCCGGGCCCGCTCCGAGCGGCCCAGAGTCGGGGGCGGGGGCCAGTGGGCGCGCTGACGGCGCTGGGTGGCACCGAGGACGAGGGCGGCGCGCGACCCGCGGGCCTGGCCCTCCCACCTGCTCAGGTGCACCGCTACCTAGAGGCCAGTAGTCGCTGGAAGACTCGGCGCCAAACCAGCGAGAGAACCTGCCCTGGGGCCACTGAACAGCTTCCGGACCCAGGTGAAGTCAGAACCTCCCGGATTGGAGTTTGATTTCCTTAAGAAAATCCTTTTCTTTAGCGCTGGTGTGTGAAGATGTGTTGTTGTTATGAACTAAAACAGTAACTTTGCTATTTCTTACTTGGTGTACTGTGTTGCCTGAATGTTGGCCTCGGAGTCAGTTATCCATTGTAAAAGATGTGTAAAATCACATTGTGAAGGCTTGAGGACTGTGGGGGGCACTTTTTTTTTTTTATTATTATTCTTTACATTATACTGTTTATCCATAGTGATGGCTCTGGAATTCCTGCAGTGGGTTTCGCAGCATCAATGATGGGTACTTGAACCTTAGTTCTTGTCTCAGCAAAATGAGTTTTCAGAGGTAAATGAGTTCTTGTAAGTAGGAACACTTAGTAAAAAGCTCTGGATAATGAAAATCATCGTTGATTACACTTCTGTGTTATATTAAATATTAATCATTATTTCATTATTTTTACTAATAATAAGAGTTAAGAGACAATAAAGTTGTGACTGAAAGCCTTGGCTCTGGAGCCAAAATACCTGGATAATTACCTTTACTAATTACCATCTGTGGAACCTTAGGAAGATAGAACCTTCCCAGGGCTACAGTTTCTTCAGTTGAAAAACGAGGATAATGATAGGTCCCTTCCTTTCTATGAGGATTGAATGACTTAATATTTGTAAATTGATTAATACATTTCCTGGTAGATGGCCTTGTTGACTTAAAGATTAACAACCTGAAAGCTGAGAGTTATGTTTTATTCAGTGGGAATTTTTAGGACTTTAAGCCTGGAGACAGCATCTCAAGTGACCCTGAGAGAACTGCTTGGAGAAGGGGAGGGGAGGAGCCAAGTTATATAGAAGTTTTGTAACAAAGGACAGGAAGTCTGAATATCAAAAGATTATCATTAAAGAAAACTAGATAACCCAAATTAAGGAATTTAGCACTTTTCTGTGTATGGAGAGATACAAGAGTCTGGGCTTCCTGAAACCGTTCCTTTGATATGTACTCCAGCTTTCTGGGGCCAGTATCCTGTTTTTATATCCTGAGCTTCCTGGAGGCTCACTGTAGGTAATGACTGCAGTCTGACAGCTGCTAGATGGCATATATTCTCTCTTTTTTTAAAAATTTTATTTATTTATTTTTAATTGAGGGATAATTGCTTTATGATGGTGTGTTGGTTTCTGACACACATCATCGTGAATCAGCCATAGGTATACCTACATCTTCTCCCTCATGAACCTCCCTCCCGCCTCCCGCCTCCCACCCCATCCCACCCCTCTAGGTTGTTACAGAGTCCCCCTTTGAGTTCCCTGAGTCATACAGCAAATTCCCATTGGCTGTCTATTTTACATACAGTAGTGTACAGAGAATGAGATGGTTGGATGGCATCACCAATTCAATGGACATGAACGTGGACAAACTCTGGGACATGAGGAGGGACAGGGAAGCCTGGCCTGCTGCAGCCCATGGGATCACAAAGAGTTGGATACAACTTGGTGACTGAATAACAAGGTATATGTTTCCATGTTACTCTTTCCATTTGTCCCATTCTCTCCTCCCCCCGACCCCCTGCACCATGTCCGTTAGTCTGTTCTCTGTGTCTGCGTCTCCATTGCTGCCCTGTGAGTAGGTTCATCGGTACCATCCTTCTAGCTTCCATATATATGTATTAATACAATATTTGTTTTTCTCTTTCTGACTCACTTCACTCTATATAATAGACTCTTAAGTTCATCCACCTCATTAAAACAGACTCAAATGCATTCCTTTCTGTGGCTGAGTAATACTCCATTGTATATATGTACCACAACTTCTTTATCCATTCTTCTGTTGATGGACATCTAGGTTGCTTCCAAGTCCTAACTATTATAAATAGTACTGCAGTGAACGTTGGGATGGCAGGTATTCTTTTCTTCCTGAGTTCCCTCGTGGCTTACCAGCTTACCATCCATGGTAGCTGTAATTACTGGTGACTGTGACATTCTTGTTTAATGATATGGGAGGAAATACTCCATTTCTCAGCCTCTTAACCTCCAGAGAACCCATCCAATGTTTTGAGAATCCTCTTTCCTTCAGTAAAATGGAATATCACAATTGATGCCTTGAGTTCAGAAGATAACGCTCTATAAATGTGAGCTGAAAAGTAAAGCTACAGGGGTTTGTGAGACCCAAAGTAGGTGTGAATCTTAGAGGGTTAAGGAAGAGTTTGGGGAATGGGCAACTGATAAAGTGGCCTGATTCCAGGCAGCAGTAGTTGCCATTGGAGCAGAGGAGGTCCATTGTTTTTTAAAAGTAAGCTGTTGGTTTTAAAATATGTTTTGAAATAATGACTAGTATTAGTTCAATGAAAGTAAATATTCTTCCTCAATATAAGTTATACTAGGTATGTAGCATTTCACTGTATGGTGGACCATCATATGTTTTAACCAACCCCTATTGTTGTGGTCCATGTGTGGATTGGAAAAGCATTTTCTTTTTTGTTTGTTTGTTTGTTTTTATTTAAATTTATTTTAATTGGAGGCTAATTACTTTTGACATATGAGGCAGAATGAGAGGAGAATAAAGTTTATTAGAGTGGGAAGCACTGTTAGAACAGAAGGCCAGCCCGAGAGACAGCAGAACCCTTTTGCAGGCTTATAGCCAATTTTTATAGCCTCAAGACACAGAAAATTCCTACTGGAATGGTGGCATTAGGTGATTGGTTAGGGTTCTGTAGGGTGGGTAATGAAAAGTGAAAGTGAACGCCACTCAGTTGTGGCCAACTCTTTGCGACCCTGTGGACTATACAGTCCATAGAATTCTCCAGGCCAGAATAGTGGAGTGGGTAGCCATTCCCTTCTCCAGGAGATCTTTCCAACCCAGGGATCGATCCCAGATCTCCCTCATTGCAGGCAGATTCTTTATCAGCTGAGCTACCAGGGAAGCTCAAGACTACTGGCATGGGTAGCCTATTTCTTCCCCAGGGCATCTTCCTGATCTAGGAATTGAAGCTCAGTGTGGGTAATAGGGTGGACATTTTACCTAATATGGGGTCAGGGAACTGGCCTGTTTAGATCCAGAGGCTCAAGGCAACAGTTGCTATGAGGCTTGGTCAGTTCCAGAGGTTTTTGTCCTGTGACCTTCGTACAGGGCTCCACACCTGTGACTTTGGGCTTCCCTGGTAGCTTCGATGGTAAAGAATCCACCTGCAGTGCAGGATACACAGATTCAATTCCCAGGTCGGGAAAATCCCCTGGAGGAGGAAATGGCAACCCACTCCAGTATTCTTGCCTGGATAGTCCCATGGACAGAGGAACCTGGTGGGCAGGCTTGCAGACTGCAGTCCGGCAGTCTTGGGGTCACAGAGTTGGACATGACTGAGTGACTAACACTTTCACTTTTTCCATATATATTATTAGACAAAATTTTGCTTCCAGTATTCATTATTATAGAGAATATGGACTATAAATATAATTATAGCCAAAATTTGTATACATACCCATGAGTATTTCCTTAAGCTAAGTTCCCAGGAGTCAGATGATACTATTATTTTAGGCCTCTTCAGATACATATATAACCTCTGTTTGTATTTGTGTACTTAATTACACAAACACACACACACACATATATACTTATGCATGTACACACACACACACACACACACATATATATGCTAACATACACACATAGAGATTGCTGTCCCAGCAGTCACCAACACCGATGATGGTGCCAGTTTGCCAAAACTCTCAATAAATTTTATTATTTATCATTGCAAATTTAATAGGTTAAAAAACAGTATTTTGACAAAATGACAAACTAGGAAGTCCAAGCTCTCCTTTTCCCATAGAAAGAAACATGACGAAAGCAAAGAAGTTGTCTGAACTAATTTTGTAGATACTCTGAAAAAAATCAAAGATTCATAGCAACCAAGCAAACATTCAAGCAAGAAAAAGCCATCTTTAAAATGACACAAAAGTTTTGTGGCATTTTCAGATTCCATTGCCCTACTCCTTCTTTAGTGTGGCAGTGGTCTTGGTCTTGAGATGGTAGCATCTTGTTTTCTAATCCCCACATTCCTATCACCTTGAACTGGAAGGAGCAGAGCAGACTTTATTTGTATACTACCTGACCTGTAAGAAATGGTAAAATCAGTCCTTCAGTTTGAAATGAAAGGATGCTAGACAGTAACTCACAGCAGTATGAAGATGTAATGATCCAAAAAAGAAATACGTGGACAATATAAAAGAAATGCATGGGCAATATTATTTTAATTTTGGTAGCAACTCCACTTTTTATTTCCAACAAGACTTTAAAAATATATATTATAAATATATTATTGGACATACAACATATAAAGATGTAATTTGTGATATTAACATAAAGGGGAAACAGAACTTTTAGGGAGTAGAGTTTTTGTATGCAACTGAAGCTAAGTTGGTATCATCCAAATTAGATTGTTATAACATTAGAATGTTATATGTTTTCCTCATGGTCACCACAAAGATAATATCTATAGAATATACAGAAAAGTATATGTGAGA
>SJYQ01002699.1:227985-239416 GCA_006410935.1 Redunca redunca
CCTCATGAGTAGTTATTTTAAATGTAAATGGATCAAACTGATCAAAAGGCAGAGATAGCTGAATGGATTAGAAAAATGATCCAAATATATAGTCTTCAAGAGACTCACTTTAGATGTAAAGATAGACCAAAAATGAAAGGGTGGAAACAGATATTCCATGTAAATATTGACCAAACGAAACCTGGGTAGGCTATACTAATTCAGACAAAATAGACTTCAGTTTTAAAACTTACAAAGGATAAAGACATTATGAAATAAAAGGTAATTCAACAAGACCTAATTATAAACATATATGTACAAAAATGAGCCTCAAAATATAAGGAAGCAAACATTCACAGAATTGAAGGGGAAATAGTTTCACAGTCATAGTTGAATTCTTCAGTAATCATTTTCAATAGTAGATAGAACCAGACAAAAGAAAATGATAACTTAGACAGTACCACAAGTCAGTTTTACTTAACAGGTGTCAACTGGAAAAAAGTGCACAATCTGAAAGCTGGCAATTGTGTTTTAAGGCTTTCTGAGGACTTAATTCCAGAAGACAGCCTTTCATGTAGCTGTGAGGGACTGCTCTGAAGAGGTAAGGGAGGAGACAGGACACAGAGAAGTTTTGCAACAAAAACCAGGTAGTCAGAACTTCAAAAGATGATTAAATTAAAAGAAAACCCAGACATTTCAAGTTAATGAATTTATCACTTTTCTATGTATGGGAAGGTTCAAGAGTATAGGTACCTTATAAACATTCCTTTGATGTGCACCTTAACTATCTAAGACCAGTATCCTGTTCTTAAACATCCTGCATTTCCTTGGGATATAAAGTCTGGGGTGGCTATAGGCACTGATGGCAGCAACATAATTTGTTTACTGATATGGCAGTCCACACAGACATATACAGAACACTCCACTCAATAACAGCAGAGTACACATTCTTCTCTAGTGTACATGGTACATTGTTTGGAATAGACCCTATGTTAAGCCAAATTTTTAAAAGACAAATCATCTTTAAAGATCTTTAAAGATACTACAAAGTTACTTTTCTGATCACAGTGGAATGAAACTAGAAAAAAGAAGGAAAACTAGAAAATTCACAAATATGTGGAAATTAAAAAACTAACTCTAAAAACCAGTGGATTAAAGAATAAATTATAAAGAACATTAGGAAATACCACGATAAAAATAAGACACACCGTATGTTAAAGCTTATGTGACACAGCAAAATCAAGGCTAAGAAGGAATTTTATACTTGTGAACATCTGTGTTAAAGAAGAAAGACCTCCAATTAATAACCTAACTCTGTATCTTAAGGAAAAAACAAACAAAATGAAGAGCATTCAAAGCTAGCAAAATGAAAACAGAAGAAAAAGATTAGGGCAGAGAAAATAAAGAGTAGAGGATAAACTAGAGAGAAAAATCAATGAAGTAAAAAGTTGATTCTGGGACTTCCCTGATGACCTACTGGCTAAAATCCTGTGCTCCCAGTGCTTGGGTCCTGGGTTTGACCCCTGGTCATGAAACTAGATCCTGCCTGCCACAAATAAAGAGTTCATATGCCACAACTAAAGATCCCTCATGCCTAAACTAAAATGATTCCACACACTGCAATGAAGACAGAAGATCCCGCATGCCACAACTAAGACCCAGCATAGCCAAATATTTTTTAAGAAGTTGACTTTTTTAAAAGAACAGAATTAATAAATCTTTGCTCAACTCACTAAGAAAAAACAAAGGAAGACTCAAATTACTAAAATCAGAAGTATACGTGAGGACATTACTACAGATTTTACAGAAACAAAAATAATTTTAGAGAGCATTATAACAGATGTATACCAACGAATTGGGTAACCTAAAAAAGTTTTCCTAGAAACATACTGTCAACCGTAACTCAATAAGAAATAAGTTTGAATTAATTTGTGACAAGTAAAAGACATTGAGTTGGTAATCAGAAAACTTCCCAAACAAGAAAACTGCTGTCTAAATAGCNTCTGAGGTTATTGATATCTCTCCCGGGAATCTTGATTCCAGCTTGTGTTTCTTCCAGTCCAGCATTTCTCATGATGTACTCTGCATATAAGTTAAATAAGCAGGGTCACAATATACAGCCTTGATGTACTCCTTTAAGGCATTTATTCCTAGGGATTTTATACTTTTTGTTGCAGTGTTGAAAGGGATTGTTTCCTTCTCTTATTTTTCATTGTTACTGTATAGGGATACATGGGAATTCTGTGCATTAATTTTATATCTGACGTTATGATATTCTTTGATTGAAAGCCTTCTTCAGCAATCAATGCAAAGAAATAGAGGAAAAGAACAGAATGGGAAAGACTAGAGATCTCTTCAAAAAAATTAGATATCAAGGGAACATTTCATGCAAAGATGGGCTCGATAAAGGACAGAAATTGTCTGGACCTAACAGAAGCAGAAGATATTAAGAAGAGGTGGCAAGAATACACAGAAGAACTGTACAAAAAGGATCTTCACGACCCAGATGATTATGATGGTGTGATCACTACTGTAGAGCCAGACATCCTGGAATGTGAAGTCAAGTAAGCCTTGGAAAGCATCGCTACGAACAAAGGTAGTGGAGATGATGGAATTCCAGTTGAGCTGTTTCAAATTTTGCAAGATTATGCTGTGAAAGTGCTGCACTCAATATGCCAGCAAATTTGGAAAACTCAGCAGTGGCCTCAGGACTGGAAAAGGTCAGTTTTCATTCCAATCCCAAAGAAAGGCAATGCCAAAGAATGCTCAAACTACCACACAATTGCACTCATCTCACATGCTAGTAAAGCAATGCTCAAAATTCTCCAAGCCAGGCTTCAGCAATACGTGAACCGTGAACTTCCCGATGTTCAAGCTGGTTTCAGAAAAGGCAGAGGAACCAGAGATCAAACTTCCAACAATCACTGCATCATGGAAAAACCAAGAGAGTTCCAGAAAAACATCTACTTCTGCTTTATTGACTATGCCAAAGCCTTTGACCATGTGGATCACAATAAACTGTGGAAAATTCTGAGAGGTGGGAATACCAGACCACCTGACCTGCCTCTTGAGAAATCTATATGCAGGTCAGGAAGCAGCAGTTACAACTGGACATGGAACAACAGACTGGTTCCAAATAGGAAAAGAAGTATATCAAGGCTGTATATTGTCACCCTGCTTATTTAACTTATATGCAGAGTACATCATGAGAAACGCTGGACTGGAAGAAACACAAGCTGGAATCAAGATTCCCGGGAGAGATATCAATAACCTCAGATATGCAGATGACACCACCCTTATGGCAGAAAGTGAAGAGGAACGAAAAAGCCTCTTGATGAAAGTGAAAGAGGATAGTGAAAAAGTGGGCCTAAATCTCAACATTCAGAAAACGAAGATCATGGCATCCAGTCCCACCACTTCATGGCAAATAGATGGGGAAACAGTGGAAACAGTGTCAGACTTTAGTTTTTGGGCTCCAAAATCACTGCAGATGGTGATTGCAGCCATGAAATTAAGACACTTATTCTTGGAAGAAAAGTTATGACCAACCTAGATAGCATATTCAAAAGCAGAGACATTACTTTGCCCACTAAGGTCCGTCTAGTCAAGGCTATGGTTTTTCCTGTGATCATGTATGGATGTGAGAGTTGGACTGAGCACCAAAGAACTGATGCTTTTGAACTGTGGTGTTGGAGAAGACTCTTGAGAGTCCCTTGGACTGCAAGGAGATGCAACCAGTCCATTCTGAAGGAGATCAGCCCTGGGATTTCTTTGGAAGGAATGATGCTAAAGCTGAAACTCCAGTACTTTGGCCACCTCATGTGAAGAGTTGACTTATTGGAAAGACTCATGCTGGGAGGGATTGGGGACAGGAGGAGTAGGGGACAACAGAGGATGAGATGGCTGGATGGCATCACTGACTCGATGGACGTGAATCTGAGTGAACTCTGGGAGTTGGTGCTGGACAGGGAGGCCTGGCGTGCTGCGATTCATGGGGTCACAAAGAGTCGGACACAAGTGAGCGACTGAACTGAACTGAAATACTGAAGGAGGCAAAAGTCTTCCCAGGTGGCATTGGTTGTAAAGAACCTATCTGCCAATGCAGGAGACTTAAGAGACATAAGCTCAATCCCTGGGTCAGGAAGATCTCCTGGAGGAGGGCATGGCAACCCACACCAGTAGTCTTGCCTGGAAAAGCTGAGAACCCCATGGACAGTGGAGCCTTGTGGGCTATTGTCCATGAGGTCACAGAGTCAGACACAACTGAAGTGACAGCACATTGAAGTTAAATGGCTGAAAGAGTGGATTTCGATCATCAAAAAATGTAGACTATCATGTTCAGTTTGACCCTAATGCTATAAAGAATTTTAAAACTCTGGGAAATTTAAAAAATATTAAATCTCTCCAATGAGTTCATAAGAAGTTAAGAATTCTTTGGATAGAAACAAAGTGAACCTAGAGAGTATCTTCATCCTCTTTCTCCTTGGAGATCTTTGCCTTACCAAGTGAAAGTTTGGGAGTGTGAGAAACAGAAAACAAATCTCAGGACCCACCCCAGGCAAGGACTGTAAAAGAACAGCCTCCGTCTCTAAAGCTGGTACCACAAAGGGCCATATACACAGAGTTGAGACTGAAATAGCAGCAAACTGGCATCCATTTCAGAGGAGAGTTGATTGTCTCCAGTTTGGCTTAGGAGGATAACCTCTGAGAATATCTAAATGAGAGGTGGTCCTCACATGAGTTTACAGCCTGAATTCCTACTACCTAGAAAATCTGAAAATTGAGAAGTAAATTTAGAGTAAATTCTGGATTGGGAGTCCTTCCAGGAGCCTAGAAGACACAAGAACAAATCCCCTCTGGAAAAATACACATTTTATTCCAGGCCTCAAGGAATTTCTGAAATAAAATTCCAAGAAAAATGAGCATCTGATAGTCAAAAATAACACAAACAGAAACAAGGCACCATAAGTGAGAAAAAAGTCAAAACTTCAAGAATTTTAACTAAATGGAATTATTATCTATAGATTTTATAGTAACTGTGTTTAATACTTTAAAAGAAATAAAAGATAGTCTTAAATATATTTAGCAAAACATGTGAATGAGTTTGAAAAATAATCAAAACAAATAAATTATAATTAAAATCACAAGTGTAATGGGTGGGTTTAACTGCAAATTAGACATACTGAAATGAAATTGATGAATTGAAATACAGAAGTTAAAAAATTATCTAGAATGGAACAAAAAGTCAAAGAAAATATGAATAAGGGTTAAGAAACACAGAAGATGAAGAAAGTTTAATGTATATGTAATTATTGGTCCAGCTGGGAAGGAAGGGAATGTGGAGAAGAAGCAATATCTGAAATACACTGCAGCAATATCTGAAAAAATAATGACTAAGAAATGAGGAAAGGGAACAACTCACAGATCCAACAAGCTAAACAAATCTCAAGCAGAAGGAACAAAAGGAAATCCACACCTGGTTATGAAATGAATCCATACCTGGTTATAAGAATGAAATGCATAACACAAAGAATATACTCTAGGGTAAAGGAAAATTGGCAGATAGAAGATCTGGGCAGCAAGAGGTAATAAAGAGCACAGGAAGCAGTAACTTTGTGGATAGATTTAAACTAACATTGGCCTTAAAAACAATAAGAATGTATTTGGGGTTAAATAAAACAATTTTAAGAGCAAGATTAATAGACAAAGTAAGGTCCCCCAAAGTTACCCATATTACTTGTGAATATGTTATGTTACATAGCAAAGGGAAATTAAGATTATAGATGGAACTAATCAGATGGTTTTAACAAGGGAAGAGTATGTGGATTACTGGAGGAAGAGCAATGTCCACTACAAAGGGTCTTTAAATGTAGAAAAAGGAGGCAGAAGAAAATGTCAGAGTGATGGTCTACAAGGACTTGATCTACTGTTGCTGGACTTGAAGAATGAGGAAGGGACCTGAGCCAAAATATACAGGCTGTCTCTAGAAACTGGAAAGGCAAGGAAACAGATTCCCTTCTAGGGCCTCTAGCAAGGAGTAGAGACTTGCCAACAGCTTAATTTTAGCTCAGTAAGATTTGAATTGAACTTCTACAGAACTAGAAGATAATACATTGTGTTGTTTCAACTCACTAAGCTTATAATGATTTGTTACAGCAGCAACAGAAACTTAACACAGAGAGTTAACATGTCAACAATAGTATAATAACAAACAGAAAAGTACTTCTAAGACCTTTTAATTTATTGAGGGTGTAAGTAGTATGAAACTTACATGCCATTTCTGGACATTTCTGACTCCCAGTGTTGGCAACTTGAAATCAGCCATGATGGGAGTGCTTAAATCACAGAAATAAGGAATTGCTACAAACCAGGCTTTTATTTACCAGTAATATTTTTAATTTATTTATTGCTTTTTGTTAAAGAGAAAAAGCATATTGTAATTCTTGAGGTATAGAGGCATTATAGTCCTAACCCTAACTTCCAGACTAATATTGAATTTATTAAAAATGTTGTTTTTCGGTTGCTAAGACAATGCTGACTCTTTATGACCCAACAGACTGAAGCACACCAGGTTCCTCTGTCCTCCACTGTCTCCTGGAGTTCGCTCAAATTCATGTCCATTGAGTTGGTGGTGCTATCTGTCTCACCCTCTGCTGTCCCCTTCTCCTTTTACCTTCAATCTTTCCCAGCATCAAGATCTTTTTCAATGAGTCTGCTCTTCACATTAGATGGGAGAATTACTGGAGCTCCAGCTTCAGCATCAATCCTTCCAGTGAATATTCAGGGCTGATTTCCTTTAGAATTGACTGGCCTGATTTCCTTGCGGTCCAGGGGATTCTCAAGTCTTCTCCAGCACCACAGTTCAAAGCATCAATTCTCTGGTGCTCACCCTTCCTTATGGTCCAATTCTCACATCTGTACGTGACTACTGGAAAAGCCATAGCTTTGACTACAAGGAACTTGTAGTCAGCAAAGTGATGTCTTTATTTTTAATACATCGTCTAGGTTTGTCATAGCTTTTCTTCCAAGAAACAAGTGTCCTTTAATTTCATGGCTGTAGTCACTGTCCTCAGTGGTTTTGGAGCCCAAGAAAATACATATAAAACAGGTGAGACAATAAAAAGTACAAAGATGTCAGTTATAAATTGGAACATTAGTGATTACAATCATAAAAGGCAAAAGTTGTCAGACTGTATTTTTTAGAAGCGTACTACATATTATTAAAGAGACACTTCTGAAGTAAAAGAATGCTGATAATTTGAAAGTAAAAGGTTAGAAAAAGACATTTAGGGTAATTCTAACCAAAAAAAAAGTTGCTAAATTTACATTAATACTAGGTAAAATAGATTTCAAGGCAAAAATCACTAAAAGTGAAAAATAGGGAAACTTCATAAAGTATTATTTCACAGATACAACAATTTTAAATTTGCATGTGCCTAGTTCTATAACATCAACTATAGAAAGTAAACATTGACACAATTATGAAGAGAAATGGATTTATCTGCCATCATAGTGTAAGATTTTAACACATTCAGCACTTGAGAAACACACAAAAAGTAAGTTAAGCACATAATATATTTTCATAACTTGGCATAAGTCATATTTTCAGTGTACAGAAAATCTGCAATGATAGTGTTATATTCTCCTATGTTCCTCACTCAGCATCCCATAATGTTAATATCTGTAGAACCATAATACAATTGTCAAAATTGAGAAATTAACATTGTCACAATACCACTAACTAAACTACAGACTTTACTCAGGTTTTACCAGTTTTCCCACTGATGTTCTTTATTTCTTCCAAACTTCAATCCAAGATTCCACTTTGCTTTTGGTTGTAATGTTTCCTTATTTTCTTCTACTCTGTGACAGTTCCTCAGTCTTTCCTTGCCTTTCATGACCTTGACACTTTTGAAAAGTACAGGTTCAGTATTTCAAAGAATGTCCTTCAATTTGGGTTTGCCTGATGTTCTTATACGTAGGCTGAGGTTATAAGTTTTGGAAAATAACACAGAAATATTACTCAAATTTTTCCAGCTGTAGCAATGGGAGCTCTTTCAGGCTGACTACTGTGTCTTTCTACATGCTCCCATTTTCTCTCAGTTTTCCCCTAGCACTTACTGACTTTCTGCCACAAAGGAAACTCCAGAATTATCTCACATTTTCCTTGTCCCAGCCCTGAAATTAACCACTTCTCCAGAGGGCCTTGGTCATTTTTAATGGAGAATGGTATTTAGAAACTAAGATCTGTGTGCTAGGTAGGTCATCACCATTGTTGTATCACTGCTTCTAGGTCCTCTCCGCTGGCAGAAAAAGGAAATATATATATATATATAAAGCCATATAGACACACATCTATATTTAAAAATCCATTAGTACATATATATATATATAGTCAGAAAACAAAAAGTGTTGGCAAGGATGTGGAGAAATGGGAACTTTTGTGGGTTTATAGTGGAATTATAAAATGGTGCAGTCATTGTGGACAAATATGGTTGCCCTCAAAATATTAAACATAGACTTAACATTTAACATAGCTATTTGCCTCTGTGTATGTAACTAAAATAATTGAAAAGATGAACTCAAGCGATTGTCTGTAATCAGTGTTCAAAGAAGCATTGTTCACAATAGCCAAAAGGTGAAAACAACCAAAATGTCCTTCAGTGGATGAATGGATAAACAAAGTGTGATATATATAGTCTTTAAGAAAGAATGAAGTTCTACTGGATGCTTGGGGCTGGTGCACCGGGACAACCCAGAGGGATGGTATGGGGAGGGAGGAGAGAGGGGGTTTCAGGATGGGGAACACATGTATACCTGTGGCGGATTCATGTTGATGTATGGCAAAACCAATACAATATTGTAAAGTAATTAACCTCCAATTTAAAAAAAGAATGAAGTTCTGATACAATGTAGCTATACCTTGAAGACATTATGCTAGGTGAAATAAGCCAAACAAAAATGTACAAATATTGTATGCATACAATTATATGAAGGAGTTTGAAGAGTTAAAAACACAAAGAAACAAAGTTGAACAGAAATTATAAGGGGCTGGGGGGAGGGAGAATGGGGAAATATTGTTTAGTAGGTGCAGAGTTTCAGTTTGGGATTATGAAAATGTTCTGGAAATTGATAATGGTGATGCTTGTACAATGACGTGAATGTACTTATTTTCACTGGACTAATACTTTAAAATTATCAAAATAATAACTTTGTGTTAGGTATTTTTACCACAATAAAAATGCATATTAAAAAGGTCAAACTAACAGAATTTAATTCAGTGCAAGCAATACCATAGCATTTTTCCCTCTACAGTGAGAAATGTGATGTTCATTATCATAGTATATATCAGAATGCATGCAATTTTTATTGATTAAATTCACTGTATTACTTAAGGATAGTTTGTGACATCCCAAAACAATTACTATAGTAATATCAAGATCACTGATCACAGATCTCCATAACAAATGCAATTCATTTTCTAATGACTGCATAATAAATAACTCATAGTAAACATGTACCCTAGTTTAGCCAAACATTCTATTGATTGGCATTAAGTTAGCTTTCAGTAGTTAATTGTGTATATATTTATGTCCATAGAAAAATATCCATGGAAAATGCATTTTTGTTTGTGTTCATGTAAGCTTAATTTTCACAAGATACGTTCTCTAAAATGAAATTTCAGAGAGCATGTGTATTTTTCATCTTAAAGCAACCTCCAGGCTTTTATTCCCAAAGAGTGGAGCAATCCATATTCCCATCAGGAGGATCTGAGGCCCTGCTCTGTAGTATTGTGACTATCTGCTGAATGGAAAAGACTATCCCTTTGTTGTTTTTCTTTTTTCTTTTTAAATTTCATTTTCCATGATCACTAATGAGGCTGGGAATCATTTCAAACTGCCTTCAATCATTGAATTTGCTCCATTGTAAGATGTGATTCATACTGTTCACCTGCTTTTTCCAGTGAGCCTTTTCCTTATTCATTTTTTTACTGGAATATAATTGCTTTATAATGCTGTGTTAATTTCTGATGTACAATAATGTAAAATAGCTATATGTGTAAATAAATCCCCTCCTCTTGAGCCTCCTTCCTACCCCTCCATCCCACCACTCTAGGTCACCACAGAGCATTGGGCTGAGCTCCCTGTGCAGCTCCCCACTAGCTATCTATTTTATATATGATAGTGTATGTATGTCAATGCTACTCTCAGTTGTCCGACCCTTTCCTTCCTTTCCTATGTCCACTAGTCCATCCTCTACATCTGTATCTCTATTCCTGTCCTGCAAATAAGTTTATCAGTACCATTTTTCTAGATTCCATATATATGTGTTAATATATGGTCTTTTTTGTTTGTTTTGTTTTTCCTTTTTTCTGGCTTACTTGACTCTGTATGGCAGGCTCTTGTTATTATTCTTCACTCGCTTAGTCGTGTCCAACTCTTTGTGACCCCATGGACTGCAGCATGGCAGGCTTCCCTGTCCTTCACTATGTCCCAGAGTTTGCTCAAACTTATGTCCACTGAGTCAGTGATGCCATTCAACCATCTCATCCTCTGTCATTCTCTTCTCCTTCTTCCTTCTATCTTTCCCAGAATCAGGATATTTTCCAATGAGTTGGCTCTTTGCATCAGGTGGCCTAAGTATTGGAGCTTTAGCCTTATCATCAGTCCTTCCAATGAATATTCAGAATTGATTTCCTTTGGGATAGACTGGTTTGATCTCTTTACTGTACAAGGGACTCTCAAGCATATTCTCCAGCACCACAGTTCAAAAGCATCAATTCTTCAGCACTCAGGGGTCCAATTCTTACATCTGTACATGATTACTGGAAAAACCACAGCTTTGTCTATATGGACCTCTGTTGGCAAAGTGAGTGATGTCTCTGCTTTTTAATATGCTGTCTAGGTTTCTTATAGCTTTTCTTCCAAGGAGCAAGTATCTTTTAACTTCATGGCTGCAGAAATATATCAAGATATTGTACCTTCTGCTTCTGTAAACACTTTTGTAAATACTATTCAATTGGAAATAAAATTACATAGCTCTTTACTTAAGAGAGAAAATGTAAGTGATGTAAGAGATGAAAATACAAGAAAAAACATAGTGAAAATTTAAAATCTTGTTATCTAATGTAACATGATTAATGAACTTTTCCTCAAAAGAAGTAGATTAGGTGTAATAAGGCATTTAAAATTATTTTCATGTAGATTATTTGGTATTTGTGCATATCAGTTAAAAATTTATAATATATATATATAAATTTATCATCAGTTCAATTCAGTTCAGTCGCTCAGTCATGTCCAACTCTTTGCAACCCCATGAAAGGTTAATTTCCTGTTTCTTTACAACATAGTATTTCTTTATATTCTCAGAATTGGATTAGAAGTTTCAAGGCTCATTCAAAAAATTTTATTTTTATTTTTAACTTTTTTATTAGTCTCACTCTTTCTTTTCC
>SJYQ01002699.1:240926-255234 GCA_006410935.1 Redunca redunca
GGTCATAAGGCAGTTCTATTTGCAATTTTTTAAGGAATCTCCACACTGTTCTCCATAGTGGCTGTACTAGTTTGCATTCCCACAAACAGTGTAAGAGGGTTCCCTTTTCTCCACACCCTCTCCAGCATTTATTGCTTGCAGACTTTTGGATCGCAGCCATTCTGACTGGTGTGAAGTGGTACCTCATTGTGGTCTTGATTTGCATTTCTCTAATAATGAGTGATGTTGAGCATCTTTTCATGTGTTTGTTAGCCATCTGTATGTCTTCTTTGGAAACTCTCCATAACAACTCTCCTAAAAACTCTGCCCCTTATTTTTAAGAGTTCTTTCCTTCTACTAACCCTGGGGTTTTTAATTTCTTCCTTTTCTAGTTGCTTTAGGTGTAGAGTTAGGTTGTTTATTTTACTTTTTTCTTGTTTCTTGAGGTATGCCTGTATTGCTATGAACCTTCCCCTTAGCACTGCTTTTACAGTGTCCCACAGGTCTCGGGTTGTTCTGTTTTCATTTTCATTCATTTCTATGTATATTATGATTTCTCTTTTGATTTCTTCTGTGATTTGTTGGTTATTCAGCAGTGTGTTGTTTGGCCTCCATATGTTGGAATTTTTAATAGTTTTTCTCCTGTAATTGACATCTAATCTTACTGCATTGCAGTCAGAAAAGATGCTTGGAATGATTTCAATTTTTTTTGAATTACCAAGGCTAGATTTATGGCCCAGGATGTGATCTATCCTGGAGAAGGTTCCATGTGCACTTGACAAAAAGGTGAAGTTCATTGTTTTGGGGTGAAATGTCCTATAGATATCAATTAGGTCTAACTGGTCTATTGCATCATTTAAAGTTTGTGTTTCCTTGTTAGTTTTCTGTTTAGTTGATCTATCCATAGGTGTGAGTGGGGTATTAAAGTCTCCCACTATTAGTGTGTTATTGTTTTTTTCCCCTTTCACACTTGCTAGCATTTGCCTTACATATTGCAGTGCTCTTATGTTGGGTGCATATATATTTATAACTGTTATATCTTCTTCTTGGATTGATCCTTTGATCATTATGTAGTGTCCTTCTTTATCTCTTTTCACAGCCTTTGTTTTAAAGTCTATTTTATCAGATATGAGTACTGCTACTCCTGCTTTCTTTTGGTCTCTATTTGCGTGGAATATCTTTTTCCAGCCCTTCACTTTCAGTCTGTATGTGTCCCATGTTTTGAGGTGGGTCTCTTGTAGACAACATATATAGGGGTCTTGTTTTTGTATCCATTCAGCCAGTCTTTGTCTTTTGGTTGGGGCATTCAACCCATTTACATTTAAGGTAATTATTGATAAGTATGATTCCCGTTGCCATTTACTTTATTGTTTTGGGTTCGAATTTATACACCCTTTCTGTGTTTCCTGTCTAGAGAAGATCTTTTAGCATTTGTTGGAGAGCTGGTTTGGTGATGCTGAATTCTCTCAGCTTTTGCTTGTCTGTAAAGCTTTTGATTTCTCCTTCATATTTGATGAGATCCTTGCTGGGTACAGTAATCTGGGTTGTATGTTTTCTCTTTCATCATTTTAAGTATGTCCTGCCATTCCCTTCTCCCCTGAAGAGATTCTATTGAAAGATCAGCTGTTATCCCTATGGGTATCCCCTTGTGCGTTATTGGTTGTTTTTCCCTTGCTGCTTTTAATATTTGTTCTTTGTGTTTGATCTTTGTTAATTTGATTAATATATGTCTTGGGGTGTTTTGCCTTGGATTTATCCTGTTTGGGACTCTCTGAGTTTCTTGGACTTGGGTGATTATTTCCTTCCCCATTTTAGGGAAGTTT
The DNA here is from genome assembly GCA_006410935.1 of Redunca redunca. Taxonomy (NCBI): domain Eukaryota; kingdom Metazoa; phylum Chordata; class Mammalia; order Artiodactyla; family Bovidae; genus Redunca; species Redunca redunca. The sequence continues at coordinate 242,729 of SJYQ01002699.1, forward strand.
TCAACTATTATCTCCTCAAGTATTTTCTCATGGCCTTTCTTTTTGTCTTCTTCCTCTGGGGTTCCTATGATTCGAATGTTGGGGCATTTAACATTGTCCCACAGGTCTCTGAGGTTGCCCTCATCTCTTTTAATTCTTTTTTCCTCTCTGCTTTATTTATTTCTACCATTCTATCTTCGACCTCACTGATCCTATCTTCTGCCTCTATTATCCTACTGTTGGTTCCCTCCAGAGTGTTTGTGATCTCATTTATTGCATTATTCATTATATATTGACTCTTTTTTATTTTTTTCTAGGTCCTTGTTAAACCTTTCTTGCATCTCCTCAATCGTTGTCTCCAGGCAATTTATCTGCAACTCCATTTTGTTTTCAACATTTTGGATCATTTTCACTATCATTATTCTGAATTCTTTATCAGGTATATTCCCTATCTCTTCCTCTTTTGTTGGGTTTGGTGGGCATGTATCCCATTCCTTTACCTGCTGAGTATTTCTCTGCCTTTTCATCTTGTTTATATTGCTGTGTTTGGGGTGGCCTTTCTGTATTCTGGCAGTTTGTGGTTCCTCTTCATTGTGGAGGTTTCTTGCTGTGTGTGAGGTTGGATGGGTGGCTTGTCAAGGCTTCCTGGTTAGGGAAGCTTGTGTCAGTGTTCTTGTGTCAGTGTTCTAGTGGGTGGAGCTGGATTTTTTCTCTCTGGAGTGTAATGAAGTGTCCAGTAGTGAGTTTTGAGATGTCAGCGGGTTTGGTGTGACTTTGGGCAGTATGTGTATTGAAGCTCAGGGCTATATTCTTGTGTTTCTGGAGAATTTGCATGGTATGTCTTGCTCTGGAACTTGTTGGCTTTTGGGGGGTGCTTGATTTCAGTGTAATGAAGTATGGAGGCTTTTGATGAGCTCTTATTGATTAATGTTCCCTGGAGTCAGGAGTTCTCTGGTGTTCTCAGGATTTGGACTTAAGCCTCCTGCTTCTGGTTTTCAGTCTTATTCTTACAGCAGCCTCAAGACTTCTCCATCTATACAGTACCAATGATAAAAAATCTAGGTTAATGATGAAAAGTTTCTCCACAGTGAGGGACACTCAGAGAGGTTCACAGAGTTACATGGAGAAGAGAAGAGGGAGGAGAGAGACAGAGGTGGCCAGGAGGAAAAGAGAGGGAAGCAAAAGGGGAGAGAGCAAGCTAGCCAGTAATCACTTCCCTATGTGCTCTCCACAGTCTGAACCCCTCAGAGATGTTCATGGAGTTACACAGAGAAGAGAAGAGGGAGGAAGGAGACAGAGGTGGCCAGGAGAATATAAGGGGAATCAAAAAGAGACAGATCCAGCCAGTAATCAGTTCCCTAAGTGTTCTCCACTGTCTGGAACACACAGAGATTCACACTGTTGGGTAGAGAAGAGAAGGGGGAAGTAGGAGACAGAGGCGACCTGGTGGAGAAAAAGGAGAGTCCAAAGCGGGAGAGAGCAGTGAAGCCAGTAATCTCACTCCCAAGCCAAAATGAGTACCAAAGATTGGGTTCTTAAATGTACAAAATTGACAACAAATACAAAGCAAAGATTCAAAATCTAGAGGTTAGATTCTCAAAAATATAATATTTAAAAAAATCACAACAATTATAAAATATATATATATACGAAGTTTGCCTTAAAAATAGGGTCTTTCTTTGCAGGGTAATAGTAGGTTATAAAAATGAAAACTAAAGGAGTAATAGAGGACTTAAATTTTTTTATTTAAAAACTTATAATAGTAAAAATATATCTAGGAATTTCTCTGAAGCTGTTGCGAACAATGTGGGGTCAGTTCATTTTCGGATAGTTCCTTGATCTGGCTATACTTCTTCTCAAAATCTATAGGCCCCTTCCTATGTAGTTGGTGCTAACTACAGGGTTTTAATCTGTTGCACCTGTTACTTCCAAAGCGGTTCCCTCCATTTATTTTAGCTTCTTCTGTTTGAGGGCCTCTTCAGTGTCTAATTTCCGGTCTGACACAAGGGGGCGATGGTGGTCACTTTTTTAGTCTCACTTGTTCAGTCCTGCTGTGGGGAGGCAGAAACACTGCAAACAAATGTCACTGGCCTGTGTGAGGAGTGCTTGCTGTGTAAGCCGCACTGGGTTTGCCCCCACTCAGGGCCTGTGTGCTTTCATGGTCTACACTGCTCAGGCTCTAGGTTGCTCTGCTGGGAACTGTCAGAGGCGGGCCCTGGGTTGCGTGCACCTCCTGGGTCTAAGTTGCTGAAGTTCAGGTTCTCAGGTACTCCACAAAGGCACAGACTCGGTTGGGCCTGCGTTTTGTGCCCTTCCCAGGTCCGAGCAGCTCAGGTGACCAGAAAAACCACTAAGATAATAGCTTTCTAGACTTTTAGATGTAATATTAGATGCCAAAACAAGTGGAACTATATCAAAGTTTTGAGTGAATAAAATTAGAAATCTAACATTCTATTCATACTTAGTCAAACAAGTGGAATTAATGTTATATTGTTTCTATTTATGCATAAACATGTTTTCTAACATATATTATATTATACATGCTACTTATAGATATATATGTATACAAAAGCTTTCTACTATGCTTGATAAAGGCTTAAGAATGAACAACAAAAAAAGAGATCGAGAAATTGGAAAGTATAGATTAAATGAAATGGGAGCACTGAATATGGAATAGAAAAAGTGAAACAGACTAGATAAAAGTAAAGATCATCATATAGTCCAGTTGTTTTTAAACATGGCTGCTCATTAGAATTGTATCTGGAGATTTGGAGGAAAAAAGTAATACCTGGGTATTAATATTTTTCAAAAAATACCAAGATAATTCTAATGTACATTTGGATTTTGAAAAGTAATTACAGGTTTTTCTATAAATGGTAGTTTTAGTGATATAGAGTTATATCATTTTCTGCTGACCAATCAAGATACTATTAAAATGAATAATAGTTAATCTCAATAGTAAAAAAAAAAAATGTTGATCATTTTTTATAAACAATAGCCAGGGAAAAGAAAGATAATTGCAATTGTGAGCCATAATGGAAAAATGGTTCACCTAACAATATAAAATAATTATATACAATTTTGGAGGTTAAATAGAGTGATATGGCAAGTGAAAGTGCATACATGCACGTGTTTTCATTCACCCAGCTAGTCTATGTCTTTTGATTGGTGTGTTTAATCCATTTACCACTCTTTTTTTTTTTTGAGTTATGGTTTTCTCGGGATATATGCCCAGTAGTGGGATTGCTTGGTCATATGGCAGTTCTATGTTGAGTTTTTTAAGGAATCTGCATACTATTTCCACAGTGTCTGTATCAATTTACATTCCCACCAACAGTGCAAGAAGGTTTCATTTTCTTCACACCCTCTCCAGCATGTATTGTTTGGAGAATTTTTACAATAGCTGGTGTGAGGCAGTGTCTCGTTGTAGTTTTGATTTGTATTTCTGTAATAATTAGTGATGTTGAACATCTGTTCATGTCCTTCTTGGCCATCTGTATGTCTTCTTTGAAGAGAGATCTATTTAAGCCTTGCATCCATTTTTTGATTGGGTTGTTTGTTTTCTTGATGTTGATCTCCATGAGCTATTTGTATATTTTGGAGATTAAACTTTTTTATGTTATTCATTTGCAAATATTTTCTACCATTGTGACAGTTATCTTTTCATCTTATTTTGGTTTCTTTTGCTATGCAAAAGCTTTTAAGTTCAATTAGGTACCATTTGCTTATTTTTGTTTTTATTTTCTTTATTCTAGGAGGTAGGTCAAAAAAATCTTGCTGTGGTTTATGTCAAAGAGTGTTTTTCCTATGTTTTCCTTTAAGAGTTTTATAGTGAATGATCTTGCATCTAGGTCTTTAATCCATTTTGAGTTTATATACCTGTGGAGTGGGATGCCATTGCCTTCTCCCATGTATGATGCTAGGTAGTGTTAATTTCATTCTTTTACATGTAGTTGTCCAGATTTCTCAGCACCACTTCTTGAAGATGCTGTCTTCTCTATTGTATATTCTTGCCTCCTTTGTCATAGATTAGGTTACCACAGGTGTATGAGTTTGTCTCTGGGTTTTCTATTCTGTACCATTGGTCTATATTTCTGTTTTTGTGCCAGTGCCATGCTGTCTTGATTACCATAGCTTTGTGATATAGTTTGAAGCTGAGGAGCCTGATTTCTCCACCTCTGTTCTTCTTTCTAAAGATATTTTGGCTATTCAAAGTGTTTTGTGTTTCCATACAAATTGTAAAATTATTTGTTCTAATTCTGTGAATAATGCCATTGGTAATTGATAGGAATTGCACTGAATCTGTAGAGTGTTTTGGGCAGTATATTCATTTTCAGAATATTAATTCTTCAAATGCAAAACATGGTATATGTCTCCATCTGTTTGTCTTCTTTGATTTCTTTCATCAGTGTTTTAAAGTTTTCAGAGTACAGTTCTTCTCCCTCCTTTGTTATTATTGTTCTTTGGATGGTGACTGCAGTCATGAAATTAAAAGCTGCTTGCTCCTTGGAAGGAAAGCGATGACAAACCTAGACAGTGTATTAAAAAGCAGAGATATCACCTTGCCAACAGTGGTGCATATAGTCAAAGCTATGTTTTTCCCAGTAGTCATCTACAGATGTAAGAGTTCGACCATAAAGAAGGCTAAACACCAAAGAATTGATGCTTTTGAATTGTGGTGCTGGAGAACACTCTACAGACTCACTTGGATAGCAAGAAGAACAAACCAGTAAATTCTAAAGTAAATCAACCCTGAATATTCATTGGAAGATCTGTTGCTGAAGCTAAAGTTCCAATACTTTGGCCCCCTGACGAGAATGGCCAACTCATTGTAAATGACCCTGATTTTTGGAAAGATTAAAGATCTGAGCAGCAGAGGATGAGATGATTAGATAGCATCACCAACTCAATGGACATGAATCTCAGCAAACTCTGGGAGTATGTAGAAGACAGAGGAGCCTGGCATGCTACAGTCCATGAAGTTGCAAAGAGTCAGGTATTCTTAGCAACTGAACAACAAGTCTTTGACTTGATATTTGAGTCCATTATTCACAAGGCTGTCAAAACTGTCAAGATCAAAGATTAAGTTTCCAGTGGTCATGGGCTCAATTGTCTTTTATTTTTTGCTGTGATGAAATGTATATAACAGAGACACAGAAGTGCCTGCAGAACAACAGCTGAAAGTGGACAGGAGTACCTAGCCACCAGAAAGGAATATATAGACCAATGCAAAACTTGGATGAAGGAAGTAGGGGGGGAAATGGGAGAGTTAGTTGGACTGGACCTGCCCTAGGTGGGTGGGGGAACTGAAGTAAGGGTCTGATCCCCACAAAAGAGCAATTGTTTGGTTCAGAGGAGAAACATTTGAGGCTCAGAGTGAAGCAGCTGATCTGTGGCAGCCTAAATGGAATAAGGATCAGACTATCTTTGTTGCAGGCATATGTACCCTGGACAGGGACATGGGTTCCCTAGAAGGTGTCGTCTGCATATCTGAGGTTATTGATATTTCTCCTGGAAATCTTGACTCTAGCTTGTGCTTCATCCAGCCAGGCATTTTGCATGATGTATTCTACATATACTGCATATTCTGCCAGACATCCTGGAATGTGAAATCAAGAGGGCCTTAGAAAGCATCACTGTGAACAAATGGTGATGGAATTCCAGTTGAGCTATTTCAAATCCTGGAAGATGATGCTGTGAAAGTGCTATACTCAATATGCCAGCAAATTTGGAAAACTCAGCAGTGACCACAGGACTGGAAAAGGTCAGTTTTCATTCCAATCCCAAAGAAAGGCAATGCCAAAGAATGCTCAAACTACCGCACAATTGCACTCATCTCACATGCTAGTAAAGTAATGCTCAAAATTCTCCAAGCCAAGCTTCAGCAATACGTGAACCATGAACTTCCAGATGTTCAAGCTGGTTTAGAAAAGGCAGAGGAAGCAGAGACCAAATTGCCAACATCTGAGGGAACATGGAAAAAGCAAGAGAGTTCCAGAAAAACTATATCCGCTTCATTGACTATGCCAAAGCCTTTGACTGTGTGGATCACAATAAACTGTGGAAAATTCTGAAAGAGATGGGAATACCAGACCACCTGACCTGCCTCTTAAGGAACCTATGTGCAGGTCAGGAAGCAACAGTTAGAACTGGACATGGAACAACAGACTGGTTCCAAATAGGAAAAGGAGTACGTCAAGGCTGTATATTGTCACCCTGCTTATTTAACTTATATGCAGAGTACATCATCAGAAATGCTGGACTGGAAGAAGCACAAGCTAGAATCAAGATTGCTGGGAAAAATATCAATAACCTCAGATATGCAGATGATGACACCACCCTTATGGCAGGAACTGAAGAGGAACTAAAAAGCCTCTTGATGAAAGTGAAAGAAGAGAGTAAAAAAGTTGGCTTAAAGCTCAACATTCAGAAAACTAACATCATGGCATCTGGTCCCATCACTTCATGGGAAATAGATGGGGAAACAGTGGAAACAGTGTCAGACTTTATTTTGGGGGGCTCCAAAATCACTGCAGATGGTGATTGCAGCCATGAAATTAAAAGACGCTTACTCCTTGGAAGGAAAGTTATGACCAACCTAGATAGCATATTAAAAGCAGAGGTATTACTTTGCCAACAAAGGTCCGTCTAGTCAAGGCTATGGTTTTTCCAGTGGTCATGTATGGATGTGAGAGTTGGACTGTGAAGAAAGCTGAGCGCTGAAGAATTGATGCTTTTGAACTATGGTATTGGAGAAGACTCTTGAGAGTCCCTTGGACTGCAAGGAGATCCAACCAGTCTATCTTAAAGGAGACCAGTCCTGGGTGTTCTTTGGAAGGAACGATGCTAAAGCTGAAACTCCAGTACCACCTCATGTGAAGAGCTGACTCATTGGATAAGATTCTGATGCTGGGAGGGATTTGGGGGCAGGAAGAGAAGGGGACGACAAAGGATGAGATGGCTGGATGGCATCACCAACTCGATGGACATGAGTTTGAGTAAATTCCAGGAGTGGGAGATGGACAGGGAGGCCTGGTGTGCTGTCATTCATGGGTTGCAAAGAGTCGGACATGACTGAGCGACTGAGCTGGATTCTGAATATGTTAAATAATCAGGGTAACAATATATAGCCTAGATGTACTCCTTCACAATTCGGAACCAGTCTGTTGTTCCATGTCCAGTTCTAGCTTTTGCTTCTTGACCTGCATACAGATTTCTCAGGAGACAGGTGAGGGGGTCTAGCATTCTCATCTCTTGAAGAATTTTGCAGTTTGTTGTGATCTACACAGTCAAAGGCTTTGGCGTAGTCAATAAAGCAGAGGTAGATGCTTTTCTGAAACTCTCTTGCTTTTTCTGTGATCCAACAGATGTTGACAATTTGATCTCTGATTCCTCTGCCTTTTCTAAATCCAGTTTGAAAATCTGTAAGTTCACAGTTCACATACTGTTGAAGCCTAGCTTGGAAAATTTTAAGCATTACTTTGCTAGTGTGTTAGATGAGTGCAGTTGTGCCGCAGTTTGAACATTCTTTGATAGTGGAATAAAAACTGACCTTTTCCAGTCCTGTGGCCACTGCTGAGTTTTCCAAATTTGCTGGCATATTGAGTGCAGCCTTTCACAGAATCATCTTTTAGGATTTGAAACAGCTCAACTGGAATTCCATCACCCCTGCTAGCTTTGTTCATAGAGATGCTTGCTAAGACCCACTTGACTTCGCATTCCAGGATATCTGGCTCTAGGTGAGTGATCACACCATCATGGTTATCTGAGTCATGAAGATCTTTTCTGTATAGTTATTCTGTGTAATCTTGCCATGTCTTCTTCATCTCATCTGCTTCTGTTAGGTACATACCATTTCTATACTTTATTGTGCCCATCTTTGCGTGAAATGTTCCTTTGATATCTCTGATTTTCTTGAAGTCTAGTCTCTAGTCTCTCCCATTCTATCTTTTCCTCTATTTCTTTGCATTAATCACTGAGGAAGGCTTTCTTATCTCTCCTTTCTATTTCTTGGAACTCTGCATTCAAATTGATATATCCTTCCTTTTCTCCTTTGCCTTTAGCTTCTCTTCTTTTCTCAGCTATTTGTAAGGACTAAATGTTAATTTTGTTTAATATTTTGAGGAACCACCATACTGTTTTCCACAGCGGTTGTGTCATTTTCCCATTTGGGAAAGGAATATGTCAAGGCTGTATATTGTCGCCCTGCTTATTTAACTTACATCCAGAGTTCAGTTCAGTTCAGTCTCTTAGTTATGTCCAACTCTTTGCGACCCCATGAATCGCAGCGTGCCAGGCTACCCTGTCCAGCACCAATTCCCAGAGTTTACTCAAACTCATGTCCATCGATTCAGTGATGCCATCCAGCCATCTCATCCTCTGTTGTCCCCTTCTCCTCCCGCCCCCAACCCTTCCCAGCATCAGAGTCTTTTCCAATGAATCAACTCTTCGCATAAGGTGGCCAAAGACTGAAGTTTCAGCTTTAGCATCAGTCCTTCCAATGATCACCCAGGACTGATCTCCTTTAGAATGGACTGGTTGGATCTCCTTGCAGTCCAAGGGACTCTCAAGAGTCTTCTCCAACACCACAGTTCAAACACATCAATTCTTCGGCACTCAGCTTTCTTCACGGTCCAACTCTCACATCCATGTATGACCACTAGAAAAACCATAGCCGTGACTAGATGGACCTTTGTTGGCAAAGTAATGCCTCTGCTTTTGAAGAGATCTAGGTTGGTCATAACTTTCCTTTCAAGGAGTAAGCGTTTTTTAATTTCTTGGTTGAAATCACCATCTGCAGTGATTTTGGAGCCCCCCAAAATAAAGTCTGACACTGTTCCCACTGTTTCTCCATCTATTTCCCATGAAGTGATTGACCAAATGGCATGATCTGTCATGTACATGTACATGCAGAGTACATCATGTGAAACAGTAGGCTGGATGAAGCACAAGCTGGAATCAAGATTGTCAGAAGAAATATCAATAACATCAGATATGCAGATGATGCCACCCTTATGGCAGAAGGCAAAGAAGAATAAAAGAGCCTCTTAATGAAGGTGAAAGAGGAGAGTGAAAAAGTTGGCATAAAACAACATTCAAAAAATTAAGATCATGGCCCCTGGTTCCATCACTTCATGGCAAATAGCTGGAAACAATGGCAGACTATTTTCTTGGGCTCCAAAATCACTGCAGATGGTGATTGCAGCCATGAAATTGAAAGACTTTTGTTCCTTAGAAGAAAAACTACGACAAACCTAGACAGCATATTACAAAGCAGAGATGTTACTTTGCTGACAAAGGTCAGTCTAGTCAAAGCTATGGTTTTTCCAGTAGTCATGTATGGATGTGAGTTGGACTCTAAGGAAAGCTGAGTGCCAAAGAACTGATGCTTTTGAACTGTTGTGTTGGAGAAGACTCTTGAGAGTCCCTTGGACTGCACAGAGATCCAACTAGTCAATCCTAAAGGAAATCAGTCCTGAATATTCATTGGAAGGACTGATGCTGAAGATGAAATTCCAATACTTTGGCCACCTGATATGAAGAAGTGACTCCTCAGAAAAGACCCTGATGCTGGGAAAGTTGAAGGCAGGAATAGAAGGGGACAAAAAGAGGATGAGATGGTTGGATGGCATCACCAACTTGGTGCACATCAGTTTGAGCAAGCTCCAGGAGTTGGTGTCGGACAGGAAAGCCTGGCGTGCTGCAGTCCATGGGGTCGCAAAGAGTCAGACATGACTGAGCAACTTTCTCACCACCAGTGTACAATTCTCATTTTCTCTCCTCCTCACTGATACTTCTTATTTACTGTTTCTTTTTATAGCAGTCATTCTAATGTGTGTGAGGAGTTATCTCACGATAATTTCAGTTTATATTTGTTGAATAATTAGTGATGTTGAACATTGTTTTATGTGCTTATCAGTGATTTTGCTTATCTTCCTTAGAGAAACACCTGTTCAAGTCCTTTACCCACTCTTTAAACATGTTGTTCTCTTGTTTAGTTTCAGTTCTTTATATATTATGGATATTAATCTCTTAATTAATTTATTTTCAAATATTTTCTCCCATTTTGTGTTTCTTTTTAATTTCTTGGTGTCTTTTGATATATAAATATTTTAAATTTTCATGAAATCCATTTCTATATTTATTTTTTGTTGTTCTGTGTGATTTTTTGGTGTCATATCCAATAAGCCAATGTCAGATACGTCATGAATTTTATGTCCTATATTTTCTTCTAAGAGTTTTATGTCTTAAATTTAGGTCATGGATCCATTTGGAATTGTTATAGTTTGAATTAATGAAAGTGTGAAGTGAAAGTCACTCAGTCCTATCCAACTCTTTGCAACCTCATGGACTATACAGTCCATAGAATTCTCTAGGCCAGAATACTGGAGTGAGTAGCCTTTCCCTTCTCCAGGGGATCTTCCCAATGCAGGGATGGAACCCAGGTCTCCTGCATTGCAGGCATATTCTTTACCAGCTGAGCCACCTGGGAAGCCCTAGGTTGAATTATGTTCCCCCAAAATTAATGTTTAAGTCCTAACCCCCAATGTATTTGAAGGTATGATCTTTAAGAGGTAATTAGGGATAAATGAGGTCAAATGGGTGGAGTCCTAATCCTACAGGTTTAGTGACCTTATAAGAAGTGGAAGAGAAATCAGAGTGCCCCCTTCACCCTCCCTCCATATACATTGAGTAAAGGCCTGGTGAGTACAGAGTAAATTGCAGTCATCTTTAAGGCAGAGGAAGGCCCTTAGCAGAACGTTAATCTTGGACTTCCCAGGCTCCAGAACTGTGATAACATTAAATTTACAATGTTTAGCTACCCAGTCTATAGCATTTTGTTGTAGCAGTCCAAGCTCACACAAGAGCTTATTTTTTGTATATGGTGTGAAGGTCTAATATCATGTTTTTGCATGTGGATATCCAGTTTTCTCGGCACCATTTTGTGAAAACCTTGCCCTTTCCCTCATTGAATTGTCCATTTATTTGAGGTTTTACTTCCAAGCTATATATTCTATTTGGGTAGTCTATATATGTAGGTCTTTTGTCAGTACTATACTATTTTGACTACTATGGCTTAATACTAAGTTTTGAATCAGGATGGACAAGTCTTCCAGCTTTGCTCTTTTCCAAAATGATTTTGGATATTCATTGTCCCTTGAGATTCTATATGTATTTTAGAATTTTTTTTTCATTTCTGCTAAAACCATCATTGGGATTTTGATAAGGATTTTATTGAAATGGTAGGTTTATTTGGTAATATCAATAATCTTAACAAAATTAAGATTTGCAATGTGAACTTAGACTGTCTATCCATTTGTTTATGCATCCTTTAATTTCTTTTAGCAATGTTTTATAGTTTTCACTGTATATGTCTTTTACCTTATTTCTTCCTAAATGTTACAATTTTCTTCTGTTTGATACTAATATAAATGAATAGTCTTCTTAATTTCCTTTTGGTTCTGTTCAGTTCAGTCACTCAGTCCTGTCCAATTCTTTGTGACCCCATGAACTGCAACACACCAGGTCTCCTTGTCCATCACCAACTTCTGGACTTCACTCAAACTCACATCCATCGAGTCAGTGATGCCATCCAGCCATCTCATCCTCTGTCGTCCCCTTCTTCTCCTGCCCCCAACCACGCCCAGCATCAGAGACTTTTCCAATGAGTCAACACTTTGCATGAGGTGGCCAAAGTACTGGAGTTTCAGCTTTAGCACCAGTCCCTCCAAAGAACACCCAGGGCTGATCTCCTTTAGAATGGACCATCTGCAGTGATTTTGGAGCCCAAAAAAATAAAGTCTGACACTGTTTCCCCATCTGTTTGCCATGAAGTGATGGGACCAGATGCCATGATCTTCGTTTACTGAACGTTGAGCTTTACGCCGTTTTCACTCTCCTCTTTACTTTCATCAAGAGGCTTTTTAGTTCCTCTTCACTTCCTGCCATAAGGGTGGTGTCATCTGCATATCTGAGGTTATTTATATTTCTCCGAGCAATCTTGATTCCAGCTTGTGCTTCTTCCAGTCCAGCATTTCTTATGATGTACTCTGCACATAAGTTAAATAAGCAGGGTGACAACATACAGCCTTGATGTACTCCTTTTCCTATTTGGAACCAGTCTGTTGTTCCATGTCCAGTTCTAACTGCTGCTTCCTGACTTGCATATAGGTTTCTCAAGAGGCAGGTCAGGTGGTCTGGTATTCCCATCTCTCTCAGAATTTTCCACAGTTTATTGTGATCCACACAGTCAAAGGCTTTGGCATAGTCAATAAAGCAGAAACAGTTATTTTTCTGGAACTCTTGCTTTTTCAATGATCCAGTGGATGTTGGCAATTTGATCTCTGGTTCCTTTGCCTTCTCTAAAACCAGCTCGAGCATCTGGAAGTTCATGGTTCACGTATTGCTGAAGCCTGGCTTGGAGAATTTTGAGCATTACTTTACTAGCATGTGAGATGAGTGCAATTGTGCGGTAGTTTGAGCATTCTTTGGCATTGCCTTTCTTTGGGATTGGAATGAAAACTGAC
>SJYQ01002699.1:255738-271611 GCA_006410935.1 Redunca redunca
ATTGGAAAAAACTCTGATGCTGGGAGGGATTGGGGGCAGGAGAAGAAGGGGACGACAGAGGATGAGATGGCTGGATAGCATCACTGACTCGATGGATGCGAGTCTGAGTGAACTCCGGGAGTTGGTGATGGACAGGGAGGCCTGGTGTGCTGTGATTCATGGGGTCGCAAAGAGTCAGACACGACTGAGCCCACCCTGGGTCAGCAAGCTGCATATAAACTGCTCCTGGTAGAAATGAACAACTGTCTGTCTCAGAGATATAATTGGAGGATGGGTAGCCATTGCTGAAATTTACCAAAATTAACTGTAATTCCCCATTCAAACCCTCTCCTTGAAGTTGCAAGTCTGAATAGACTCGAGAGTTACAACATAGCTATATCAAGCAGATTCTGACAGTACAACTGTGTAGGAAAGATAGGTTCCTGACACTTCATCCTCTGTCATCTTCCCAGAATCCCATAGTTCTTTTATATATTGCTGAATTCCACTTATTAATGTTTCTTTGAGGATTTTTGCACATGTTTTCATGAGAGCTATTAATCTGTTTTCCTTTATTGAGTGGTGGTCTTTGTAAAATGAGTTGGGGAATTTCTCCTTTTCTGTTTTCTGGTAGATAATGAGTAGAACTGCTTTTTATTTAGATGTTTGGTATAATTCTCCACTGAAAACATCTGATTCTTTTCTGGAAGGTTTTGTTTTTATTTTTAAAATGTTTGAATCATTTATTTATTTGGCCATACCATGCAACATGTTTAAGATCTTGGTATGCTGCCCAGGGGCTGAACCCATGCCCCTGCTTTGGAAGCTCAGAGTCTTAACACTAGACCACCAGGAAAGTCCCTTCTTGGGCATTTTTAAATTAAAAATTCAATTTAATATTTACAGAACTACAAAATTATATATTTCATATTAGGTGTTTTTTAAGAACTAGTCTATTTTCTTTTAGTTGTCAATTTTGTAAAATTTATATTTCCTTATTATTCTTTTGACATCTACAGATCTGTAGTAATATACCATTTCATTTCTGATATTGTTAATTTCTGTTTTTTGGCAATATTATTGGTCTTTTCAAAGAACCATCTTTTGTGTACTTTATTGATTTTCTACTTTCAGTTTCATTATTTTCCTACTTCTGCACCTCTGGGTTTACCCTACTCTTCCTTTTATATGGTCCCAAAGAAAGAGCTTGCATTATTTTCTTCAGACTTTCCATTTACAAAATATTTTTTAAATTTATTTTTGTCTGCATTGGGTCTCTGTTGCAGCCACACACTTTCTCCAGTTGTGGCATGCAATTTAGTTGCCCTGTAACATATGGGATATTAGTTCCTGACCAGTAATCAAACCTTCACACCCTGCATAGGAAGGTGGAGTCTTAACCACTGGAGCATAAGAGAAGTCCCAACTTTCCTTTTTTTCTAATGTAAGAATTTGGTGCTATAAATTCTCACTCAATACTACTTTAGTTGTGGTCCACTCAATTGGGTACATTTTACTTTCATTTTCACTTAGTTCAATGTGTTGTTTTTAATTTCCCTTGAGATTTCCTCTTTGATACAAAGATTATTCAACAATTTATTGTTTAGTTTCCAACCATTCAGATAATTTTCTATTATCTTTCTGGTATTGTCTTTTAGTTTGGTTCCTTTGTGGTGAGCACACACACAGTATGACTTCAAGTATTTTAAATATCTTCAAGTCTGTTTTATGGTCCTATTATGGTAAGTGATCTGTCATGGTAAACTACCCACAGGAGAAATGGAAAGTGTGTGTGTGCACGCATGCGTGCTGCATCCTATTGATTATGGTGTTGTTCAGTTATTATATATCCTTGCTGATTTCCATGTAGCTGAATTATCAAAAGAGAAGCACTAAGGTCTCCAACTATAATCATGGATTTGTCTATTTCTCTTCTCAGCTCTATCCATTCTGCTTTAAGTGTTTTGCAGCTCTCTTGTTTGGTACATACAAATTTATGATTGCCCTGTCTTCTTGACAACCTGCCTTTTTATTCTTATGAGATGCCCCTCTCTGACCATAGCAATTTTCTCTGCCCTAGAGTCTACTTTATCTGACATTAATATATCTGCTAATGCATTTTTCTGATTAATGTTTGTATTGCATATATTTTGTCATCTTTTTCCTTTCAACCTATCCATATGAGAGGGTAAAAGGCAAGAAGGCCAGGGATCTCCAAATGGAGGACACAGGCTGCAAGTGACAGACATCTCTTCTCTCTCTCTTAAGCAGCAGGAGGAAACAGTACACGTGCTAGATTTTATTCCCCTTCTCCACACAAATTTAAAAAGAAGTTTAAAATTCTTTGTTGCCATAAAGACACCTGATTCCACCTGAACTTAACTTTTCTAAAACCTTGAGCTAACCAATGCATTTTTCTTGTGGAAATGTTTGTCTTAAGCTATGTTAATGAACTATGTATTTACCCTAGACTCTGTCTTCAAGTCGATTCTGCTGAAGACTCAGAATAGTAGTAAGATATTACAACAGGTGTATCAGTCTTTAGATAATCTTTTGCAACTGGCTGAGACAGTCTATTATGGCAGAGAATATGAGGAAAAGAAAGAAAAGCAGAGAAAGACAAAGGAACAGGCAGACGCCCTTGTAATGGCTGTCAGAACTGTTCTTAAACAGTCTTGAGAAAAATACCCAGAGGGACCCAGGTGAAAAGGGATGGGCTTGCTATTACTGTTGAAGAGGGGCACCTCAAGCGGGATTGCCCTCAGGCATCTAAACCGCCCCTGGCTCCATGTCCAGTCTGCAAAGGACCACACTGGAGGAAAGACTGCCCCCAAAGACGTAGGTTTCAGGCGTCAGACTCTCAAGACAATCAGGACTGAAGGTGTCCAGGGGTCCCCACACAAGCTCCCGTCCTAATTACACCTGAGGAACCCCAGGTATTAATAACTGGGGGTGGGGTAGGCAATCCACTGATTTCCTTTTAGACACTGGGGCAATTTACTCTGTGCTTACTGAAACCCCTGGCCCACCCTGATCCGCTTCTGTAATGAGACTGTCTGGATGAGCCAAACATTATTATTTCAGTCGTACTGTAAGCTTCAACTGGGACTTTGTACTATTTTCACATGAATTTTTGATCATGCCAGTCTCACTCACCCCTTTTGGGGAGGGATATATTAAGCAAGGTCCATGCCTCTGTTCTCATGAATATGGAGCCCTCTCTAATTGAACAAAATGTAATCCTAGAGTGTAGGCTAATGGAAAATCTGTGGGTCAAGCACAAAAATGCTATTCTTATAGTTGTCAAGCTCAAAGGCCACATTTATTTCCTCATAAAAAGCAGTATCTACTGAAACCTGAGGTTAAGGAATGGTTAAAACCCATCACTGAGAATTTAAAGGAGCAGGGGCTATTAATTCCCTGCAACAGTGCATGCAACACTCCTATTTTTGGTATAAAGAAATCAAATGATAAATGGAGACTAGTTCAAGATTTACAAATAATAAATGAGGCTGCAGTTCCTTTATACCCCATGGTGCCTAATCCTTATACTTTGTCTGAAATTCCTGAATGAGCCAAATATTTCTCAGTAATTGATTTGAAATATGCCTTCTATTCTGTACCTTTGGCAGAGGAAAGTCAATTTCTATTTGCCTTTAAAGACCCTATTCAGCCAGCTTCTCAGTTAACCTGGACAGTTTTGCCCCAGGGATGTCGTGACAGCAACCACCTATTTGGGCAAAGTTTGTCACAGGATCTACAAAATTTTTAATAGCTCTGAGGCAGTGGTGTTACAATATGTAGATGATATTTTACTCTGTTTTGAGACAAAGAGAACTTGCTCACAAGCCTCAGAAAACTTCCTAAACTTTTTGGCTGGCTGCAGTTATAAGGCATCAAGAGAAAAGGTTCAGCTTTGTCAACAATCTGTTAAATATTTGGGCCTAATCATATCAAAAGCGACTAGGGCCATAGGCCCCGAGAGAATTAAACCTATACTAAATCATCCCCTCAGTTAAGTCTTTCCCAGCATCAGGGTCTTTTCAAATGAGTCAGCTCTTTGCATCAGGTGGCCAAAGGTTTGGAACTTCAGCTTCAGCATCAGTCCTTCCAATGAACACCCAGGACTGATCTCCTTCAGGATGGACTGGTTGGATCTCCTTGCACTCCAAGAGACTCCCAAGTCTTCTCCAACACCACAGTTCAAAAGCATCAATTAATTCTTTAGCTCTCAGCTTTCTTTATAGCCCAACTCTCACATCCATACATAACTACTGGAAAAACCATAGCCTTGACTAGACGGACTTTTGTTGGCAAAGTAATGTCTCTGCTTTTTAATATGCTATCTAGGTTGGTCATAACTTTCCTTCCAAGGAGTAAGCCTTTTAATTTCATGGCTGCCATCACCATCTGCAGTGATTTTGGAGCCCCAAAAAGTCAGCCACTGTTTCCCCATCTATTTGCCATGAAGTGATGGGACCAGATGCCATGATCTTCATTTTCTGAATGTTGAGCTTTAAGCCAAATTTCTCACTTTGTTCTTTCACTTTCATCAAGAGGTTCTTCTGTTCTTCTTCTTTTTCTGCCATAAGGGTGGTGTCATCTGCATATCTGAGGTTATTGATATTTCTCCCAGCAATCTTGATTCCAGCTTGTGCTTCATCCAGCCCAGCATTTCTCATGATGTACTCTGCATATAAGTTAAAGTTAAATAGGCAAGGTGACAATATACAGCCTTGACGTACTCCTTTTCCTATTTGGAACCAGTCTGTTGTCCCATGTCCAGTTCTAACTGTTGCTTCCTGACTTGCATACAGATTTCTCAAACATCAGGTCAGGTTGTCTGATATTCTCATCTCTTTTAGAATTTTCCACAGTTTATTGTGATCCACACAGTCAAAGGCTTTGGCATAGTTAATAAAGCAGAAATAGATGTTTTTCTGGAACTCTTGCTTTTTCGATGATCCAGCGGATGTTGGCAATTTGATATCTGGTTCCTCTGCCTTTTCTAAAACCAGCTTGAACATCTGGAAGTTCAAGTTTCACATATTGCTGAAATCATCTGCTACCTGACTTTCAGACAACTGAGAGGACTTTTAGGAATTACAGGCTACTGCTGCATTTGGATTCCGGGTTATGGGGAACTTGCCCGGCCTTTATATAAATTTCTAACTGAAACTCAACAAGCCCAAACTGACAAACTGGTTTGATCTCCAGATACTCAAAAGGCTTTTAAGTCTCTTCAGACTACTATTCTGCAAGCTTCCACTTTGAGCCTACCCACAGGGTCAGAATTTAATTTGTCACTGAAAGAAAAGGTACAGCCTTGGGAATTTTGACAAAACCCCTAGGGCTTCACCAGAAACCTATAGATGTAGTGTCACATGGGTGGCCACACTGTCTAATAGTAATTAAGGTAACTGTTTATATTATTAACACTTGAATCCCTCAAAATAATTAATAGGTGATTTCTTACTGTACTGACTTCTCATGATGTGAGTGGACTGTTAAACTCTAAGGTTAATAGTTGGATGACAGATAGTAGTCTTAAATATCAGTCCTTGTTGTTCCAAGAATCAAAAACTAAGCTTAAAGTTATTGGAAATTTAAATCCAGCCACTTTCCTTCCTGAAAAGGAAAATGAAACACTTGATCATAATTGTTCCCAATATCTACACTATGTAGTTCAGGAAGATCTGATGGATACCAAATTGGACAATCCAGATATGGAAATATTTACAGATGGCAGTTCTTTTGTTCGGGATGGGAAGTGTAAAGCAGGTTACACCGTGGTGATGGCTGAACAGGTTTTAGAGGCAAAATCTCTCCCCCAGGGAATGAGTGCTCAGTTAGAGGAGCTTGTGTCCTGAGCTCTAGAGTTAAGCAAATGGCAGCGAGTAAATATCTACACTAAGTATGCTTACTTGACTTTACATGCTCATGCTGCAATATGGAAAGACAGTTTAAAATGGCAACAGGAGAACTGTTAAGCATTTCAGAGATTGAGAGACTTTTAACTGCTATATATTGTCCTAAAGAATTAGCTGTTATGCACCACAAAGGGCACAGCAGGGGTGAGAGTAAAGTAGCTGAAGGTAATCAGCTGGCTGGCTGTCAAGCCAGAAAAGTGGCACTTTCCAAAACCCCCTCACGGCAGACACCTTTGATCTAGACAGGTTCTGTGGAACAGAAAAAACCACAATATACTGAGGAAGAATTAGAAAGATATGAGAAATGAGGAGCAAAGATTACTTATAAAGGATTTTTACAGTCCAAGGATGGACAATTTATTCCTGAAAATGCTTAATGGAAAATTCTTAAGGGTTTATACCAGAGTTTTCATTTAGGTGTAGGGAGTACTTACCAGATGGTTTCTCATTTGTTTGAAGGTGAAAATGTAATGAAGACTAAAGAACATTTTCAAAAGATGTGAAGTCTGTCAGAAAAGTAACCCAAAGACTGAAAAGCTAACAAAATCCTGGGTTACAACGAAGTGGAAAATATCCTGGAGAGGACTGGGAAATTGATTTTACTCATATGCCAAAAGCAAATGGATATTCTTTCTTACCAGTTTGGGTGGATACCTTTACTGGATGGATGAGGCTTTTCCCTGTCATAGTGAACAGGCTATAGTGGTTAAAGAATTTTAATCCATGAAATTATTCCCAGGTTTGGGCTGCCATGGAGCCTTCAGAGTGACAATGGCTCCACCTTTAAAGCTGCTGTAATCAGGGCGTGTCAAAAGTTCTTGGAATATAATATCACTTACACTGTTCCTGGAGACCCCAATCCTCAGGAAAGGTTGATAAAAGCTAATGACATCATTAAGTGACATCTGTGCAAATTAACACCAGAGACCCAGGACAACTGGATAAAGGTTCTACCCATAGCTTTCATGAGGGGTCAAATTGCCCCCCCAAAGGAGGAATGTATTTATGGAAGGGCTTTCTTATGCACAGACATTGTTATAGACCCTGAAGCCTTGGAATTAACTAATTATGTAGCTCAGCTCTCAGCTTTTCAACAGGCATTAGCAGAACTCTGGGAGGTGACTCCTGACCCTACCTCTGAGTCAAGCAAGACTCTATTTGAACCAGGAACTGAGGTCTTCATAAAACCATTGGGATCTTGGGGCCAATCCCTTCAGCCCCTCAGGGAAGGCCCTTAATAGGTTATTCTTTCTTCATTCATAGTTGTCAAAGTACCAGGAATTGATTCCTGGGTGCATCACACTTGATATAAGAGGGAGCATCCTGACCAGAACTAAGTGATGTCATTTCATGTCTTTATTTTGTAGGCTCTGACTTTGTATTTTTCAGACGAGCCTGATAATCTATGTGAGCTTGCTTCTGCTGACTCCAAAAATCTTGAGTCTGCCATTTGGTCCTCAAGACAATGCCTTCCTGTCCTGGGCTCACTCCTACGTTGCATTCCACAATTGGTCTAACTGCTGGATCTGTGGAGTGCTCCCCTCTTCATCAGTGGGAGGCTTCCTGTAGTAGGCATCTCCACTTCAAGGAAAGAACTTTCTCCAAATCTGTGAATACCTTCGACAACAACAATCATATGTGATGCCTCTTCTTAATGTGATGACATCTAACGATCTTAAAAAAAGTGCAACATTTTGTACTTTAGCGATAGACATAATGTGACTTTTAATTCTGATTATACATTGTCTTGGTTTAATGACTATTCCGCTACACATAAGAAGGTAAATGGGTCTAGATCTGGTGGCTTTTTACCTGATGTTTACCAAATATGGGATGAAGTTATATGGCTAACTCCTGCAAAGAGACGCCTAATATCTAGTGCCCCCATATGCTGGGAACAAATAAAGCCATCCCCAGAAGTTAGCCAACAATTTAATTATAATGATTGGAAACAGTTGGGATTTTTGCCTCAGGAAATATGCAACATAATCTCTCCTGTGTTTTCCAATCCCAGTTCAGGTCCTCCCTTTGCCTGGCTAGGCACTAGTTGGGACTAGATATCTCAGTCACGCTGGTTTGCTCCAAACGGGGCCTACTGTATATGTGGCTCTTACCTCAGGGCATGGCTTCCCCCTGGCTGGATAGGGAGATGAACCCTGCTGCTGCTGCTGCTGCTGCTGCTAAGTCGCTTCAGTCATGTCTGACTCTGTGTGACCCCGTAGACGGCAGCCTACCAGGCTCCTCCGTCCTTGGGATTCTCCAGGCAAGAACGCTGGAGTAGGGTGCCATTTCCTTCTCTAATGCATGAAAGTGAATAGTGAAAGTGAAGTCGCTCAGTCGTTTCTGACTCTTCACAACTCCATGGACTGCAGCCTACCAGGCTCCTCCGTCCATGGAAGTTTCCAGGCAAGAGTACTGGAGTGGGTTGCCATTGCCTTCTCCAAGATGAACCCTAGGTCTAGCTTTTACTCAGGGTTTCATATTTTCAGAGCTTCCAGAGAAGCCTGTTAATTTACAACACCTTAGAACTTGAAGGGCAAGGTCTGTATTTCACGGGTATGATTATTTGGCTGCAGTATTTGTTCCCTCTCTGGGAACTACAGATGTTATGCTTTAAGTGGATGCTGTAACTTTACTCAACAGGCTTTACGGGATTCTCAAAAAGCTATTTCAGCTTTTAATGCTGAACAAATACAAATTAGAAACATGGTTTTACAAAACAGATTGGCCTTATTCTGACAGCTATACAAGGAGGAACATGTGCCATTATTCATACCCAGTGCTGTACATATATACCTGATATGAGCACTAATGTTACTTACTTTACTAAACATATGAACAAAATGATTCAGGCTATGGATACTCCTGAATCCTCAACTGCCTCAATTTGGGAGATGCTAACTAGGAGATCCAACCAGTCCATTCTGAAGATCAGCCCTGGGATTTCTTCAGAAGGAATGATGCTAAAGCTGAACTCCAGTACTTTGGCCACCTCATGCGAAGAGTTGACTCATTGGAAAAGACTCTGATGCTGGGAAGGATTGGGGACAGGAGGAGAAGGGGACGACAGAGGATGAGATGGCTGGATGGCATCACTGACTCGATGGACGTGAGTCTGAGTGAACTCCGGGAGTTGGTGATGGACAGGGAGGCCTGGCATGCTGTGATTCATGGGGTCGCAAAGAGTCGGACACAACTGAGCGACTAAACTGAACTAGTTCCCCATGGTGGAAAACTATCCTAATTGTAATGATTTTGATTGCTCTGTTTTTACTATTTTCTCCCTCCATCTGTAACTGTGTAGCTGGATTTGTTTCTAGTTGCATGACAGCTTTTAAGTTACAAATGGTTGCTCAAACTCCTGCGACTGTGGCAGCTCCCTCCAACTATTACTTGCTTCCCTGGATCAGAGACCTTCAATATTAGGGTTAGGAGAGTATCTTGCTTCACCAATTTAGTGATGACACCCCTTATAGCTTGGAAGCAGTTACAGAATGAGAATGACACCCCTTCTTAGGCAACATAATTCTCCTAAAAGAAAAGGGGGGAATGAGAGGGTAAGGAAGGCAGGCCAGGGGTCTCCAAACAGAAGAAATAGGCTGCAAATCTCAAGACATTTTTTATTTCTCTTAAGCAGCAGGAGGAAACAAACTACAAGTGTTAAGATTTTTTTTTCCCCCTTCTCTATATGAATTTTAAAACAGGTTTCTTTTAAAATTCTGTGTTGCCATAAAGACACCTTGTTCCACCTGAACTAGTTTATTCCCAAACCTTGAGCTAACTAATGCATTTTTCTTATGGAAACTTTTGTCTTAAGCTATGTTAATGAACTGTGTATTTCCCCTAGTCTGTCTTCACCTTGTTTGCCTAAGACTCAGAACCCACTTGACAAACCAGTATGTTTTACTCATGCAAATGTTCTCTTAAGCTATGTTAATGAGACTGTATTTGCTTGGAAACCTGCCTTTCTTCAAGATTCTCTTCAAGATTCTTTCTTCAAGATTCTTTATGGCCCAGGACAACTCACCTTGTGCCAATGTTATCTCAAAATGCATGTTGTGGGTGAGGGGCCTGGTACCAGGCTCTGAGTTTTGAGACATTTCCTTTCTCTAATTAGCAGACTGCAGTAACTATATAACCTCCGGCTAAAGACTAGCAGTGGGGCATTCTTTCTGCCCCCTTCTGATGTCTATGTCAGAAGCTTTCTCTCTTTTATACCTTAATAAAACTTTATTACACAAAAGCTCTGAGCGATCAAGCCTCATCACTGGCCCCGGATTCAATTCCTCTCCTCTGGAGGCCAAGAATCCTGGCGTCTTTCATGGCTCAACAACCTTTAACACTATTCATTTTGAACTCAGTTTCTTCTGGGGAGCATAGAGTAGGGTATTGTTTTTATCTACTCTGTCCCTCTCTTTTAGTTGATATATTCGAACATTTACATTTAATGTAATTATTGCTGGGCTAGGGCTTCAGTGGGATTTGTTTCTTCTACTCCATTCCTTTGGGTTACTTGTACCATTTTTAGAATTCCATTTTATTAATAGTGGTTTTGTATCTCTGTAGACGTTTAGTTCTTGTATTATATTATGTATATGTAAGTTTTCAGAGTCCTCTGGTGTCAAGATTTCACCAGCTGCAGTGAAGTGCAAAGACCTTTCAATCCTTTAAGATCCTTTACTATTAGTTGTTCAGTTGCTAAGTCATGTCTGAACATTTGCAACCCCTAAACTGCAGCAAACCAGGCTTCCCTGTCCTTCACTATCTCCTGGAATGTACTCAAACTCACGTCCATTGAACCAGTGATGCTAACTAACCATCTCATCCCTTTCTGCCCCCTTCTCCTCTTGTCCTCAATCTTTCCCACCCATAAGGTGGCCAAATTATTGGAGCTTCAGCTTCAGCCTCAATCCTTCCAATGAATGTTCAGGACTGATTTCCTTTAGGATGGACTGGCTGAATCTCCTTGCTGTCCAAGGGAATCTCAGGAGTTTTCTCCAGCACAATTCAAAAGCACCAACTCTCAGCACTCAGCCTTCTTTATGGTCCAACTCTCACAACCATATGTTACTGGAAAAACCATAGCTTTGACCATACAGACTTCTGTCAGCAAAGTGATGCCTTGGCTTTTTAATACACTTTTTCATAGCTTTTCTTCCAAGGAGCAAGGGTCTTTTAATTTCATGGCTGCAGTCACCGTCCACAGTGACTTTGGAGCCCAAGAAAATAAAATCTGCCACTGCTTCCATTTCCCCCACCCCCCTCTATTTGCTATAAAGTGATGGGGTCAGATGCCATGATCTTCGATTTTTGAATGTTGAGTTTTAAGCCAGTTTTTTCACTCTCTTCTTTCACCTTCAAGAGACTCTTTAGTTTCTCACCTTCTGCCATTAGGGTGGTGTCACCTGCATATCTGAGATTGCTGGTATTTTTCCCAGCAATCTTGACTCTAGCTTGTGACTCATCCAGCCCAGCATTTTGCATGATGTCCTCTGCATATAAGTTAAATAAGTAGGGTGACAATATACAGCCTTGATGTATTCCCTCTATTTGGAACCAGACCGTTGTTCCATATCTGGTTCTAACTGTTGCTTCTTGTCCTGCAGATTTCCCAGGAGACAGGTAAGGTGGTCTGGTATTCCTATTTAAGAATTTTCCACAGTTTGTTGTAAACCATACAGTCAAAAGCTTTAGCGTAGTCAATGAAGCAGATGTTTTTTTGGAATTCCTTGCTTTTTCTATGATCCAATGGATGCTGGCAATTTGATCTCTGGTTCCTATGCCTTTTCTAAATCCAGCTTGTACATTTGCAAGTTCTTGGTTCACATACTATNTAGCCTGCTTTAAATCTTTTGTCAGATAATTCCCATCTTTGTATATCAAGACAACTGTCTTACTCAAGTTAAGATAGTCCTGATTCTTGGTATCTATCAGTGGTTTTCAGTTGTAGCCTGAACATTTTTGATTACTACGTTATGAGACTGGGATCCTACTTAAATCTTCTGTTTTACAGGTGCCTCTGACATCAGCACAGAAAGGCAGCCCTCACCCCATTTCTGCCAAGTGGGGGTGAAAGTCCACCACCCTGGCTGGGAGAGTATGATAATTAATTTTATGTTTCAATTTGATTAGGCTACAGAATGCCTAGATAGCTAAAGATTATTTCTGGATGTCTGTGAGAGTGTTTCCAGAAGCAATTACTAGCACTTGAATTGGTGAGCTGAATAAAGCTAGCTGTCCTCCCCAAAGTGGGTGGATATCATCCAATTTATCAAGAGCCTGAACAGAACAAAAGTTCAAGCCTGAAGCTTGAGTTTAAGATATCAATCTTCTCCTGCCCTTAGTGTTTCTTGTCAATCTCCTCTTCTTTCCACCTCCCTCTAGTTTATCAGGAGAACCCTAATGCCAAGTGCCAGTTTGAGGGTAGAGGAGAATGCCTTGCAACTATTCCCTACATTACTTTCAAAAACACTATAGAGGAAAGGCCTCCTTACCACTGGGTGACCATGACAATCCCAGCTCCTTTTTAGCCTTTTCTGAAATCATATCAGCAAGACTATCATGGAAGTCTAGGCTCCCCACTTAACCTATGCTGAGGGGAATAAGGGCCCATTTTATTCCACCGTGTTTGGCTGCAGTAAAACATTTATTGTCTGTTAAGTTTTCTCTCTTGCTAAGTTGCCTGTTTCTTGGTCCTTATTTATTTTCCCCTAAAGCTCATATGTTGAAGCCCCCAGTGTGGCTATACTGGGAAACGCGGTTTCTAAGTAATAATTAAAGTTAATGATGTCATAATATTGGGTTTTGATTCAATAGGAATAGTGTCCTTATATAAAGCACACCAGAGAACTAGTGCTCTCCCCACCCAGGCCCCCTCCCTATGTACACACACCAAAAAATGACCGCGTAACTATACATTGAGAAAGAGGCCATCTACATACAATGAAGAGAGCCCTCACTGGAAACCAAGTCAGCTAGACCCTTGATCTTGGACTTCTAACCTCCAGAGCTGTGAGAAAAATTAATTCCTGCTTTAAGCCACCCATTCTGTGGTATTTATGACAATCCTAGCAAACTAATAGATTGCCTTGGCTCAAAGTTTTCCATGGGGTTGCAATCAAACTGTCACCCAGGATCATCCCAGGCATCAACTTCCACATTCACTAACATGGTGTTGGCAGGATTCAGTATCTTGTGGGATGCTGGACCAAGGACCTGTATTTCACTAGCTATTGTGAAGAAGCCTCTCTCAGTTCCATGGCACAGGGGTCTCTCCAAAGGACAGCTAACAATATGGTAGCTGGTTTCCATCACAGCAAGGAACTGAAGGAGCAAGGGAATAAGAGAATCTGGGAGCAACTGTCTGCTCAAGACGGAAGCTAGTCTTTTACTTCAACCTAATCTCAGAAGTGACATCCCATCACGTTTTCTTTTCATTAGAAATGTCACTAAATCTAGCCCACACTCAAAGAGAGATTTTAAAAGGGCCTGAATACTAGGAGGTAGGTATTATTGGAGGTCATCCTAGAGGCTCCCTACAAGGTCTCACGCCATTATTATCTGGTTCATGAAGATCTTTTCTGTACAGTTCTTCTATGTATTCTTGCCACCGCTTACTAGATTCTGCTTCAGTTAAGATTTCTGTCCTTTATTGAGCCCACCTTTGCATGCAATTTTCCCTTGGTATCTCTAATTTTCTTAAAGAGATCTCTAGTCTTTCCCGTTCTATTGTTTTTCTCTATTTCTTCCAATTGATCACTGAGGAAGGCTTTCCTATCTCTCCTTGCTATTCTTTGGAACTCTGCATTCAGATACTTAAATCTTTCCTTTTCTCCTTTGCTTTCCACTTCCCGTCTTTTCAGAGCTATTTGTAAGGCCTCCTCAGACAGCCATTTTGCTTTTTTGCAATTCTTTTTCTTGGGGATGCTCTTGATTCCTGTCTTCTGTACAATGTCACGAACTTCCATCCATAATTCATCAGGCACTCTATCTATCAAATCTAGTCCCTTAAATCTATTTCTCACTTTCACTGTAGAGTCATAAGGGATTTGATTTAGGTCATACCTGAATGTTCTGGTGGTTTTCTCCACTTTCTTCAATTTCAGTCTGAATTTGGCAATAAGGAGTTCATGATCTGAGCCACAGTAAGCTCCTGGTCATGTTTTTTTCTGACTGTATAGAGCTTCTCCATCTTTGGCTGCAAAGAATATAATCAATCTGATTTCAGTGTTAACCATCAGGTGATGTCCATGTGTAGAGTCTTCTCTTGTGTTGTTGGAAGCGGGTGTTTGCTATGACCAGTGCGTTCTCTTGGCAGAACTCTATTAGCCTTTGCCCTGCTTCATTCTGCATTCCAAGGCCAAATTTGCCTGTTACTCCAGGTGTTTCCTGACTTCCTACTTTTGCATTCCAGTCCCCTATAATGAAAAGGACATCTTTTTTGGGTGTTAGTTCTAGAAAGTCTTGTAGTTTCTCATAGAACTGTTCAATTTCAGCTTCTTCAGCATTACTGGAAGGGGCATAGACTTGGATTACCATGATACTGAATGGTTTGCCTTGGAAACGAACAGAGATCATTCTGTCGTTTTTGAGGTTGCATCCAAGTACTGCATTTGGATTCTTTTGCTGACTATGATGGCTACTCCAATTGTTCTAAGGGATTCCTGCCAACAGTAGTAGATATAATGGTCATCTGAGTTAAATTCACCAATTCCAGTCCATCTTAGCTCACTGATTCCTAGAATGTGGATGTTCACACTTGTCAGTTTTCATTCCAATCCCAAAGAAAGGCAATGCCAAAGAATGCTCAAACTACCGCACAACTGCACTCATCTCACACACTAGTAAAGTAATGCTCAAAATTCTCCAACCCAGCCTTCAACAGTATGTGAACTTCCAGATGTTCAAGCTGGTTTTAGAAAAGGCAGAGGAACCAGAGATCAAATTGCCAACATCCGCTGGATCATCAAAAATGCAAGACAGTTCCAGAAAAATGTCTATTTCTGCTTTATTGACTATGCCAAAGCCTTTGACAGTGTGGATCACAATAAACTGTGGAAAATTCTGAAAGAGATGGGAATACCAGACCACCTGATCTGCCTCTTGAGAAACCTGTATGCAGGTCAGGAAGCAGTAGTTAGAACTGGACAGGGAACTACAGACTGGTTCCAAATAGGAAAAGGAGTACGGCAAGGCTATATTGTCACCCTGCTTATTTAACTTATATGCAGAGTACATCATGAAAAACGCTGGACTGGAGGAAGCACAAGCTGGAATCAAGATTGCCGGGAGAAACATCAATAACCTCAGATATGCAGATGACACCAGCCTTATGGCAGAAAGTGAAGAACTAAAGAGCCTCTTGATGAACGTGAAAGAGGAGAGTGAAAAAGTTGGCTTAAAGTTCAACATTCAGAAAACGAAGATAATGGCATCTGGCCCCATCACTTCATGGGAAATAGATAGGGAAACAGTGGAAGCAGTGGCTGACATTCTTTTTCTGGGCTCCAAAATCACTGCAGATGGTGACTGCAGCCATGAAATTAAAAGATGCTTACTCCTTGGAAGAAAAGCTGTGACAAACCTCAACAGCATATTCAAAAGCAGAGACATTACTTCGCCAACAAAGGTCCGTCTAGTCAAGTCTATGGTTTTTCCAGTGGGCATGTATGGATGTGAGAGTTGGACTATAAAGAAAGCTGAGCACCAAAGAATTGATGCTTTTGAACTGTGGTGTTGGAGAAGTCTCTCAAGGAGATCCAACCAGTCCATCCTAAAGGAGATCAGTCCTGGGTGTTCATTGGAAGAACTGATGCTAAAGGTGAAACTCCAATATTTTGGCCACTTGATGCAAAGAGCTGACTCATTTCAAAAGACCCTGATGCTGGGAAAGATTGATGGCAGGAGGAGAAGGGGATGACAGAGGATGAGATGGTTGGATGGCATCACTGACTCGATGGACATG
>SJYQ01002699.1:275550-308690 GCA_006410935.1 Redunca redunca
TGAGTTGGCTCTTCACATCAAGTGGCCAAAGTATTGGAGCTTCAGCATCAGTGAATATTCAGTGAATATTCAGGGTTGATTTCCTTTAGAATTGACTGGTTTGGTTTGATCTCCTTGCAGTCCAAGGGACTCTCAAGAGATGCAGGATGCCTGGGGCTGGTGCATGGAGAAGACCCAGAGAGATGGTATGGGGTGGGAGGTGGGAGGGGATTCATGTTTGGGAACGCATGTACACTCGTGGTGAATTCATGTCAATGTTTGGCAAAACCAATACAGTATTGTAAAGTAAACTAAAGTTAAAATAAAAATTAAAAAAAAAAAAAAAAGAGTCTTCTCTAGTACCACGAGTCAAAAGCATCAAGGGGATGCTAAGGGTAAGGCTCATTTTTAATAAACAGCTCTCCTAAAAATAATGTGTTTAGCAAATTATTCTCTGAAAGAGGTCATCTGTTATCCTAGGACTTTGAGACAGGTGGATGATATGCTCAAATCTCTGTCATGAAAAGAGGCTTCTGGCTCTGCTGTAGACTGGAGTGGCCAGAGGGGGAACTGAGGCCACTGTGAACGTCCAGTGAAGCTGTCGTCCAAGTGACCGACGGTGTAGCAGATGCCAAGACAGGAACTGTGCTTGGATGACATGCAAAGGGTACAATCGACAGAACTTGAAAAAGAGTATGTGGTGAAACTGAGAGAGGGGGATGCACAACTGGATAACTGATTGGATGGCAGTGTTATTGCCTGTGTTGGAAATCAAACATTTTGAGGGCAGGGAGTAGGGTGAGGGAGATAAGGGTGTAGGTTTGAACTTCCATGTCTGAACATATAGATTGATTAGATTTGTAAAAAGGAGAACTAGGAGAAAGTGAAGAGGAACTAAAGAGCCTTTGATGAAAGTGAAAGAGGAGAGTGAAAAGCTGGCTTAAAATATGCTGTCTAGGTTTGTCATAGCTTTTCTTCCAAGGAGCAAGTGTCTTTTAATTTCATGGGTGCAGTCACCATCTGTAGTGATTTTGGAACCCAAGAAAATGAAGTCTGTCACTGTTTCCATTGTTTCCCCATCTATTTGCCATGAAGTGATCTTAGTTTTCTAAATGTTGAGCTTTAAGCCAACTTTTTCACTCCCCTCATTCCCCTTAATCAAGAGGCTCTTTAGTTCTTCACTTTCTGCCATAAGGGTGGTGTTATCTGCATATCTGAGGTTATTGATATTTCTCCTGGCAATTTTTTTTTCTCCTGGCAATCTTGATTCCAGCTTATGCTTTATCCAGCCCAGTAGTTTGCATGATGTACTCTGCATGTAAGTTAAATAAGCAGGGTGACAATATACAGCCTTGTACTCCTTTCCCAATTTGGAACCAGTCCATTGTTCCATGTTTGGTTCTAACTGTTGGCTTCTTAACCTGCATACAGATTTCTCAGAAGTCAGGTAAGGTGATCTGGTATCCCCATCTTTTTAAGAATGTTTCACAGTTTGTTGTGATCCCTTGTGGCTCAGACGGTAAAGTGTCTGTCTACAATGTGAGAGACCTGGGTTCCATCCCTGGGTTGGGAAGATTCCCTGGAGAAGAAAATGGCAACCCACTCCAGTACTCATGGCTTGAAAATCCCATGGACAGAGGAGCTTGGTGCAGGCTACTATCTGGGGTCACAAAGAGTCGGGCACAACCGAGCAACTTCACATAGTCAAAGGCTTTGGCATAGTCAATAAAGCGGAAATAGATGTTTTGCTGGAACTCTTTTGCTTTTTCAATGATCGAACCGATATTGGCAATTTGATCTCTGGTTCCTTTGCCTTTTTAAAATGCAGCTTGAACATCTGGAAGTTCTCAGTTCATGTACTGTTGAAGCCTGGCTCGGAGAACTTTGAGCATTAATTTGCTAGCATGTGAGATG
This sequence comes from Redunca redunca, assembly GCA_006410935.1. NCBI lineage: Eukaryota > Metazoa > Chordata > Mammalia > Artiodactyla > Bovidae > Redunca > Redunca redunca. The sequence continues at coordinate 277,444 of SJYQ01002699.1, forward strand.
AGTGCAGTTGTGTGGTAGTTTGAACATTCTTTGGCATTGCCTTAGGGATTGGAATGCAAACTAACATTTTCCAGTCTCATGGCAACTGCTGAGTTTTCCAAATTTGCTGGCATATTGAGTGCAGCACTTTCATAGCATCATCTTTTAAGATTTGAAATAGCTCAGCTGGAATTCCATCACCTCCACTAGCTTTGTTCAGAGTGATGCTTCCTAAGACCCACTTGACTTCGCATTCCAGGATGTCTGGCTCTAGGTGAGTGATCACACCATTGTGGTTATCTGGCTCTAACATCTTTTGTGTATAGTTCTCTGTGTATTTCTGCCACCTCTTCTTAATCTCTTCTGCTTCTGTTAGGTCCATACCATTTCTGTCCTTTATTGAGCCCATCTTTGCATGAAATGTTCCCTTGATATCTCTGATTCTCTTGAAGAGATGTCTAGTCTTTCCCATTCTATTGTTTTACTCTATTTCTTTGCACTGATCACTGAGAAAGGCTTTCTTATCTCTCTTTTCTATTCTTTGAAACTCTGCATTCAGATTAATAATATATCTTTCCTTTTCCTTTCACTACTCTTCTTTTCTCAGCTATTTGTAAGGCATCCTCAGACAACCATTTTGCCTTTTAGCATTTTTATTGGGGATGATTTTGACCACTGCCTCCTGTACAATGTCAGAAACCTCCGCCCATAGTTCTTCAGGCACTCTGTCTATCAGATTTAGTCCCTCAAATCTATTCCTCACTTCCACTGTATAATAAGAAGGGATTTGATTTAGGTCGTACCTGAATGGTCTAGTGATTTTCCATACTTTCTTCAATTTAAATGTGAATTTGGCAATAAGGAGTTCATGATCTGAGCCATAGTCAGCTCCCAGTCTTGTTTTTGCTGACTGTATAGAACTTCTCCATCTTCAGCTGCAAAGAATATAATCAATCTGATTTTGGTATTGACCATCCATCTGGTGATGACCATGTGTAGAGTCTTCTCTTGTGTTGTTGGAAGAGGGTGTTTGCTATGACCAATGTGTTCTCTTGGCAGAACTCTGTCAGCCTTTGCCCTGTTTCATTTTGTACTCCAAGGCCAAACTTGCCTGTTACTCTTGACTTCTTGCTTTTGCATTCTAGTCCTCTATGATGGAGGCTTCCCTGGTGGCTCAGACGGTAAAGCATCTGCCTGCAATGTGGGAGACCTAGGTTCAATGCCTGGGTCGGGAAGATCCCCTGGAGAAGGAAATGGCAACCCACTCCAGTACTCTTGCCTGGAAAATTCCATGGACAGAGGAGCCTTGTAAGTTACAGTCCATGGGGTCTCGAAGAGTTGGGCTCGACTGAGCGACTTCACTTCACTTCACTTCACTTCCTCTATGATGAAAAGGATGTCTTTTATTTATTTATTTATTTATTTATTTATTTGCTGTTAGCTCTAGAACGTCTTATAGGTCTCTGTAGCACCGTTCAGCTTCATCTTCTTCGACATTAGTGATTGGGGTATAGACTTGGAGTGGTTTGCCTTGGAAACAAACAGATCATTCTGTTGTTTTTGAGATTGCACCCAGGTACTGCATTTCGGACTCTTTTGTTGACTGTGAGGGCTACTCCATTTCTTCTAAGGGATTCTTGTCCACAGTGGTAGATGTAATGGTCTGACTATAAAGATTAATTGTTCTTTAGAGATTACTTGCAAAATCAGGAAAGTATAGATAATACCATATTTACACCTACTCTAAGATGAACAGTTTTTTACATTTTCACACCTTTGGAATTGGGATGCTGCTTAAAATCACTGGCAGTATGACTGTCACTGTGTGAAAACCGTGTCCCAGCAGTGTATATTGAGGTTAAGTGCATTGTTGATGCATTGTTTAATTGCTTTAAAAATATCTCCAAAAAGATATTTTGATTTAATGCTGAAGATTAAAGCTTTTGTGAACACAGGCACAGAAACAGAACAGTGAGGAATAAATTTTATATTAATGGAATAAATGTTGCTGGAAAAGGGACTGCAGTTCTTTATTCCATGCCAAGCTAACCAAATGCTTCATAGACCACAGAAAGGAAGATACCATGTACCCTCTAGTCAGTGAGGCTGGCTCACCTATATTTGCTGAAGTTTGTGCAAAAGATTGTGTATTGTGGGCCTTTCTGTAAGAAAACTCCAGAAACATCCATGGAGGACTGTTTAAGAATTGCCACATCACCACTGCCTGGAAGGCACAGGGGATGACTGTGAGGATACCCATGACCCAGGGTTAGTATAGACTCTAAATGAGAGAGCCCATTTATATATTTCACTTGTCTTCTACTCCTTTTTTGCTATGCATGAATGATTTTAAAATGAAAGCATATGCCCAAGTAAGCCTTTTGTTGTTGTTGTTTAGTTACTAAGTTGTGTCTGCCTCTTTGCAACCCCATGAACTGTAGTATGCCAAGCTTCCCTGTCCTTCACTGTCTCCTGGAGTTGCTCAAACTCATGTGCATTGAGTCAGTGATGCTATTCAACCATCTTATTATCCTCTGTTGCCTTTTTGTCCATCTGCCCTCAGTCTTTCCCAGCATCAAGATTTTTTCCAGTGAGTCAGCTCTTCTCAGCAGGTAGCCAAAGTACTGGAGCTTCAGCATTAGTCCTTCCAATGAAAATTCAGGACTGATTTAAAGGATTGACTGGTTTGATCTCCTTGTATTTCAAGGGACTCTCAAGAATCTTATCTAGCACCACATTTCAAAAGCATGAATTCTTCCATGCTCAGCTCTCACATGCACACATGACTACTGGAAAAACCATAGCTTTGTTTTGACTTAAAGCTTAGTTTCAAATTAAAATTAAAATTTTAAGAGTAAAGAATCTCATAGGATATCATATATATGTGGAGTTTTTATTTTTTAATTATACAAAAATGAACTGATTTACAAAGTAGAAATCAGACATAGAAAACAAACTTACAGTTACCAAAGGGGAAGAGGGGGTGATAAGTTAGGAGTTTGGGTTTAACAGACACACAGTATAAAATACACAAGGACCTACTGTATAACCCAGGGAACTATATTCAATATCTTGCAAAAACCTATAATGGAAAAGCATCTGAAAAAAAAAATTATAAAACTGAATCACTTTCCTGTACACCTGAAAATAACACAGCACTGTGAATCAACTGTACTTAAAAATTTAACGATAGCAATAATACAACCCACAGAATGGAGGAAAGTATTTCTCAAATTTTAATATCTGAAAAGGATATATATCCAGAATATGTAAAACTTCTTACAATGCAAGAATAAAAGACTATCCAATTAAAAAATGAAAAGAATGCAGTTGGTCTTAGTTTAATTGCCAGTGTGTTTTCTTTCTTAGTTGCCTATAAGATTGTGTCTTTTCACTGAATGAGATCTTGAATTGAGTACAGCACAGTAAAAGAAATGAGTGTGTACTATGTTTGCTTCACTATTTTCCTCTGGTAATCCACTCTAACCTTTTTCCTTTTCAAGATTCACTTATCATCAGTGTTACTTATAACAATAAGTATTACACAATATTAACCTGCTTAGTCCGTTACAATTTATGAAATATTTATGCATTTATCATTTAGGTAATAAGTTCCCATGGTTCAAAATTTAAAAAATGCAAAAGAGTCTATAGGGAAAACCCTCCCATCCGCTCCTGTCCCCAGCCACCCAGTTCCTCTCCCAAGGTGTGATTAGTGTCATTAGTTTCTTCTGTACTCTTCCAGTACTAGGTATCTCTATACATTCCTCATTCTTATTATTATAATGCTAATAATCGAATCCTCTATACACTGTCCTTGATTTTTTACCAAGTACATTTGTGTACATTATAAACATTACAAAATTATAGCCAAATATTAGTACTGGCCAGTTGGCAGACAAATGTAATTACAACTCAACAGATAATTTATACTGAGGCCCAAAGAGGTCAAAGTTGTTTTCCCAGTGACAGAGCTGGAACTCAGACCTGGGTCTTCTGGCCTCTGTTGGGAAAGCACAGGAATGCAATATATTGGTAGACTAGTTTCTTTCAACTCACACTTTTCTTCCTTGAAATGCCAGTTAGCATTTGAAACTCATTGGTGCTAGTTGGAGTCTCTGTCAGTTGAGACCCACTTCTGGGCCTTCAGGAATCATCAACTCTTAGTAACCATTCACCACACCCTTTAAAGGTATTTGCCTTCTAGGGACAAGGAACAGCCCATGTAGATGCTTGGAGGTATGGAGAAACCTGGTGAGTTGGCGGGAATTGGCCAGGTACTCTTGCCTGGAAAATCCCATGGACAGAAGAGCCTGGTAGGCTACAGTCCATGGGGTCGCAAAGAGTCGGACACGACTGAGCGACTTCGCTTTCACTTTTCACTTTCATGCATTGGAGAAGGAAATGGCAACCCACTCCAGTGTTCTTGCCTGGAGAATCCCAGGGATGGGGGAGCCTGGTGGGCTGCCGTCTATGGGGTCGCACAGAGTTGGACACGACTGAAGCAACTTAGCAGCAGCAGCTAGCTTTCCTGCCCCCAGTTGCTCATGTGATCTCTCCAGGATTTGCCTTAGCCTCATGGCAGAGCTCATTCATTCATACAGCATTGCAGGCAGTATAAACAGTCCCCTACAGAGTGGTTGTAGAGGTGTGGAAGCGCAAAGCAGAGGTAAACAGGCAAGGGACTGTTCTGTGGAGCGTTCTGTAGGCATGCTGCATTTCTGAGCATGTCCTCTGGCCCCCTCATGTAACATTAGCTGTTCCCCAAGCTCATTTCTATTGTGACAACTAGTAACACTGGGTACTTCGTGCTTATCAAGAGTAACCTATTTAGATAACATTAGATACTAGCTAAGACAGAGAAGGCAATGGCAGCCCACTCCAGTACTCTTGCCTGGAAAATCCCATGGACGGAGGAGCCTGGTAGGCTGCAATCCATGAGGTTGCTAAGAGTCAGACATGACTGAGCAACTTCACTTTCACTTTTCAGTTTCATGCCTTGGAGAAGGAAATGGCAAACAACTCCAGTGTTCTTGCCTGGAGAATCCCAGGGACGGGGCAGCCTGGTAGGCTGCTGTCTATGGGGTCGCACAGAGTCGGACATGACTAAATCGACTTAGCAGCAGCAGCAGCTAAGAACTGACCAGTGGTATACTAGTAGGTGTTTAAAAACCAACCCCGCTCTGGGATAAAACTTGGCCCTGACTTGTGGTACTTGCTGGCTTCTATAATATAAATATTCCCACTGTGGCCAATTGTATTTATGTGTAGGTGGGATAAGTACAGAACGGCCAGAGAGGCAGGCATTATTAGAATGATCAGCATGCCCAGAGATTACAAGGTGGGATCAGGAGGTTCTTTGTGGATGAGCTCAGTTTCAAGCATCGTTCAGGTAAGGAGGAATGTGATCAGCTAGGTTTAAACTTCATACATAATGCCCTAGACCCTGGGATTTGCCATCCTCTGAGGAGTTTCCCTGCAACCTGATGGACCATTACTTGTGCCTCATTCCTTCTCTTTCGAACCCCTCTGGAGACCACAAGAAGTTTACCCAGATCTGGAACCTAGGGAGAGTGAGGAGTGTTAGGAAACATCCTAGTTCATGCAAACTATAGTTTTTAAGTCACTGCCCAAAATCTTAGACCTTGAGGCTCATGCTGGGCTTGGATAACTTTTGGGGATTGTGTCCACAAGTTGTATCCCATTTAGGGAATCTAGTTATAATGTAATTCCTATTTCCCCCCATTGGTACATAGTATAGCTGTGCTAGACTGGCTCACATGCCTTTCATCTCCCACTTGGAGCCTTAGGACTCCCATACAACCAGTGGCGAGTAGAGCATTAGTGGGGCAGAGAGATTGAAATACAGGAGCCCTGTCCTTGACTGGGCACATCCTCTGGGCTAAGTGCTTCCATTCAGGAGCTCAGAGCTAAAGCCCAGCCCCTGCCCTTCTCCACCTGAGTGGTATTGGGGCCCTGCCCCCTTTCAGCTCTGTGACCTTGGGTAAGTAACTTAACCTCTTTACCTCTCAATTTTCTAGCTTATTAATCGGAAACGGTAATACATTTTTCACACGTATCTTCACAGCCATGAGCAGACCCTTGTTTTCAAGGATATTGCAGATCACTTGTTTTCATTAGCCAGGCTCACCCGCTCCTGAAGTCTGGTAGCTCCGTCCCACTAGGAGAATGTACTTCTGGCCAAAACGTGTGGGGTGTAGAGCAGTATCCCCAGTTCACACCCCGGCTCTGAGCTCACTATTTTGTGTTCCAGGAATTAACTGACTTGCAGAGGGACCCTCCTGCCCAGTGCTCCGCAGGACCTGTGGGAGATGATTGTAAGTACCCTTCAGGGCTCCAGATCCCATGAGCCTTGCAATTAAGACCCCCAAATTTATCCATCCCTCAGTTTTTTTTGTTTTTCATTTTAAGAAAACCTATTGTTGTTACTGTTGGTTTCTCTTCCTTTACTTATGAGTAGCTATTTCATGAGATGCATTGACTTCATAGCCTGGCTAGTCAAGATGTTGCTGGAAATCACCATCTCCTTCCACTGGGGCACAAGAAAGTCATCTGGAAAGCCAACTAAAACTTGGGGCATTGCTGGAAAAATGGTCATGAAGCTAATCATGGAGGACCTGTTGCTGTTGCACTTGGGGGTAGAACTGGAGGCCTGGTGAAGGGTGGGGAATGGGGCTAGCTCCTTGCCTCTGCCAAGGGAAGGGACAGTTCTTTTCTCCCACTTCTGCTCCCAGGGGGAGACTGAAGGAGCTGCAGTGGGCAGCCCTCTGCCGCCCTCTGTAGCCGACTGACCGTAGGCCATGCCGCCCAACACTTGGATATCCCAAATCTACTCTGCTATCCCACTTCACCTCTACTTTCTGAGCATCTTAGGCTCTGGGATGCTCATCCTTTACTATGAGGCGCTAATAGCTGCATCTGAAGGACAAGTAGGCGGAAGAAGGAAAGATTGTGTAAAAAGAGGGGTGGTGCCCTTCGAGGACACCAAAGAATTAAAAACAGGTACTCAGACAGAACTCATATATCAGTGTTCATTGCACCATTGTTTATAATCCCCCATTAAGAATCCCCCATTACATGCCCATTAACAAATTAATGAATAAACAAAGTGGTGTGTGTGTATGTGTGTGTGTGTGTGTGTGTATACACAATAGCATATTATTTAGCAATAAAAATGGATAAAGTTCTGGCACATGCAATAACATGGATGAATCTTGAAAATATGCCATGTAAAATAAGCCAGAAACAAAAGGACAGATATTATATGATTCCGTTTATATGAACTATCTAGCTAGACAAGGCAGATACAGAGACAGAGTAGAGAGGTTTGTAGACACTGAGAGGAAGCAGAAATGGGAAAATATTTCATGGTACAGAATTTCTGTTTGGAGTGATGGAAAAGTTTCAGAAATGGATAATGGTGGTTGCACTGCGTTGTGAATGCACTTAATGCCACTGCTTTGACACTTAAAAATGGCTTAAATGACATATTTTATGCTACATCTTCATGTCCAACTCTTTGCAACCCCATGGAATTCTCCAGGCAAGAATACTGGAGTGGGTAGCCATTCCCTTCTCCAGGGAATCTTCTCAACCCAGGGATCAAACCTGGGTCTCTCATATGCAGGCAGATTCTTTACTGTCTAAGCCATCAGGGAAGCCGTATGCTACATTTTAAAAAGCTTTTATTCTGTTAAAATGAAAGAAAGAAAAATTTCACAGAGGTGGGAAAAAAAAAAGGAAGTAGTCATATGTGAGGAGGAAGTCATATGTGTGTGTTCCTGCATGTTCTGTGGGCCGATGCTTAGAGGAACTGAAAATGGGCAGACAGCTACTGAAAATGGAGGATTCCAGAAGCTTTATGTGAGAGTTTAAATAATTTTTTAGAGCAGAACAGAAATGATTCCTATTGCATATGCAGAGTTAGTGAACAAGTGTAGCTTCACCAGTTTGTTATTTGATCTGTGTTGTCCTTCCAAGTGTCATAGGTCTCAGTAACATATTTTCCCCCTCTTACCTGTTGCTTAAAATAATGTAAACTGGGGTTACAGATAAGATTGAACTGGTAATGATTTAGCTTCCACTTTCTAAAGGTACCCCTTGGTGTTCTCTGCACCACACATTCTCAAGCAGCCATCTTTATCTGAGAGTCTAGCCACTCTCCATAGTCAGTACCTGAGTTTAGATGAGGTTTGCAGTCTTGAAAACTAGCTAACCTTTGGGCGCCATTTCATGCCTGCCCTGTGAGTTAACAGCCCCTTTCCGGAATCGCTCTGCAATTTCCTTTCTCTTCCTGTCTCTTTTGGAGCCTTCTGTTCTGACTGTGCCTTTGGGTTCTGCTCAGCCCCTTAGCAGACCTCAGGGGTTAAAGTGAATGGGACCAAAGGGTCACCTGTTTGCCAGAAGGAACCACTCATATGATCCACTCCTCCCCTTCTCTGTATATTAATTATCAAAAAACATTTATTTAATAAAGAATTCCATTCTATACTATGATTAGGAAAATGTGTACCTACCAGCTAATGGTTAGTATGAGTTGGAATAAAAGCAGTCAAAAGAAAAAGAAGTGACCCTTTATTAGCTTAGGCAGCCTCATTGTAGATAAAAATGTTCCCATCAGTAGCATTTCTTGAAACATTTGAAAAAGGACAAGGGCTGCTGTGACTATCTTTGGACACCTGTAGGAGCTTGGAAACCTCTTCTCTTGTCCCTTCAATTCCTTCCCCTCCTCCCGCTTTGGCAATTTCCTGCCTGCTGGCAAGGGCAAAGTCTGTGAAATATTTGAATAGATGGCAGGAAACCCAGTACAGGACCAGGTCTGAAAATTGGGGCTGATTTCACACCTATGATGGAACCATGAGACAGAATTCCCTAGAGAATAACAGATCCCTCAGATGTTCCCAGCACACCCCCCAGGTGAATATATAGGCACTTTGCACTAAGACTGGACAGTGTCCTGGGAGCTTTGGAACTGAGTCGTCTGCCTGCTCTAGGCCAGTCTTGCTGAGCATACAGGAGCTTTTCTAGGGCTGTGTACAGCAGTAAAAGTAGCCTGACTCCAGAGAGGGCAACAGGCGTGACGTGCAGCAAGAGAAAGCTCTAACATTCTAAGCAGGGACGTGGCCTGACCACCAGGTTGGTGGGAACCTGGGAGGGAAGAACACAAGGGGCTGCTCTTGGCTTGTCACCTAGTCCTGGGGATGTGTGAGAGGACACAGGTGGGAAATAGCCACTGAAGCCCCAGGGCCACAGGCAGTGATTGACTCCTGGAAGAGACCCTTTGGAGAAGGCTTCAGAGTAAATAGTGAAAAACTAAGGAGAAGAGAGGTTTATAAAAGTAACATGGAAAGTGGCTAAAGCCTACCTAAGGCTTAATTCTGTGCAGAGAGAAGATTGAATTGTAGTTTACTGGCACCTGGATAGTAAAGAATTTAATTTTGTCCTTAAAAGATCTGGCCTTTGTCTCTAGCCTCAGGAAAGCAATGTCTAAACTACCCTGCCTGATAGGACTGTTTAGGCCTTGACCCAAACCAGCAATGTGAGTTAGTAGGGGCAGGCCACACTAGACAGACCAGACAGCTGGTTTAAGGTGGAGGTTTGGGATCATTGCCAGAGGAACTGGAGACCTAGATCAGCCATGTGAATAGTCCATTAATCCGTCCTGCTAATGTGATGGAGTTCCAGTAAAAGCTCTGTATGCCGAGCCAGGGGTGAGCATCCCTGTAGGCAGTATTCCGTGTATTGTCGCACATCAATGCCAGGACTCCAGGGAAGAGGACAGTTGAAGGTCTACATTTGGATTCTGCCTGGAACTTTCCCCATGAGCTCTTCCCTCAGCTGACATTGACCTCAGCCTTTCACTGTGATAAATCAGAGCTGTGAGGACAACAATCTTTCATGAGTCTGGAGTCCAGTTAAATTACAGAAACCCCTACAGAGGTGGTTGGTGTCAGAAGTGAGGGCAGGATTGTGTGTGAACAGCACCCTCTGAACAGAGCAGCTCCTCTTTGGTGGAGAGACGTGTTTGCTGGAGAGGCTCACATTCCTGTCTCTTTTTTGTCTTGCAGTGTTCCACTGGCAAGCCACCATCATGGGCCCGGTAGGTAGCAGGTGTTCAGCGCAGCCCTTGCTTCACATGTTGTGCCTTTGCACATGTACTAATCTGCTTTCGGTGTCTCATCCTCCAGAATGACAGTCCTTACCAAGGAGGCGTTTTCTTCCTGACCATCCACTTCCCTACCGATTATCCTTTCAAGCCCCCAAAGGTGAGGACAGGGGACAGGGACAGTGTGTGATGAAGTCACTGGTACAGAAAGCTGCACCCGGGGCTTTTCCCAGGGGCCCTTATCCACCACCAGGAATACAGCTTGCCAGGAATTAAACTCTGGACTTTCAGGACTCACTGTTCATGTGAGCAAGGGCTGGTGTGGTGAGGGCTTCCTACTGAAGGCATGTTTTCAGGGGTGTTTCTTGTGGGGTGGCTGAGTTAGGATGTGTCTCAGGCTCCAGCTCCCTTCTCTGCAGTCCCTTTCAGTCTAGGACAGGACTTCTCAGCCTCTGCCCCAGGGACACTGAGATTTTTGTGGTAATAAAGCCTGAGATGGGAGGTGGGGAGAGGATTGCTTCTAGTATCTAGTGGAGGCCGGGAATGCTGCTCAGCATCCTGAATTGCACAGGGTGGCCCTGAATGTCCACCAGTGGAGAGAAGCTGGCCTAGGACCCTGGCAAGTCACCTCCTTCCTTCACCTGGAGGAGTCCTGCCTTCATGAGATTCATAGGCCCATGCGGAAGAAGTTTCGTATGAGAGCTACGCCATGCTGAGAAGCACAGAGCAGGAAAGTGGGATAGGACAGTGTGGGAAGGTGGTAGTGGGATCACCCTGAGCATGGCAAGGGTCACAGGGAACTGGAGGGCAAGCCTTTGTTTGGGGGTGGGAAGGATGACCCCGAGGGGCCCCACAGTGTGCAGTCAGTTGCTCTGCTGTGGTGAGAGGCTGAGTAGGGCAGAGACTGGTTGTTAAGGCAAAGCAGGTGGATGTTCCAAGGTGGAGCCAACAGCACAGGCAGATGTGGTCACACAGCAGTGATTGTATGCTATTCATATCATTTTTAGCATATTTTTATCTTTCTGATTGAGAAATTGATAAAAGTGGGTTATTTTTAAATTAGAGCATATGGAGAACTAACTAATACACAGATGGAAATCAGTCTATTTATAAACCTATCCCCAGAGAAGATCACAGCTAATAGCCCTACCGATTATCCTTTCAAGCCCCCAAAGGTGAGGACAGGGGATAAGGACAGTGTACATTCCTCCAGGGTTTTGCTTCATATACCAATATACATTTTAATTCTTATTTTTAAAATAAAATTGTCAGTTCTGGTTGTGAATGAGGAAACCAAGGCTTTGAATGGGCACTCTCTTTCCTGAAAATGGTGTGGCTTATAGTGGAGGGTGGGACTTGAACCCAGATGTGTCAGCCTATTTTTTGGTAACTTTTTATTTTAAATTAATTCTAGACTTAGAAAAAATGTTGCAAAAATAGTACAGATTTTCCATATATGCCTTGTCTGCTTTCCCTGAAGTCAACATCTTACTTTATTGAAGTCCAAGTATCAAATCTAGGAAGTCAGGGTTGGCCACATGCTCAGAGCTAAACTGATGGCCTTACTTTTTTTTTTACCAGTTTTCCTCATGTTCTAGAACCCTGCACTGTATTTATTGTCTTGTCTCCTCCATCTCAACAATCTGTAACAGAGCCTCCATTTCCTCTGGTCTTTCATGACGTTGATGCTCTTGAGAGGTAATGATCATTGTCAGAGACCCTCCCCACCTCCCCATTTGGGGTTTGTGTGCTGTTTTCTTAGGACTGACCTAAGGTTTTGCATTTTAGCAAGACTTATACAGAAGTCTTGAATCTGTGCCGGGGCCCCCGTCTCAGGGCTTGTGATGTGTCTTATTGCCCTGAGGTTGACCTTAATGGCTCGGTTAAAGTCAGACCTTTCACCCCTGTGTGCACATTCTATCTAAGCAATGAGGAGAAGCCCCTCTGGGCTCCCCAGCCCACAGCTCTCCCTGGTCATTGCCACCAGAGGCCATTGGTGCCTCCATATTTTAAATCAGAGTTAAATGTGGTTAAGATTCTGGAGACTTTGCCAGCTTTTAACAAAGAAGGCTGGGTTGTGCTGGGCACAAGGGAACAGATAGTAAAATACCTCTTTTAAGTATAACTGTTATTTCAGGGGTTTGGTTGAAAAAGTACATTTCATGGTCTTGAATCTACCCCCACTCTCCCCTTTCCCTGTTGAGATTTGCTGCAGTCTCTTGTAAAGTAGCATCTTATACCCTTCATTAGTGTATAAGTTGCTGCTGATCTTTTTTAAAATAAACAGATAGGATATAATCGTGTATGTCTGTTGGGCATTTTCAGGATTCCTGATTGCCCAAAGACAAAGCAAAAGCAGCGCCTATTATTAGAGACTGAAGTCAGCCCCATGAGCTGGGTTTACTGTAACAAGGAGAGTTGTGTGCCAAAATGTTGTATCTTCTACAATAGAAGAAAGTGTTTCTGTCTTTTTAAAAATCTCCTTTCCACAGGAGAACAAGATAAAGTAAGATTGCTGTTTGGGCAAGAATTTTCTGGGTCTATGGGGGGAATCTGGCAAGGTTGCATGATCTTCTCTACAGGAGGTAATAAAGAATAAGGCAAATATTTAGTGCCTGAGTCACTTTGGAAGTTTGATGCTTCCTGGGAAAAAGTGAAAAGTGAAAGTGTTGGTTGCTCAGTCATGTCCAACTCTGTACAGTCCATGGACTGTAGCCTGCCAGACTCCTCTGTCCATGGGATTCTCCAGGCAAACATACTGCAGTGGGTATACTGGATCTTCCCAATCCAGGGACTGTCAGGAAGTCTCCTGCATTTCAGGCAGATTCTGTACCCTTTGAGCCACTGTGGAAGCCCTCCTGGAAAAAGTCATTTGGTAACAGATGCTGAGCCTCACATACACAGCCTTCCTTCTCCTCATATTCTGAAGTGAGTTGTTTTAAAATGAAGCCAACGGAAGAAAAAAATCCTGTTTTATTATAAACTGTTTTAGGCATGTAAAGTATTGTAGATAATCATATAATGGATGCCCACATATTCATCATCTGGCTTAAGAACTCCATTATTCAACAAGACTTCTGAGTTCTGGCCATTGCTCTTTTTGTTAGCCCTCAGAGCACACTCTTCTGGGGGAGATGGTGTCAGTCCCCACGTCTAGTTCAAGAGCCCAGCAGGGAATGGGTTGGGGGACTTCTCCAGGTGCACCCTCCTGTATCCCATTCTGGTTTGGAATAATGCCCAGCTCACCCAGGATTGTGCAGGGCCATGTATGTCCCAGTAGTGGTCATTTCCACCTTACTTGGTTCATTTTCCAGACAGATAAACAATCTAGAATGCCCCTACAGTCTGTCTGACTTGAGGTCTCTCATCTCTGCAGGTTGTTTTCACAACCAAAATTTATCATCCCAACATCAACAGCAACGGCAGCATCTGCCTTGACATCCTACGGTCCCAGTGGTCTCCAGCACTGACTGTGTCAAAAGGTAAAAAGGTAGATGTGTACACTAGGTTCTGATGCTGTGAGTGCCTGTCTCATGCCCGTCTCCGTCACAGCAGTGTTTCTACCCCTGCACTCCTGAGAGCAAATTCAGGCTCCGGGGAAGCAGCCACGGTCCTAGCCCATGGTCACAGCCTGGAGGGGAGGAGTCCAAAGCGGTGCTTTCCCCACCCCCACCGTGTCCACCTGGATCTGTTGCTGCAGGGTGCTCCAGCCAGACTGTTGCACGGGTGCAAAAGAAAATACTGATCCTATTTATACTTTTGATCTAAAAGTAAGAAAGGCAAATATTACATTGCCTCCTCCATTCTCTCATTTATTCATTTATGCAACATGGATTGTGAACCAGCCCTGAGTGAAGAGGACACAGGGCCTGTGCTCTGCATGAGGGTGAAGAAACCAGTCTGAACTGGGCTGAAAGGATGCAGATACTCCTTCACAGCTGAGACAGGCTGAAAATGGTTGTACGAACCCTGAGACTTGAACACAGAGGGTGTGAGTTACCTGTCAGTGGAGTGAGTAAGGTGGTAAAAAAAGCAACCTGGGAGAATCGGGGTACCAGAGCCCAACACACAGAGCGGAGTTGAGGCAATGCAGGTGGCAGAGCTTCAGGAAGCAGGGGGGACCCCAAGGCACCGGGACAGCTGACCGGAGCAGGCTCTGAGACTGCATGGTGAATCTGCAGGGCAAGCTGCCCGCTCCAGTGCGGTGATGCAGATGCCGTGGAGGCAGAGCTGACTCCAGTACTCGGGCCTCCGGGGGGCAACTCCACACGGGGGGCCTGCTCCTCTCTGAGCTGAATCCTCACCCCACTGCCTAGCATGCCTGTGGGTGTGGGGGTCAGGACACTCTAAGAAAGTAGGGAGAGGCCAGGAGTAGACACTTGAATGTGGAAAGAAGGAAGAAATTAGCACCCTCATGACACATCCTTTGAGCTCAGAACAGCAGGAGAGTTGAAGAGCTTTAAAAAGACAAATCATCCCTCAATCACAGTGTACCTGGTTTACCATGGTTTACCTGTGGTCAGGACTTGGATAGATTCACTGAGGCAAGGATGATACTTGTTTGGGGTGGTACAGAGGGTTCCAGAGCAAATCTAGGATTGACAGTGCATTTAGCCTAGACCCTAACAATCCCAGAAGCACCACTTCCACAGCCTCCAACCATAGCCCTGGTGGGAGTGTCCTCACAGGTCCAGAGCAGAACTGAGAGTGTAGGGCAGTGCGCATTTGCTTGGCAGTCACACAGACCTGGTTCTGAATCTTGTTTTTACCCATTTGGTGGGTGTTCCAAGTCTGTAACCTTGGACAGGTCACCAGAATCTTCTGAGTTCTGGTTTCTTTAATAGTGAACAGGACCCCTGGGATCAAACAACAAAGCTACATGGCACAGAGCCAAAGGACCTTTGAGATCAGGAAAGGGAGGCCAGAAGTGCCCTAGAGCAGATGTAACTGGGACACCACAGGGTAAAGTTGCTGCTCAGCTGATAGATGGACAAAGTAAATACATTCATATTCTGATACCCCAAGAGTCTTGGGTATTTTTGATGGGATATTGAAGAGAAAATCATTGCTCTGTCAACAGTTCAATTTGAGGGGCTCACTGGACCTGGGGTGACCTGGGAGCCTTGTGACTGCAGTTGACTCATTGTTTCTTTTCTTTCCAGTTCTCTTATCCATCTGTTCTCTGCTCTGCGACCCCAACCCTGATGACCCTCTGGTGCCAGAAATAGCCCATACCTACAAGGCTGATAGAGAGAAGTATGTGTCCTCTTTGGGTTGCCTTTGGGCCCCAGCTGCTCCAGGCAGCTCCCAGCAATACCCTGAGCTGGTGCTTCCAGGCCAACAAGGTTTTCCCATGGACGTCATCCTGCCCATTCTGAGCTGGGCTGAGACTCCTGCCTCTCTCACTAACATATCCTTTGACTCTGAGGAGGGAGAAGGAGATAAAAGCAGTTTGCCCTCCTGGATAGCTCATCAGCTGCCACTACTGAATCCTAAAATATTATTGCCAAACCTGCCCTTGAGGCCAGTGATGTCAGTGGTCAGCCAACAGTGGACTCAGAAGAATCTGACAGCAAGAAAATTCTGGATTAAAATACGAAGATTTTATCACAAGCTAATGGGGTATCTGCTCAGATATGCCCAGGGTGAGGCCAAGGCTGATTGAGGTGGGAAGCACTGCTGTGCTCGGTTTACTAGTTGAGGCTAAGAAGCAAGCAGTGTGTTCCTGATTTACTGACAGACCCTCACTGCCAACTCTCTGATTTCCAGACTCTTGACTGTAGAATTCTGACTCGCGGCCAGACACAGCCGTGTGCACTGTAGCCTGAGCAGATATCTGTGGCTGCTGGGGCTGGCACATGTGTGAGAACCTCTGAGCGCTGACAGCGCTGTGAGGAAGGGCCAGACACGGCGGGCCCAGGCATCAGCAGTGCTGGCCCCGTGAGTAGCTCGGGGCAGGAGCAGGGTGCAGAGGGGGGAGTTGCTGGCTTTTAAAAGAACTTTCCAGTAGGTCTTTTAGTTCATTATTTCTCTTCTGTCTAAAGAGATTAGAATGGAATGTGCTTTTTCCAGCATATATTTCTTGAAACCTTTATAGAGCTCATTATTTCCCTCATTTCAGTTCTCCTGTATGACAAAGTGATTGTTAATTGATGAGATCTTAATTTGTATTTATTTTAACACTTATTATGATATATTTTAGATATACCAGAAGTGATTTTCTTCATTGTCTCCTCTGATTACATAGCTCTCTTACAGTGACATGGCACCAGGTTTCATTACAGTAATGTGGATAAATGCACATATTCTCAATGGGCACCAGACCTGCTCTGTGGCTGCCAACGGTGGCGCCTACTCACACTCTGGTGGTCAGATTCATGGAGCCCATGTGCTGGATACCAGGGACTGTCCCAAGCTGACCTCTGTGTATCTCTTCCTGATCCAAATGCATCCATGTTGAAAGACAGGAGAGAGGGAGGGGAGGAGGTCTATTACAGTCTTAAATCTTCCACAGCAGATAGTTGTGAAGAACTACTAGGACTCACCAAGCTCGGGATTTATGGCCGTGAATGACATGTTCCTGCTCCAGGCGGTCTATTTCGCTCATTCATCCGTCTTAGGTATTTGATGAGAAGCAACAGCATTTCCCCTGTATCAGTTCTTTTCTCTACTGCACATTGAAAGAAGTGACCATTATGAATGGGAGTGTCACTTCCTCTGCTTTTTTCTTCCAGGTACAACAGACTAGCAAGAGAATGGACACAGAAATATGCTATGTAAGTGCCTCAGAGGTTTTACAGGAGACATTGTCCAAGAGAAGCTGAGCTGAGCTATTGGCTGAGCCACTCACAGAGCGTCATCTCTTCTGCAAACAAATGCTGATTACCCACTTTCTCCAACCACAGCATGTTGGTACCACTCTCAGCCATCATGGTTTTGACAGCGTCATGTCTCTGATGCCAGATCAGTAGTCACTCTTGTGATCTGCAGCCTTCCTGGCTACATTGGAATCGGTCCCTCCACCCCAACTCACTGCTCACCTGTTCGGGGGACCTGTGTGCCTCCCCTGCCTGGCCTCACTCAGGTGGCATCACTTACCATGGCGCCACACAGGGGCCCCAGTCTGGCCCCTTACCACGTGCTCTTTGCCTTTTAGAACTCAGTGCCCAGGGAGGAGCGGGCAGGCTTTCCTCACATCGTGTCTGCCACAGACCACATCCTGAGGACTCTCACCTCATCCCAGGAGTTCTGGGAATTGTAAGCAGTGTCACTGGGAAGTGGAGGCCTTGCCCCACAGCTCCCACCAGTCTTCCTCGGCAGTGCCACGTGCTGGCACTCTCCTCCCACACCAAGAAGCTGTAAATAGAAAGTCAGGATATAAAGCACATAACGCCATGAGAGATGACTGTCCTTTTAGAAGCAAGAACAAAATTATGAAACCTGAAAAGATTTGGGTTATGCTTTTCTATCTGATGAGATTTCCACCACCCCTACTTCCTCCCACTCAGAGCCTACATGAAGGCAAAGTGTGAGCCATTCACTGAACAGAACACAGGGAGAGAGAGGGACTTGTTAAATGTAAATAAAAATGTAATGCACTCATAACCCTAAATGATAACTGACATTTAAGTCTTTTTTTTTTCCAGGCAGAACAGAAGATATGGAAACTTTTAACAGGTAGCCCATCGGGTAACTGGCCTCCTCTCTTAAATTTCTGATGTAACACATTTCAAGAGCTGCCTTTAGAGTTCAGAGGTTTGAGATTAGGTTAGTGAGGAGAACGGTAGTAAAGGGATTATTCTAATTGAACCTCTGAAGAGAGGAGGAAAATTGAGGGACTTCACATCTCTGAACATCCAATTTGGCCTAGTCTTTTCTAAGTGGTTTTCAAAGCTAGTCCACTCCCAGAACAGCCATATGAGAATGATGTTTGGGTAAGTAGGACCAGGAAGTAGAGAAACACTTGCACCTGGGGATCAGCCCTAGGTGACCATGTGAGCCTGACCTGCTGCAGAAACTCTGAAGTTGTAGCACAGCTTCACTTTCCAGCGGGAGTGCTGGGATTAGTCACCACCACTTCCTTAGCAAAGCAGACAGCAGTCTGAGCCTGGTCTGCATTTACTTTACAGGGTTCCACATTTAGGATCCTCAGTTACAAGGCTGCTTTCTGTGTTCCATGGGCTCCATTCCCTGCTTTGTACCATGGTGAGGATTTGCCCTGTTAATTTTTTCTCTCTTTGCTACCCCTTTGGTCTTTACTTAAACAAAATGATAAACTTCAGGTGTCCCCTGGGAACACTGCCATCACACAACTCTGCCATTTCAGACAATGGCCATAATACTCCTTGAACCAAATATAACAAAGTATGGGAAGGTGGGACAGATTCCAATTTCAGAGACAAGTCAGAGGTTCAGAGAAGGAATATCCAGGCCCAAGTTGGTGTTGAGTTGGAGGGTGCCATTTTCAGCCTTTCAAGCATAATAGCTTATGACTCCCAGAAGCTCATGAATTTTCTCTGTCTAGTTAAAATTTTCCCGAGCCTGCTGTCTCTGTTGGAGATAATGCAGTAGAAAAAGTAAAATTATCCTTTGGGATCCCCACTTTGAATTACCATTTCACCCTTTTGCTTGATTTGCACTCTGTACTTGGACAGGCCTGTATTGTGCCAGGCCAAGTGATGGACAGGCCACCACAGTGATGTTCTGCAGGGCTGTCCCTGGCAAGTTCCTTGGACTCTCTACCCCTGAGAAACTTGATTTTCAAGCCTTCCAGCACTCAGGTCAGCCTAAAGGACAGGCATCTTAAGTTGAAACCCTTATTTTAAAATGCACTGTGTGTGGGCAGCTCCCAGATATCACACAGGTATAGATATCATGTTTCCAAGGTGAGTCCCAGGTCAGTAAGATCTAAAAATCTAACTGTGCAGTGATACTTTGTTTTCTCCATAAACCAGAGATACCAGGGAATTGCATGATCTTAAGCAATTAATCCAACATGAACAAATGACTTAACTCTGGCCAAAAGTATCTCAGTTTCTGGATGGAGCTGTGATCTTGATCCTTTGGCAGACTATAGGAAGACCCAAGAGTTCCAAGAATATGGCAAAGGGTCCAAATCTCCCGACAAGGGGTTAAAACACCAGAACACCCATGTCCAATGGGCCTGGCAGCTCACAGCTGACCCATGTGTCAGCACCATGGGATCCCACGCCACCTGACCGCAGAGGCTCAAGGACAGGCAGGTTTCTGTCTCTCAAATTCAGGACAAAGCCTCCTAAAGTGATAAAGAGGTGCTTGTGAGACTGGTCAACAGAGCTCCTGGCCCGAAGACCTGTTCTGGTAGAGGCGGAGAAAGCCTTGGGAGCAAGAGGGCCACTTGTCCCTCTTGCCCTCGCCTGCTCCCTCTTCTGTGCCTCTGTTCCTCCAGCTCTTCTCACTGTGACACATGCTTCCTCCCTGGCAGCACTGGGTGAGGGTTAAATGAGGATTAGATCTAGCCATGAAAGCTGGTCTGAGAAACAGGATGGTTTACCAGTGTTACCAACCTGAGTCCTTGGACTCTTGAATCAATAGAAATTGCTAAGAGATCAGACAAGAAATTTAGGCAAGGCTTTACTGGAACTCATGCTGCAGCAGTGGGGAGTAAGAACAAGTGAACCGGTGCCCTTGCTTGACCCCTGCAGGTGGCAGGGCGAGCTGGTCCCTTAAATGAGGTGAGGGTGGGGTGGACCAGTGGGTCAGGTTGGAAGGGTGGCTTGGGTGGTCTGCCAGCCCACATGGTGGTGCTGTGTGCAAGGATCACGTGCAGAACCCCGTACCTCAGAAATGACAGTTGGGTTTTGGTCTTTTTGTATTAGTCAGAATTGACCCCAACTATGCATTCATCAAGTTATTTTTAGTCCCTTATAGTTTCTTTGTGTTCTGTTGCTCAAGGAGATGTTTGTTCAGGTGTGAGCACTCCAGTAAAGAGACCCAGGCCCCAACCTATCTCACCAGCACCCTCACAACAGCAGCCTGGTGCCATGCAAGCAGGCACACTGGCTTCTTCAGGCCTGGTGATCTTCCCAGCCAGTCTGCTGGCCTCATCATGACCACCATCGGGGTCTCTCTTCTGTTGGCAGAGGGATTTTATTAAAAATAAAAAGCTACAGAAAATCTGCAAACCCTCTCTCAAACCAAATAGTGGTTTCTTGACTTTCCTAAAAAAAGTCACGTCTCCATGTTACCCCATCTCCACTGCACTTCTCCCAGGCTCCTAATCCTTACTGTCAGATAGGCCCACTTGAGCTGTCCAGCTCTCTGCAACAGAGCTTACCTCTGGGTGCACGGGCTTGGCTGGGCTCCACTTTAAGAGGTAATGACAGAATTGCCCTCTCAGAGCCTGCCTCTCACCCATGCTGCCCACGCCCCTCACCACCACCACCACAGTAGCTCAAGGGGCTAGTCATGGGGAATGTCCATCACCGCTGGCTGGTCATTACTTTCTAATGACTTCAAGTGGCTTTATCCAGGCAATGGCTGAGCAATTGCCAAGTGCAAGGTGTGAAGGGGAGGGGAAAGGAAAAGAATTATACAAAGAAAATGTGGTTGCTTTCTGGGAGTTTACTGGAACTACACAGGCCTCAGGAAGGAGCTAAAACTAGGGGAGGGCCTGATGGATGGGCAGGGAGGAGGGTCCTACAGGCAAAGGACTGTGTTCCCCAGCCAGCACAGCACATTCTGGGAGCTCAGCAACCTGGCGACACTCCCGCACATGGCCCTTCTGAAACTGGGGCCCGGTTACCTTCTGGGTGGCACAGGGCTCACCTTTCTGGAGAATCGTTGAAGGCAGAGAAGTGCAGGATGAACAGCAATTTTCATATTAAGTGGATGGCATAGTTCATATAAGCTGGTGTGTAAAACCATTTCGCACCCTAGACTCCCAGGGAAACAAGCACCGTCACTGGGCCAGGGGCTTTGTAGGGGCAAGGACATGGGCACAGAGCTGCATCTGTCCCTCCATCCACATGAAGAAAGGAACGAAACGACATTAGGCCTGGGCCCAGCCTCATCTCAAAGCTTGTTCCCAGGAGCAGTAATGACCTGGCCAGGGCACTAGAAGGCCAGGTGTGCTCAATGGGCAAAATGATCTACCAGCTCCAGAAATAAGGATGCAGATGGAGGCATGGGCTGTAAAGTTGGGGGTGGCAGAGGCAAGGGGTGAAAGGCTAACTACCCTTCTGAGGGAACTTGGCTAGTTCTTCCTTTAGTGTCAAATATCCAGCAGTAGGAATAACCTGGTAGTACAGTGGTTAGCAATGTGTGCTTCCACTCTAAGGGTCACAGGTTCAATCCCTAGTCAGGAAACTATGATCCCACATGCCATGTGACCAGAAGCAAGCTCAGGACACCATCCTGGAACAGGAGGAACTAACAATAACTTGTCAACATCTTTGGGTTTAAAATGTTGGCAGAGTTGTAGTTAAACTGCAAAATCCCCATCACCTGTACCTTCTGTTCCCTTTGAACCTTCTAGAATTTCTGCTGACTCCTTGCTGTGGGCCGATCTGTCTACAACAGGGACCTTGGCTGATGCACACATGTCTCCAGGTCTTTGAGGTCAAGGCTTCAGTAAGACTTGAGAAGCTAGAAGCCCTCCCAGAAAGAGCTATGTGAGCAGCAAGTGTGCGCTCTCTGTAAAGGGTTAGGATGGCAGGAAAGAGCACTGCTTCTCCTGAAGGAGGTGGTTTTGCCCTTTCTGTGAGACACCACATATTGATTTGTGGCAGCCCCTCATAGCCAAGCCTTAAATGACAAGCAGACCACATTGGCTATTCCCTACCTGTGGGCCTGAGTCACAGATCAAGCTCAGGACTGCAGCCTTCCCACCTTTCTACTCTTGACTGCTTACCCTCTGTTTAAATCATAACAAGGATTCAACTAGGAAGGTTTGGGGTTTTTGTTTTTAATCTCTCAAGATGTGAAGTATTTGTTTACTGGATTCCACTTACCATGCAGCATAAACAAGTTTTCTTTTTAGGGCAGGAAAACCAATGATTTCATTTCTCCCTTTCTGTAGTAATGTGGCCATGTGTGGCTGGAGCATAGAGGTGTAATCCTGGTTGTTTTTAAGAAAATTATTTTCTTGCTAATTGACACTTCTGTGGATGAAGACTTTGAATAAAAACCTATTATTTTCTACCGATTGTTGTGGTCTCAATGGTTATGTACCCTCAAAATTCCTTTGCTGAAATCTTAACCCTGAAGGTAATGATATTGGGAGGTGGGGCCTTTGGGAGGTGAATAGGTCACAGCAGTGGAGCCCTCATGAATGGCATTAGTGTGCTTATAAAAGAGGTGCCCCAGAGAGCTTCTTGGTCCCTTTTGCCATGTGAGAATACTATGAACTGTTAGCAGAAGGAGAGTTTGGAGACCCTCCTATGGGCCTCAGTTCTTGGTAAGGATGCAGAGAAGAATCTAAGGTCTTACCTGTTGCAAGAAAGTTTATTAACAATCAGGAAAGAACAGATTACAAAGAGTTGGACAAGACTGAGTACACTGCAGATGGTGACCACAGCCATGAAATTAAAAGACGTTTGCCCCTTGGATAAAAGCTATGACAACTCAGCATATTAAAAAGCAGAAACATTACTTTGCCAACAAAGGTCCATATAGTCAAAGCTATGGTTTTTCCAGTAGTCATGTATGGATGTGAGAGACAGAAAGCTGAGAGCCGAAGAATTGATGCTGTTGAACTGTGGTGTTGGAGAAGACTCTTGAGAGTCTCTTGGACTGCAAGGAGATCAAACCAGTCAATCCTAACGGAAATCAGTCCTGAATATTCATTGGAAGGACTGATGCTGAAGCTGATGCTCCAATATTTTGGCCACCTGATTTGAAGAACTGACTCTTTAGAAAAGACCCTGATGCTGGGAAAGATTGAAGGCAAGAGGAGAAGGGGATGACAGAGAATGAGACGGTTGGATGGCATCATCAACTTGATGGATGTGAGTTTGAGCAAGCTCCAGGAGTTGATGGACAAGGAAGCCTGGTGTGCTGCCATCTATAGGGTTGCAAAGAGTTGGACACGACGAAGGAATGATGCTGAAGCTGAAACTCCAGTACTTTGGACACCTGATGAGAAGAGTTGATTCATTGGAAAAGACTCTGATGCCGGGAGGGATTGGGGCAGGAGGAGAAGGGGACGAACCAGGATGAGATGGCTGGATGGCATCACGGACACGATGGACGTGAGTCTGAGTGAACTCCGGGAGATGGTGATGGACAGGGAGGCCTGGCACGCTGCGATTCATGGGGTCGCAAAGAGTCAGACACAACTAAGCAACTGAACTGAGTATACACAAAAAAGTACAGAAGGAACACTTCAAGAGGAGGGCCATGCAAGAGAGGCAAATGGCCCTGGAGGGCTGGAGTACAGTTTTTAAGGCAGGGTCATTTGCATAATTGGGGGGGTGTCATTCATTGATAGCTGCAGGTTATATAACAAGATGCTCTACCGTGCATGTTCTTCCTATAATTTAGTCTGTTATAATTAGATGTATATATTCATGGAATGGGCTTCCCTGGTCGTTCAGCTGGTAAAGAATCTGCCTGCAATGCAGGAGACCTGGGTTCAATCCCTGTGTTGGGAAGATCCCCTGGAGGAAAGTCATAGGAACCCATTCCAGTATTCTTGCCTGGAGAATCCCTATGGACAGAGGAGCCTGGTTGGCTACAGTCCCTGGGGTCATAAAGAGTCAGACACGACTGAGCAACTAAGCACAGCACATTCATGGAATATTTATGAGCAGTTAATGAGCCCAGTGGCTGACAAAGATTACTTTAGTACAGGATACTGTGAGGTGAGTACATGTGCTAAAGTGGGGAAAGTTCCACCAGTCGGAAGGTGGGGGCTTTTTACAGCCTCCCTGACTATTTTTGCAGTGCTAGTGGGTGTATTAGGGGTAGGGCTGGTAAATTACTTGGTGGGATTAGGCGGCTATTGGACAGGTAGCTGAATGACCCACCTCTCTGTTGCTCTCAGCTAACTTCCTGCCTATCAAAACAAGGAAGTGGACTCTCACTAGACACCAAATCTACCAGTGCCCTGATCTTGGACTTTGGGCTCTAGAAATTGTGTTGTTCATAAGCCACCCAGTATGTGGTATTTTGTTGTATCAGCTTGAATGGATGTAAACACTGGGGGACACTGCTGTTGTTGATTCCTTCTAGACAGTGGACTCCAGAGAGAGTTTACCAGCATATTCCCTCTACGTTTGGGCTCACATGCCTTCAGGACACAGTCAACTGCCCTCAGAGTTCAAAGGACACTGGCTATTTGGAGCTCTGCTTTCATGCCTTGGATCTGTTACCTAAACCCACTAGGAGAGCTTCAAGAAGCAAAGCAGATCTGAGTTTATCTATATGCAAGAAAAGTATAGAGGCTTGTGTGAATGATGGGGCCAATTTGCTAAGAAAAGAGAAGAGTTCTAGGAATAACCTCGGGAAACATCTCACATTCTCAAACCAAGGGACAATCAACCAACAAGAGAGAGATGGCCAAAAGGAAACAGAAACTCCAGAAAAGCTGGAGTAGGATGGAGAGGAAAATAGAGAGGATCTACACACAGCAGCTAGAGGAACATTTGAAAAATATCCTACTTCCCTGGTGGCTCAGACAGTAAAGGATCTACCTGCAATGAGGGAGACCTGGGTTCGATCCCGGGGTTGGGAAGATCCCCTGGAGGAGGGCATGGTAACTCACTCCAGTATTTTTGCCTGGAGAATCCCCATGGACAGAGGTGTCTGGCAGGCTATAGTCCATGGGGTCGCAGAGTTGGACACCACTGAGTGACTAAGCACAGCACACAAGGATTCCATCACACCTAAGAATAAAACCTGAATTCCTTCCCCTAACTCACAGGGTCCTATAGGATCCAACCTGCACCCATGCCTCCTTCCTTCTCTTTCTCTCTGTGCTTTCTCCTCAGAGCTCGTTCCCTCTCCTTGGAACACTTCCACCAAGAACTTCCACAGGCACATCTGCCACCCTCCAGCCCTCATATCTACTCTGCTCCAGTGTTACCTCTGAAAGGCCCTCCCTGATCTGTCAAGTTGAAATAGGCTACCACACACTAAAGCAGAAAACAGAATCCTAATGGCCCCACATTCCCACACCAGGGACCCCTCTTCACAGTCATAGTCTTCTTTCAGTGGAGCCTGGGTCCCCCTGCTTTTCCCTCATCAGTATGGATAAACCTGGTCACCACACTGAGCTGATCTATTTCCAGAACAAAGAGACCTACCTGCCTCTTTTGTCTGAACAACCTGATTCAGGCAAGGTGGGGCCTCCCCAAGTTGACTAAAGTGTTTAAAAGTGCTCCCTAGTAGGCCCTAGGGATTCGGGAAACTGGTAACAAGGATGTCTTTAAATAGCAATATTACCAGAGAAAGAGAAACAAAGACACGTGGGGCCAAAGAGAATAAGGAAGAAAAACAATAAGACTGTGGGTTGAACTCCTCTGAACTATGGAGATTCCAAAAGGACTGTGGTGGAAATAAGGTCTGATGCTATAAAGAGCACTATTGCATAGAAACCTGGAACGTTAAGTCCATGAATCAAGCCAAATTGGAAGTGGTCAAATGGGAGGTGGCAAGAGTGAACGTTGACCTTTCAGGAATCAGCGAACTAAAATAGACTGGAATGGGTGAATTTAACTCAGATGACCATTATGTCTACGGCTGTGGGCAAGAATCCCTTAGAAGAAATGGAGTAGCCATCATGGTCAACAAGAGTCCAAAATTGCACCTGGATGCAATCTCAAAAACAACAGAATGATTTCTATTTGTTTCCAAGGCAAACCATTCAATATCACGGTAATCCATGTCTATGCCCCAACCAGTAATTCTGAAGAAGCTGAAGTTCAATGGTTCTATGAAGACCTACAAGACCTTCTAGAACTAGCACCCAAAAAAGATGTTCTTTTCATTATAGGGGACTGGTATGCAAAAGTAGGAAGTCAAGAAACACCTGGAGTTTAGCCTTTTAGCAAATTTAGCCTTGGAGTACAGAATGAAGCAGGACCAAGGCTAACAAGAGTTTTACCAAGAGAACGCACCGATCATAGCAAACACCCACATCCAACAACACAAGAGAAGACTACACATGGACATCACCAGATGGTCAACACAGAAATCAGATTAATTATACTCTTTGCAGCCAAAGATGGAGCAGCTCTATACAATCAACAGAAACAAGACCAAGAGCTGACTGTGGCTCAGATCATGAACTCCTTATTGTGAAATTCAGACTTAAACTGAAGAAAGTAGGGAAAACCACTAGACCATTCAGGTCTGACCTAAATCAAATCCCTTATGATTACACAGTGAAAGTGACAAATCCAAGGGATTAGATCTGATAGACAGAGTGCCTGATGAACTATGGATGGAGGTTCATGACATTGTATAGGAGACAAGATCAAGACCATTTCCATGAAAAAGAAATGCATAAAAGCAAAATGGCTCTCTGAGGAGGCCTTATAAATAGCTGTGAAAAGAAGAGAAGTGAAAAGCAAAGGAGAAAAGGAAAAATCTACCCATATGAATGCAGAGTTCCAAAAGAGACATAAGAAAGCCTTCCTCAGTGATCAGTGCAAAGAAATAGAGGAAAACTATAGAATCAGAAAGATGAGATCTCTTCAANAATTCAGACTTAAATTGAAGAAAGTAGGGAAAACCACTAGACCATTCAGGTCTGACCTAAATCAAATCCCTTATGATTACACAGTGAAAGTGACAAATCCAAGGGATTAGATCTGATAGACAGAGTGCCTGATGAACTATGGATGGAGGTTCATGACATTGTATAGGAGACAAGATCAAGACCATTTCCATGAAAAAGAAATGCATAAAAGCAAAATGGCTCTCTGAGGAGGCCTTATAAATAGCTGTGAAAAGAAGAGAAGTGAAAAGCAAAGGAGAAAAGGAAAAATCTACCCATATGAATGCAGAGTTCCAAAAGAGACATAAGAAAGCCTTCCTCAGTGATCAGTGCAAAGAAATAGAGGAAAACTATAGAATCAGAAAGATGAGATCTCTTCAAGAAAATTAGAGATACCAAGGGAACGTTTCAGGCAAAGATGGGCTCAATAAAGGACAGAAATTGTATGGACCTAACAGAAGCAGAAGATACTAAGAGGTGGCAAGAATACACAGAAGAACTATAAAAAGTGATCTTCATGACTCAGATAACCATGATGGTGCAATCACTCACCTAGAGCCAGACATCCTGGAATGTGAAGTCAAGTGGGTCTTAGGAAGCATCACTCTGAACAAAGCTAGTGGAGTTGATGGAATTCCACTTCAGCTATTTCAGATCCTGAAAGATGATGCTGTGAAAGTGCTGCACTCAATATGCCAGCAAATTTGGAAAACTCAGCAGTGGCCACAGGACTGGAAAATGTCAGTTTTCATTCCAATTCCAAAGAAAGGAGTGCCAGAGAATGCTCAAACTACCACACAATTGCACTCTTCTCACACACTGCTGCTGCTAAGTCGCTTCAGTCGTGTCCGACACTGTGCGATCCCATAGACTGCAGCCCGCCAGGCCCCCCCCGTCCCTGGGATTCTCCAGGCAAGAACACTGGAGTGGGTTGCCATTTCCTTCTCCAATGCATGAAAGTGAAAAGTGAAAGTGAAGTCACTGAGTCGTGTCCGACTCTCAGCGACCCCATGGACTGCAGCCCACCAGGCTCCTCCATCCATGGGATTCTCCAGGCAAGAGTACTGGAGTGGGGTGCCATTGCCTTCTCTGATCTCACACACTAGTAATGTTAAAAATTCTCCAAGCCAGCCTTCAACAATACGTGAACTGTAAACTTCCAAATGTTCAAGCTGGTTTTAGAAAAGGCAGAGGAACCAGAGATCAAATTGCCAACATCTGCTGGATCATGGAAAAAGCAAGAGAGTTCCAGAAAAACATCTATTTCTGCTTTATTGACTATGCCAAAGCCTTTGACTGTGTGGATCACAACAAACGTGGGAAATTCTGAAAAAGATGGGAATACCACACCACCTGACCTGCCTCCTGATAAATCTGTATGCAGGTCAACAAGCAAGAGTTAGAACTGGACATGGAACAACAGACTGGTTCCAAATAGGAAAAGGAATACATCAAGGCTGTAAATTGTCACCGCACTTATTTAACTTTTATGCAGAGTACCTCATGAGAAACACTGGGCTGGAATCAAGATTGCTGGCAGAAATATCAATAACCTCAGATATGCAGATGATACCACGCTTATGACAGAAAGCAAGGAAGAACTAAAGAGTCTCTTAATAAAAGTGAAAGAGAAGAGTGAAAAAGTTGGCTTAAAGCTCCACATTCAGAAAACTAAGATCATGTCATCTGGTCCCATCACTTCATGGCAAATAGATGGGGAAACAGTGAAAACAATGGCAGGCTTTATTTTGGGAGGCTCCAAAATCACTGCAGATGGTGACTGTAGCCATGAAATTAAAAGACGCTTACTCCTTGGAAGAAAAGTTATGACCATTCTAGATAGCAAATTAAAAAGCAGAGACATTACTTTGTCAACAAAGGTCCATCTAGTCAAGGCTATGGTTTTTCCAATAATCACGTATGGATGTGAGAGTTGGACTATAAAGAAAGCTGAGTGCTGAAGAATTGATGCTTTTGAATTGTGGTGTTGGAGGCGACTCTTGAGAGTCCCTTGGACTGCAAGGAGATCCAACCAGTCCATCCTATAGGAATCAATCCTGAATATTCATTGGAAGGACTGCTGTTGAAGCTGCAACTCCAATACTTTGGCCACCTGATTCGAAGAACTGACTCCTTAGAAAAGACCCTGATGCTGGGAAAGATTGAAGGCGGGAGAAGAAGGGGATGACAGGATGAGATGGTTGTATGGCATCACCGACCCAATGGACATGAGTTTGAATAAACTTCAGGAGTTGGTGATGGACAGGGAGGTTGGTGTGCTGCAGTCCACGGGGTCACAAAGAGTCGTGACAAAAACACTACTGAGCGACTGAACTGAACTGTGGTGGATCAGGAAGTCACCTGAAGGTTGGGTCTGAGGAAAAAATGACAGCATAGATGTTACTGAGCAAAAAAAAAAGACTAGAGATTAGGAGATCTGGGAGTCCTCTATTTACAAGAGTTTGGTTTTCCGATGCAAACATCGATACTTCATGTGAAGTCAAAGTGGAAGAATGAGACCTGTACACAGTAGAAGAAAAGATCCAGGGTGAACCAGAGGAGGCAGGAGGGGTGCAGATGGAGTTGCTGAAGGGAGGGAGTATTTGGCTAGGACCCAGGGTTTCCCCAGGGTGGGTCCAGGTAACTGCTCTGTGCATCAGAGAGATGTCAGAGTTTCTGCCTGTAAGACAAGCAGTGATGTGAACAGAAATGAAAATAGATGTAACAAATGAACAGTGTATTTGCCCAAATAAGGCTTACAAGTCCTTAACTGTGCAGTCCTGACCCCAACACCTTAAGATTTTGGTAATTGATTTAGCAGCAAGATCTGACCTGAACTGTCATGAGGCTGTTAAGAGTCTTTCTGTAAGCCATTCAACTGCTTTCTCAGACATTGCTGCAGAAAAATGAACATATTTGACTACCAGATTCTGCTCAGTATCCTGTGGTAGGGTTTACATAGTACAAAGGATATACTTGATATTTTCTGAAAACTGAACGACTGAATTTCAAACATGGAATTCTAATGGGCTGTGGGACTGTGGATATGAATTTTAGGGAAACGAGAGTTCTCTAAGGCAAGAAGGAAGCTGTGAGCTGCTATAGGCCGGGTATGCGTCTCTGTTTCCCTCCAGATAGGTCAGTCACAGTCAAGTGCAGATTGATGCTTGGGGAGCCCCTTCCATCAGTCAGCTAGGGCCTGGAAAGAATACGAATAATAATAGCAGGACCCTAGGAGGCCTCCCTGGGACAGACACCCCACCACCACTACCAGGTACTCTGCATGCCTCTTGTCTGTAGAAAAACTTTAGCCTCCTAGGCCTTCCCTGAGTTTCAAAGAATAAATTTAAGCAGAGAAGTCAGACAATGCAAAAACAAAGGAAAAGGCAAACAAGGTGAAATAATGTTTCATCACTAAATAAAGTCAAGGACCATTAGTTCCTTTTAAGGGCCATAGATAATATTCTGAGCTACATCCCTGAGCTATTTTTTTTATAGATACTGAAACCTCTACTGAAGAACCTAAGCCACCCCATTTTGTTAAAAAAGGACTCCATTTTAGAGTTTTGAGGAAAGAGTCTTTGGAAATCCCCTGACCTCACCACACCACCTTCGAGCCAATTAGATCCCAGATCAGGAACTCCTGACTTTACGTTCAGGACTTATAACCTGCCCAGGAAATTCAAATTAAGCCCGGGAAATGAAAACCAATCAGAACCCAACACCTAACCCTTCCACAGAAGGTAACCAATTAAGATGTCTCCCAACCCAGAAACTCCCGTTTTTCAAATTTTTTGCGCGAGAATACCCTATATAAGCAATGTAACGCAGAGCTCGGAGCTCCTCTCCTTAGCCGCTGCGTCGGTAACGGAGGGAGCCCCAGCTTGAGCTTGGTAATAAAAACTCTCTTGCTTTTGCATCGGATACCAGCTCCCTGGTGGTCATTGGGAGATTTCTCGACTTGGGCATAACACTACCAGGTGGAAGAAGTTGACTGCATGCTGCTCATTGGCAGGTAGACCTCAGACTGCTTGGAACCAGAAGGTTGATGATGCTGATTGTTGATTACCTCACCACCAGCAAATCAGAAGAATGTCCACAAGCTGATCTTAAACCCCACAACCCCCCTCACTCACTCTATCCTTAAAAACCTTCTGAAAGCCAGTGGGTGGTCTGGGCACTAGCTGCCTGGACTCCTTGCTTGGTGCCTACAGTAACTGCTGCACTTTTCCCACCACAACCTCATGTTAGTAGACTGGCTCTACTGCACTGGGACCAACAGACAAGTGGACCTAAGTTTGGCTGGGTAACAGGACCAGCACTGGGCAGGTTCTCATCTTCCCTTCCTTACCCCATCCTTGACCTCTCTAGAAAATGCAGGTGAGGTCTGAGAAACACAACTGCACTTTGAGGTGGGTTTGTGGACATCCCTGGTGGCTCAGA
>SJYQ01002700.1:0-25608 GCA_006410935.1 Redunca redunca
CCAAGGTTGAGTCAATCAAGGTTAAGTCAAACACCATGATGACCCAAGGTTGAGTCAATCAAGGTTAAGTCAAACACCATGATGACCCAAGGTTGAGTCAATCAAGGTTAAGTCAAACACCATGATGCCCCAAGGTTGAGTCAATCACCACACACCAACTAAACTATTGCTCAGACAAAAGACCACCTGTATATAAGCAGCTGTAATTCAGAGCTCAGGGCTCTCGTCAAGACTCCACTGCGCNGATGAGACGGGAGCCCTAGCCCGGGCTAGTAATAAAACCCCTTTTATGTTTTTGCATTGCTGTGGACGTCTTATTCTCTCAGTTTTGGGGACTCGGACTTTGGGCATAACATACACAACACTCAACTTTAATTGTAGCACAGGTCCCTCCTTGAGCAGCCATTAAGTATTTCTAAAGCCATCTGATTTTCAATTACTGCCTTCCTCATTTGTATTTGTTCTTCATTTAAAGCTTGGATTGCCTTTGTGTTGTCCAGGAGGGCCTGTTTCATGAAGTTAGTTAGAGCTTCTACTTTAATCATAATATCTGTTGTTCCTATAGATGGTATGAACAAGGCAGCTATGTAATCATACCATTGAAACATGGACCTTGCCCGCCGCACATGTAAATAAGGCAAATCTACTGGGGCTTGTTGTAAGGATGGCTTAATACTTCCATGAGCAAAGGCAAATCCTAAAGTGCAGCGGCCAACCCAACAGGCTGGAAGCCAAGGGCACAGATTCCACACTGCCATTGGGTACTGTTCGGGGCCACCCATCGGACCCCAGGGTTGTTCTTCCAGTCTGAGCCTGGCCAGCGATAGGTGACCTCTAATATTTGTTCACATTGCTCAGAGGAAAAGTATCCCACATATTTTCATTCTTTTGGATCTACAGGATGGTCACCAAATCCAATCTTCTGTTCCCTTTGCTCCCAACAGATAGAGGCAGGGACAATAGTCTGGCTTTGTTCTGGAGTCCTTCAAAAATATTCGTCTCCTATCTGGTCAAATTGTTCAAAGTACCTGATGGACTGGCCCTTTTTACTGGCCCTAGACCACCTAACCTGCCTCTTGAGAAATCTGCATGCAGGTCAGGAAGCAACAGTTAGAACTGGACATGGAACAACAGACTGGTTCCAGATAGGAAAAGGAGTACATCAAAGCTGTGTATTGTCACCCTGCTTCTTTAACTTCTATGCAGAGTACATCATGAGAAATGCTGGACTGGAAGAAGCACAAGCTGGAATCAAGATTGCTGGGAGAAATATCAATAACCTCAGATATGCAGATGACACCACCCTTATGGCAGAAAGTGAAGAGGAACCAAAAAGCCTCTTGATGAAAGTGAGAGGAGAGTGAAAAACTTGGCTTAAAGCTCAACATTCAGAAAATGAAGATCATGGCATCCGGTCCCATCACTTCATGGGAAATAGATGGGGAAACAGTGGAAACAGTGTCAGACTTTATTTTTCTGGGCTCCAAAATCACTGCAGATGGTGATTTCAGCCATGAAATTAAAAGACACTTACTCCTTGGAAGAAAAGTTATGACCAACCTAGGTAGTATATTCAAAAGCAGAGACATTATTTTGCTGACTAAGGTCTGTCTAGGCGGCTATGGTTTTTCCTGTGGTCATGTATGGATGTGAGAGTTGGACTGTGAAGAAGGCTGAGCGCCAAAGAATTGATGCATTTGAACTGTGGTGTTGAAGACTCTTGAGAGTCCCTTGGACTGCAAGGAGATCCAACCAGTCCATTCTGAAGGAGATCAACCCTGGGATTTCTTTGGAAGGAATGATGCTAAAGCTGAAACTCCAGTACTTTGGCCACCTCATGTGAAGAGTTGACTCATTGGAAAAGACTCTGATGCTGGGAGGGATTGGGGGCAGGAGGAGAAGGGGACGACCCAGGATGAGATGGCTGGATGGCATCACAGACTCGATGGATGTGAGTCTGAGTGAACTCCAGGAGTTGGTGATGGACAGGGAGGCCTGGCATGCTGCAATTCATGGGGTCACAAAGAGTCAGACACGACTGAGCGACTGAACTGAACTGAACTGAGAGTTCTCATCCTTTTTTATTTTTTAAGTAATAAAGCTTGCATTTACTTCAAATGTCACCCTATGGCCTTGATCAGTCTGATTAGAGTCCAGTTTACACCAAGAAAGAAGCGACAGGTTGTGAGTAACCAAAGAAAGAAATGTTTCTCATTGTTGTCTCAAAAAGGAACAGAGGGGGCTAAAATCTCCCTTACGGAGACAAGACACCTACCAAGGAAGTCCGTCCATCAGTGACAAAGGCATGGCTCCACAAACCCAACAGTTAGAGGTGTTATCAAAGCCTGCATAGGAATGTGCCCACGAGATGAAAACGTTGTCTTGTGCTGAAACTGTGGTGAGTCTCAGGATGATGCCAGGAAACCCATGTAGCAGAAGTTGATTGCAGAGCTTTATTTCTGTTTCCTCTTTTCAAAGATGATCTTGGCTTCACAGGGATCAGCAGGGTCCCTTTGTTTAGTCCCCTCGGCGTCCTTGGGGTCTGCGTGGTATGTCTTCTTCATCCTTGTGTGATGCCTCCAGGGAGGGACACCCGCAACTTTAACTGACCTAGGCGTAGTTAGAGCAACAGTGTATGGGCCTTTCCACTGTGGGGCCAAGGAGTCATGGTTCCAGTCCTTGACCCACACCTGATTCCTGGGCACAAACTCATGAATCTTTCTCAAGGGGGAATGGCACCCTTTCTTGGACAAACTTAGTTCCCTGGCTTATTACCTTACCTAACTGTTCCATTTGCTGTGAAATCCCATCTCCTCTTACTTGTGGCAAATTTGCCAACACCTGTCTTACTAAGGGAGGGGGTCTCCCATAGACAATTTCATAAGAATAACCGTGGCAACGCAGGTTCACTCTTAATTTGAGCGAGGCCACTGGAAGTAAGTCCATCCACGGACAGTCAGTCTCTATGATACATTTTGAAAGTGTTTCTTGAAGGGTTCGGTTAGTTCTGGCCATCATTCCGGAACTCTGGGGCCAATATGGGGTATATAATTTGCATTTGATATTTAGAGCATTACATACCTGTTGAATTAAATTGGCTACAAAAGCAGGGCCGTTGTCTGATCCTATACTGGTTGGGAACCCAAATCTGGGGATTATTTCTCGAATCAGACAGCGAGCCACTTCATTTGCTTTTTCAGTTCGGGTGGGGAAGGCCTCCACCCATCCTGAGAAGGTACATACCATGACCAGTAAATAACGATAGTGTCTGCAGGGTTTCATGTTAGTAAAGTCCACTTCTGAATGTTCAAAGGGCAGAGTGCTCTTTAACTGTATTCCTGGAGTTTTCTGTTTATGTCCGGGGGCAGCATTGACCTGTGAGCAAGCAGAACAGTTCTGGGATTCCATTTTACACAGGGAAGAAAGCCGTGGTATTAAGAAATATTTCCAAATTAACTTTTCCATTTTGTCACGTCCCAAGTGGGTAGTCTGCTACCGGAGACACTGATGAAGGGGCCAATGCCTCGGGAACTAGCAATCTGCCATCCGGCAGTTGCCACCAACCCCTTTCATTCTTGGTGGCCCTTTCTGTTTCAGACAGCTGGTCTGGGGCCGGGGTATACTGTGGGAGAGTTGTTAAGCACAAAAGTCTTACCAATCCCGCCCCCAGCGCCTCCAAATTCCTCCACCGCTTGCTTTGCCGCCCTCTCTGCCAGCCGATTTCCCTGGCTGCGGGCCGTCCTTTTTTTGGTGACCCCGGCAATGTAGCACTGGTATTTTTTCAGGTTCCCATACAGCATCTAGTAGGGTCAGGATTTCTTCCTCGTTTTTAATGTCTTTTCCGCTAGCTGTCGAGGGCCGTCTCTCCGTGTATAGGGCCCCATGCACACGCAGAGTAGCAGTGGCTTACCTGGAGTCGGCGTAAATGTTCGTCTTACCTTCCGACAACTGGAGGGCCTGAATTCGAGCCCGTAATTCGGCCCGTTGAGCAGACCAGTGGGATGGCTGAGAGCCAGCCTCGGCTATGGTCTTCTCTGTGACTACCGCGCACCCCGACAGCCGCGGTCCTTGTTTCACCAGCCTGGTGCCATCGGCGTCCGGGGCCCAGTCTGGGTCCGGGACTGGCTGGTCTCTCAGGTCAGGTCTGGAAGCATACACTTCAGGACTGCTTCACGATTATGTGAAGGCCCACCTTTCCCCACAGGAAGGTGTGTAGCCAGATTTAAGGCCTGACAGAGCTCAATAGTAACATGGGGCTTGTCTCGTAAAAGTCCCTGGGGTTGGGTAATCCAGGACGTTGATAATCATTTGTGGGGACCCCCCTCGCAGTGAAGGAGGAAACAGAACGGGCTTTCTCTTGAAAGCAGGACTCCATCTTGGGCAGGACTGTGGACTTTGAGCTGTATGCCCCGTATCTATGGAAACGACATATCAACTGGAAAACCAGGCCTCCAGAAGGAAGAGCCCCAGGGCTCTCCATCGCCTAAAAGAATACCCTAATTATCTGTGTGAAGTGAATAAGTGAAGTCACTCAGTCATGTCCGACTCTTCCCGACCCGTGGACTGTGGCCCCTTCAGGCTCCTCTGTCCATGGGATTCTCCAGGCAACAATACTGGAGTGGGTTGCCATTTCCTGCTCCAGGGGATCTTCCCAACCCAGGATTTGAACCTAGGTCTCCTGCATTGCAGGCAGACACTTTATCCTCTGAGCCACCAGGGAAGCAATTATCTGTGTAACCAGATAAAATCAAACATTCTATTATGCTTATTGGGTTATGACCGCAAGCCTATTGATAACTGCCCACTGTTAACTACGTAGGCTTAAGGCATATGATCACAGGTTAACTTTGATTGTATCTTTCTTTTTCTTTTGTTCAGACTAGTTTCAGGGAACCTTATACACTTAGGGTTTACAAGGTTTTCACAAAAACTGGTGGGGTCCTTGGCTAAGAGGAGACTCTGCCTTGGGCCCGCCGGTGTAATAAACTGCACTCCGCTATCTGCATTGTCCTGAGTGAGTTTGTTTCCTGGAACGCATGGCTACACCAGCGGGAGAGCGTTGACCTCATGGGGGACTTTTACAGTTAAGTTTTGGCCCAAAGTCAGCTTGGTCGCTTCTCAGACCAGTAAGGCAACCGAAGCAATTGCCCATAAGCACCCAGGCCACGCGGTAGCAATGCTGTCCAGCCGTTTTGAGAGATAGGGCCACCAGTCTGTCTCATGTCCCCACAGTCTGGATTAATACCCCCATAGCCATGTTGTCCTTTTCAGTTACATAAACAGTGAATGGCTCAGAAAGTTCTGGCAGACCCTATGCGGGTGCCGATATAATAGCCAATTTTAACTTTTCAAAGGCTTGTTATTGCCTCTCTGTCCAATTTAGTGAATCCCCTTCCGGCCCTGCTAGGAGTTCATATAAGGACTGGGCCATCTGAGAATATCCTAGGATCCAAATTCTACAGAACCCAGTGGCTTCCAAAAATTCTCGGACCTGTCGTAGGGTTTTTTGGCTGTGGGATTCTCAAGACTACGTCTTTCCTAGACTGGTCCAACAGTCTTGTGCCCCTTCTCAGGACAACCCCAAAATATCTTACTTCTTCCTTGTAGATCTATGCCCTTTTCCTTGAGACTTGGTAGCCTGCTTCCATTGAGAGGGTAACAGGCAGGGAGGCCAGGGGTCTCCAAACAGAGGAAATAGCCAGCAACTGTCAAGACATTTTTATCTCCCTTAAGTGGCAGGAGGAAACAGACTAGCGATATATTTTCCTTCTCTATACAAATTTAAAAAGAGGTTTCTCTTAAAATTCTGTTGCCATAGTGACACCTGGTTTCACCTGAAGTTAACCAATGCCTTTTTCTTATGGAAATGTTTATCTTAAACTATGCTAATGTGCTATACATTTACCCCAAGCTCTGTCTTCAAGTCGGTTCCGCCTTTTGGGCTCAGAACCTACTTGATAAACCAGTATGTTATACCCCGATATTGTTCCTCTAATCTATGTAAATGAAAATATTTGTATGGTGATCTGCCCTTCTTCAAGATTCAAGTTAATCATTTTATGGCCCAAGATAAACCATTTGGTGCCAAGATTATCCCAAAATACATCTTATGGGTGAGGGGCCTGGTGCCATTCTGAGTTTTGAGACATTTCTTTCTTTCATTAACAGGCTGCTTGTGACTATATAACATCCAGCTGAAGACTAGCATGGGGGTACTCTTTCTGCCCCCTTCTGATGCCTATGTCAACAGCTTTCTCTATCTCCTTTATACTTTAATAAAACTTTATTACACAAAAGCTCTGAGCGATCAAGCCTCGTCTCTGGCCCCGGATTAAATTCTTCTCCTCCGGGGGCCAAGAATCCCGGCGTCGTGATTCAACAACCTTTCACCATCATCATCTCTAGCAAAGCCTTAATTCCTTCCCAGCAGTCCTTTTTATTCTCAGCAGCCAACAGCAAGTCGTTCCCATACTGTAGCAGCCAGCATCAAAACCGTTCTGGCTGGAATGAGTTCAGGACGGAAGCCAGGGCTTCCCGAAAATGGTCAGGGAATTCTTAAATTCTTGTGGGAGATGAGTCCAAGTAAGCTGTTGTTTAGTGCCCCCTGCTGGATCTTCCCATTCAAAAGCAAAAATGGGTTGAGATACCAGAGCAATAGTCATATATTTTTCCAGTAGTCATGTATGGATGTGAGAGTTGGACTATAAAGAAAGCTGAGCACAGAAAAATTGATGCTTTTGAACTGTGGTGTTGGAGAAGACTCTTGAGAGTCCCTTGGACTGCAAGGAAATCCAATCAGTCCATCCTAAAGGAGATCAGTCCTGGATGTTCATTGGAAGGACTGATGTTGAAGTTGAAACTCCGATCTTTTGGCCACCTGATGCAAAGAGCTGACTCATTGGAAAAGACTCTGATGCTGGGAAAGATTGGGGGCAGGAGGAGAAGGGGATGACAAAGGGTGAGATGGTTAGATGGCACAACCTACTCAATGGATATGAGTTTGAGTGAACTCTGGGAGTTGGTGATGGACAGGGAGGCCTGGCGTGCTGCAGTTCATAGGGTCACAAAGAGTCGGACACGACTGAGCGACTGGACTGAACTGAACCGGAGCAATGTGGATACAAAAAAAAAATGCATCCTTCAGATCTAGGCAAGCATAGATCTTAGCACTCGGTGGGAGGAGGCTGGCAAGGTGTAGGGGTTAGGAACTGTGGAGTGGAGTTACGGCTGCTTGGTTGACCAGTCTGAGGTCCTGCCCAGCCCCCTTCCTTCTTAGCTGGCTGGATCGGTGTGTTCCAGGCTGACCGGCATTCAATCAAGATGCCTGCCTGCCGTAGCTTATTTATATGGCGCAAGATGCCAACTCAGGCCTCCAGCAGGAGTGGGTACTGATGTTTTCTGACTGGTATGGCAGCGGGTTTGAGTTCTATTATCACTGGAGCTTGATGTTTGGTGAGTCCAGGGGTTGGGGGGGAGGTTATCTTCCGCCCAAACCTCAGGGAATTGTTGGATCAGCTCTCTCTCTCTCTCTCTCATCTGGCTTCCCTTCCGGAGGGTCATACCACCTCCATTCATCTTGAGGGGTTACCAAGAGGGAGAGTAAATAGGTGGTTGAGCCCTAGGTGGGCCTTTCTTGGGGGGAAAAGGTCACTTGTGCCCCCGGTTTAGACAAGTCTCTTCCCAACAGGCATTCAGGAATATACAGGAATTCATGAGTCACTTGATGGCCCCCCATCTGGCATTTCCGGGGTAGATGGAATGGTCTGATCAGTTATTCCCCAGTTATTCCTGCTATAGCAGTGGCCTTCTCTGAGAGAGGAGTGTCACCGGTTTGGTCACTGCTGACATTTCTGCTCCAGTACCCACCATAAAGTCAATAATTTGGTCCCCCACTTTTAGTTATACCGTGGGCTCTCGGGGACCTGTTGTCTTTGAGCCCCGGTACCCCTTTTCAGTCTCTAGTCCAGCCAGCCTTATAACAGCTGATGCCAGTTCTCCCCTCCCTCCCCCCACTATTCTGGGGGCATTCATTTTTCAAGTGGCCAAAGCCCCATCATCGGCTGCATTGATTTGGTTGCAGGGTGGTCCTGGGCTTCCTTGCAGGAGGCTTGCTGGGAGACTGACCCCAATTTAGAGGGGGTGGAGGTTTGGGGGAAGGCCCAGGGAGGGGCCTTCCCTCAATCCTCTGATCTGTTGTCTTGTCATCTTCCTCCCGTTTTTTTCTCAGCCTCCTTTTTCTGCCTCCACGTCTCTGTTTCTGAACACTTTACCAGCAATCTCAATTATCTGTGAGCTGTTACTGCTACTGCTAAGTCACTTCAGTCGTGCCCGACTCTGTGTGACCCCATAGATGGAAGCCCACCAGGCTCCCCTGTCCCTGGGATTCTCCAGGCAAGAACACTGGAGTGGGTTGCTATTTCCTTCTCCAAAACATGAAAGTGAAAAGTAAAAGGGAAGTCGCTCAGTCGTGTCCAACTCTTCGAGACCGCACGGGCTGCAGCCTACCAGGCTCTTCCATCCGTGGGATTTTCCAGGCGAGAGTACTGGAGTGGGGTGCCATTGCCTTCTCCGATTTGTGAGCTGGTCATGGCTAATACCCTGTCTCCCTTTTGGAGCTTGCGTCTGATATCAGGGTAGGCTTGAGATACAGAGGCTGTGTTTATCACAGTTTGAGACCCAGCTGCCTCCGGATCTATTGGTGTATAAAGTCTATAGGTCTCGCAATATTTCGTAAAGCTCAGTAGGTGTTTCAGTATCCTTTTGGACTACTTTGGTAGGTTTTGCCATATTCATCGGCTTGCAGGGGCGTCCCTCTTGAGACCTTGTAAAACAGATGCCCAATATCTCTCACGGTGGGCCCTTCCTTCCTCTGTGTTATAGTCCCAATCGGGCCTTCCATCAGGGGTGGCTAATTCTGCCCACTGATGTGAGTTCATGGTACCCTCAGGGGCCATTTCTCATAGCCATTTTCTAGCCTCAGTATGGACCCTGTGTCTTTCTTCAGTGCTGAAGAGGGAGACTAGCAGCTGGATTATGTCATCCCGCCTAGGACGGTAGGTTCGAAAAATAATCTCCATCAGCCTGATCAGGCCCTGTGGCTCCTCCGAGTACGGTGGAGTGTGTTTTTGCCAATTAATATGTCCATGGAGGAAAATGGTTGGTAATCGTGGGCTACGTGAGGCCTGAACCGGGGGCTGTTGAAGCTCTCTGAGGGACATTGGTAGTGGGGCCCTTTCCCCCGGCTCCTTGGCGGAGCGCAGCCTCTGTCTAATTCCTGTGTCTCCTTTCCCCTTTCAATCAGTACTCACTGGGAGAGGCGGGTACAGCTTAGGAGGTTCGGCTGGGGCTGAATCTTGTGGACTTTGACCAGAGGCTCCTACCGCTGGGATGGGAGCCTGCTGAGGTGGTGTCTCTGCGACCTTGGCGGGGGGCGGGGGGTGGTGCGGGCATGTAGGGGAGCAGTGGCTGCTGGATCGGGCGTTC
Organism: Redunca redunca; assembly: GCA_006410935.1. Lineage (NCBI taxonomy): Eukaryota > Metazoa > Chordata > Mammalia > Artiodactyla > Bovidae > Redunca > Redunca redunca. The sequence continues at coordinate 9,484 of SJYQ01002700.1, forward strand.
AGATGGCCCCCAGTCCCAGCGGAGCATTAGGTGGCAGGTGTGTCATGCAGCATGGGGGGAAGGGGGCAGATCGTCCCTGTCCCAATCCTGTAGAGTTTCCTTTTTGTCATCAGTCAATTATTGCGCCTTGAATATTTTTCCTTTCCATGTCTGAATATAGAATCTTGCCCAAGGGGGAGGATCTTGAGCTAGCCATAACCATGAATCAATATAGGGATATTGATCCAGGTGTCCTGGCTCTCCTGGGACCACTACGTAGACTGCTTTTACTACATTTAAGTCCGTGGGGCCCTCTGGTGGCCATCCAACTCCCATAGAGCGCCATTCAACCTCGCAGAGTACACGAAGCTGGTTAGGCGTCACCTTCACCCCCTAATCTCCTCCAAATCACTTCTTAAAATTCTTAATCATGCGCTCCACTACAGTTGCCTCAGATTCACTTCCTCCCATTTTGCTTACCTCCTGGGATCTTCTTCTCTCCTCCCTTTTCGTTCTATCTCCACTCAATGAAACGTTTAAATTGCCATTCTGCCTCCTTTATTGGGTTGAGAAGAGCCTTACCTGCCAGATCCCAGAGGGAGAAGGGGTATCGGCGTGTCTTCACCTGCTGGCCGGCCTGGCTGAACCAGAACACCACGTAGTCCAAGACTGTCTTTCCTCTGATTTTGAAAGTCGGTTCTGTCTTGGTGGGTTTGATCAGGTGCGGATGAAAACATAGATGGATTAAGTATCCCACATCCCAGGTCATCTCTGGAAAGGCCAGTTCGTATTCACTTGTGTATCCCCGTTCCTCTAGCCTGACAACCCTGAGGGGATCAAGAATTCCACAGCAGATGGGACACCTCCTCGGGGAGGGCAGAATACGAGTACACAAAGACCAAGTTTCTTCCCCCAAAGCCCCCTCTCAGTCGCCTGGTAATAATTTACCCCAAGACGGCGCGGACACCACCTCCTTTGTGACTTTCACCGTCAGTGTGTGTCCCCTATTCCCTCCCGGGGGGTTGATCAGGAAGGGGGGACCCTCCTTCCCTGAGCGCTCAACTCCCCTGCTGCCGTCCACTACCCACTAATGTGAAAAATCCGGGCATGGAGAAATGGAATCTTTCCAGAAGGGCGAGGCGCCTATCCCCCTCTAGAAGATCAGAGTTGCGAAGACTCGGAGTAGCCCCAAACGGGGCTTGCCTCCTCACCGTGAGAAGCTTCCCGGACAAGGCACCAAATGTTATAGCCAAACGTCCCTGGAAGCAAAACTCACTCAGAACCAGTGTGGATAGAGGAGGAAGCAAAACTCACTCAGAACCAGTGTGGATAGAGGAGTGCAGTTTATTACATCAAAGAGTCCCAGACAGAGTTTCCTCCTTAGCCAAGGATCCCGACTGATCTTTGTGATGATGGCCTTTTATACCCGAAGTGTACATGCCCAAGCCCACATCCCCAAATTTCTCAAGTCTGCTCTGGAAAGTGTTAGAAAGAGATACAAACAGGTTACAGTCATGATTCATATTCTAAAGGTTATTTAGTCATGCAGTGTAGCCCACATCAATGGACATTATTAGAACTACAGAGAGTGATTGATTACATAGAGGATTATTGCGTTCTTTTTGGCTCTGGGGAGGTCAGCCTGGTCTGGTGCTTATCCTTTGGGGAGGTTTGCTAGGCGTCGGTATGTTATCTCCATGGTTACCAGATACGTAGTCCAAAGTTCGCGGAGAGTGCAGGATGGAGTCTCCTTCCCTTTAAAACAGAATCAGTTTAGTCAGGGCAGCCTGCTCCTTTCCTCCTTCAGTATGGGGGAGTCATTTTGGCTTATTGATAGGGTCTCCGTGGGGTCTCTGGTTGAAATGGCTCAAGATGTTGACCTCGCAAACAAAGAATAAAATCACAGTGACCCTTGACTGATCAAACTGCCCAAACGACATTCTGTTTTCCCCCTGGCGCCTACCTCCTCAAGGCTAGGAGACCGCAGGATTCCAGACCTCCAGCTGTGTGACCACAGGACTCAGCTACAGGCTAAAAATTAACCATCCCTTTAAAGAATTTTTCATTGGAGGGGTATAGGAAGGACCCCATCAGAAAGAGAGGACACAGGTTCTCCTTAAGGGCCAGTCACCCTCTCGTTTCCCTCTAATAAATGTCCCTTTTCTTGCCTGACTGCCCGGCTCGCTCTCTTTTCCTCTGCACTCGCCTTGCATTCGGGTGTCAACTGGGAAGGGAAGATCCACCTCAGCTGGGTGGGCTCCTCTCACAAGCCCACCTGCGGTGATCCCCTCCCTTGGACCTCCCGGAGAAACTGAGCCGAGCCCTGGAACAGGACTCTCCACGTGCCTTGCTGGACTGACGTCCATACACCCACACCGGCCCACGTTTCATCCATCAGTTACAAGGACGAGTGAAATCCCATCCTCTAGGCGGGAGGATCTCCACGGTCCTCAGCCTCTCCGCCTTGTGCCCCATCTGACTTTGAAATAGGGGACGCCCATTTTCAAGCCGACTATTATATTACTCTTTGAGAAAGTCCTGAGAACAGGGAATGCCTTTTCTCTCGGACCTTTCTCCTAGCTTTCTGGCGCCCTTGTCTACCCTTTCTGTTCGGCTGCAATGGGAAATTCTCAATCCCAGACCGCAAAATCTACTCCTCCAGGATGGCTTCTCCGAAACCTAAAAGCCTTGGGCTCCAAGGGGAGATAAGACCAAAAAGACTTACTTACTCTTCTAGCACTGTCTGGCCGCAATGCAGACTTGATAACAGGTCCCAATGGCCAGAAAACGGAACTCCGGATTATAATACTCTACCGGACTTCCATAACTTCCGCCGCCACAAGGGCAAGTGGTTAGAAATCCCTCCTGTCCAGGCTGTCTTCGCTCTTCGCTCTCGACCCTCCCGCTGGGAATCCTGTTCTGGTTCTCAAATATTCTTAGCCCACTCTGGGCCACATCCTCCTAACACGAGGTCTCCCGATCCCTGTTCAGACTTTTCTTGTTCCTTCGACCCTTCCGCCCACAGCCCGCTCCCTAGCGCTCCCAATCCCCTTGCAGCCTCCAGATCCAGTTTCACAACCTCCAACCTGACGCCCCCTCCTCCCTCCCTCCTTCTCAAGCGCAGGCCACAGCCGAGGCTCCCAGCCCCCCTCCCCAGTCTGTGCGAGGCAAGGTCTGAGACCTCAGCCCCACCCTCTACCGCCAGGGCCCCAAGGCTCTACGCCGACCTTCCTAGATCCTCCCCCTACCTGGTCCCGAACAACTCTGAAACTGGAAACTTCGCAGCAGGACCCTGCTCCTTCCCCAGCTCCACGCTTCCCTTTACCGGAAGCAGCTGGAGCAGAAGGCATTGTTCCGTTCGCCTCCCATTCTCCCTCGCAGACCTCTCAAATCGAAAAGCTGCTTGGTTCCTTCTTTCCAGACCCGGATAATTATTTTAAAAGAATTCAAGTATCCCACCCAGTCTTACAACTTAACCTGGCATGACATTTACATCATCCTTTCCTCCACTCTTCTCCCAGAAGAGAAGGAACGAGGATGGGCAGCCTCTCCGGGACATGCTGATGAGACACACAGGACAGGACACTAACCCCATAGGGGCCATGGCTGTCCCCTGAGATGACCCCAGCTGGGATCATCAGGAAGGGAGACCTGGCCGAGCAGCCTGTAATCATATGGTTGCTTGTCTCATTGTGGGCCTTCAAAAGGCAGGGCATAAACCCATCAACTTTGATAAGCCCCAGCTGATAACTCAAGGACTTAGACGAAAACTGGGCAACAATTTCTAGCTAGGTTAACAGAAGCCCTACAAAAATATCCAAGATTAGACTCCAATTCAACAGAGGACACCATTGTCCTTAACACCCATTTTATCTCCCAGTCGTCCCGACATCTGAAAGAAATTAAACAAGGCAGAAGCCATTCAGACCCCTCAATGAGACCTTTTAAATTTAGCCTTTAAGATTTTCAATAACCAGGAAGAACAGGCAAAGCTAGAGAAGACGCAATGAGATCAGGCCAAATACCACCTTTTAGCAACTGCCCTACCCGGCCCAAACATCCATCAACCAAGACAGGAAGCCACCTGGGCCTTGCTTCAAACGTGGCAAAAGAAGGCCACTGGGCCCACTCGTGTCTAAAGCTGAGGCCCCTTCCAGGTCTGTGTCCCAGCTGTGGGATAAAGGGATATTGGAAGGTCGACTGCCCAAATCCCCCTCCAGGGATCCGGACATCCCCTCCTGGTCCCAAGCAGGAGTCCTCTGACGCATCTCTGCCCAGCCTCCTCCTTCTTCAGCCGCTGAAGACTGAAGGTGCCCAGGGCTCCAGGCCCTGACCCTCATCACCTCTAAGGAGCCCAGAGTAACTCTCACAGTGGCAGGTAAGCCGATCTCTTTTCTCATCGACTCGGGCCACTTACTCTGCTATGCCTGCCGACTCTGGAAAAACCAAGATGTCCTAGGTTTCTGTTATGGGGGTTGATGGTTTAATAATATCTATGCCACGAATAACCAAGCTTCTACCTTACACACTTCAAGATACCCCATTTTCCCATTCTTTTTTCATACTCCCAAAATGCCCCATGCCTATTCCTGGGAAAGACCTTCTGTCAAAATTCAAAGCCTCTATTACTATCCAAGTCTGGTTATTGCTCCTTAACACCCACCACCTCTGACATTTGTCTACAACAGACTCTTCTCTGTTTCCAGACAAAACTCTATAAACAATTCTTACCCCCCAACTAGGAACTATACCATCACACCTCTGTAATCACACTTCACATCTCTCCTTCCCTTCAGGCCGATCTGTCTATCTTGTCTCAGGAACTGCGGTTTGTTCTCTTACTTTCTCAGGGAGGCTCCCTTCTGCCTATGGTGTAAATACTCCTCTTGTAGGGGCTACACTGGCCGAGTTCACTGCCTGTCTCAGAGACTCCTAATGAGTTCCCAGAAAGACTCCTATTTGCTATCGATTTCAGTTGTTGTCTTCTTACTCCTGGAATATTTTTCTTATGTGGAACCAGCACCTGTTTATGTCTTCCCACTAACTGACAGGAACATGCTCCCAGGTGTATCTGCCCCAGATATTTCTACTGCTCCTAACAATCAGATGCTCCCTATCCCACGAACTCATAACCGACCCAGATGGGCAATTCAATTCATTCCTCTATTGATCAGTTTAGGAATAGTCGCTGGAAACAGAAAGGATTGGGACAGGGCCTGCAGGACTCACAACCTCTTTAAATGACCACCAAAGCCTTTCTAAAGACCTCACTGAGAGCCTAGAAGAAATAGCTACTAGCCTTATCACTACCCCAAACCAGTTAGATCCCCTGGCATACAGGGTCATCCAAACAGAAGAGGGTTAGACCTCCTCACAGCAGAAACAGGAGACCTATGTCTATTTTGGGAGGAAGCCTGCTGCTTCTACACCAACAAATTGGATGTTGCAAAGGAAGCAGCAAGAACTGTGACAAACAGGGCCTCGAGAACACGTCCACGTCTCAGTAATTCATGGGAAAACTGATGGAGAATTGGAATTGGATGCCCCGGATGCCACCTTTTCTAAGCCTTCTCATTCGCTTACCCTTATTCTAACTTTTGGCCCATTTTTAATGCGTCTTTTGCAAAATTTCTTCAGGACCGCTTATAAGCCTTCACCAACCGAACTATCCATGAGCTACTTCTATCTCGCTCAAATGACCAAAAACTTCAACCCCACACAAATCCTCTTGACCCGCATTCCAGGTTTTTCTCATCTCCTCCTGCCCCCCACAATGCCACTGTCCTGAAGGAAGCATTAGGGAAGACTGACCTTCAGCCCTTATCCTAAATCAAAAAGGCTGGAATGATAAGGCCTCCATGGGAGCTCATGGTAGAAATGGCTCATGATGCTGACCTCGCAAACAAAGAATAAAATCACAGTGACCCTTGAGACTGACCAAATTGCCCAAAGGACATTCTGTTTTCCTGCTGGCGCCTACCTGCTCAAGGCTTTGGGACCACCAGATTGCAGACCTCTGGCTATGTGACCACAGGACTCAGCTACAGGCTAAAATTAACCATCCCTTCAGAGAATTTTTCATTTGCAGGGTATAAGAAAGACCCCATCAGAAAGGGAGGACGCTGGTTCTCCTCAAGGGCCAGTCACCCTCTCTTTTTCCTCTAATAAATTTCCCTTTTCTTTGCCTAACTGCCCAGCTCGCTCTGTTTTTCTCCCGCCTCGCACTTAGAGGTAATTTATTTTGAGTTGGACACTGATCCTGTTTACAGTCTATTAGACCTATTAGCTCATCCTGTTTATGGCCTATTAGACATACAGTGTATATCTGCTTTAATCATTCAAGAAAAGGGAGAATTGGCCATAAAAATGGAGAAGGGCATGGCAACCCATTACAGGATTGCTGGGAGAATGCCATGAACAGAGGAGCCTGTCGGGCCACCTTCCATGGGACTGCAGAGTCGGGACACGACTGGAGCAACTTAGCATGCACGCGTGACCATAAGTATACAATGTCCTCTTTAAAGATAAAGATGCGTGAATATTCAATCTGAGCCTGTTTTTCACTGCCCATGACCCCAAAGTGAGAAAGCAGCTTTTTAAACAGAGATTTTCATGCCATAAATCTGCAGGCATTTGGAGGCCCCAAGCATTTTGCTGTAATTGCCGTGGAACGAAAATAATTTACAAGTTGTATGTATGTATTCAGTGTATGGACAGAATTTTAATATGAGAAAGGCTCTTCCCTGCAGGAGCATGTGCCCACTTATCCATACAAACCTGACAGTGAGTTTGGTTTTAAAGAAAAGGAATTAAACTCTTGTTAGTCCTTGATCAAGGGATGATGTAAGCCAGTGAGTATAAGTCCCAAAGTCTTGTTCTTGGTTGGGACTGTTCTGGGTACATCCTACATGATTTCTCAAAAGATTCCCTCTCCCCCCTCCCCTCAATTATTGTTGCATCATTGTTTTGTGGTGCTGGAGAAGACTCTTGAGAGTCCTTTGGACTGCAAGGAGATCCAACCAGTCCATCCTAAAGGAAATCAACTCTGAATATTCATTGGAAGGACTGATGCTGAAGGTGAAGCTCCAATACTTGGGCCAATACTGCTGCAAAAAGCCGACTCATTGGAAAAGATCCTGATGCTGGGAAAGACTGAAGACAGGATGAGAAGAGGGAGACAGAGGAAGGGATGGTTGAATGACATCACTGACTCAATGGACGTGAGTTTGAGCAAGCTCTGGGAGATGGTGAAAGACAGGGAAGCCTGGTGTGCTGCAGTCCATGGGGTCATAAAGAGTCGTACACGACTTAGCAACTAAACAACAACAACATTGGCCCAAGAAGAATCAGGAAATCAAGCATGATCCTTCACTTCATCATGTGTACGAAGACGGATTGTAGGTTACTGGCTTAGAGTTGAAACTCGCTCTATCGCCACTTCCTGTGACGAGCTCAGTCATAAGTCTCATGCTTTGATTTTTGCCATAGAAGCAAGTCAAGATGAAACTGAATTCTATACCCAGCACCACGCATGCACGCACGCACGCACGCATACCCATGGCAGACAGGACCACATATTTAAGCAGTTACCTCTCCAATCACCAACATTTTCTCTTCCATCTCCATCTCTTCTTCTGCATCTTGGGCAGCACAGATCATGCCTAATGCAAGAGTCAAAAGTTGAACATTCTTTCCCATGTAAGTTATTCCTCACTTTTCTTCAGCATCTGTGAATTTGTTGTTGGTTGGCCGGAAGCCTAACTACCTGACTTGTGTGTTGATGTGGCATATTATGACTGCCTTGTACGTACCTGCTTATAAGTCATCTTACAAATAAACAAATAACCCAATTAAAAAATGGGCAGAGGGCCTCAATAGACATCTTTCCAAAGAAGACATACACACAGCCAACAGGAGTAAGAAGAGGTGCCCAACATCACTAACCATCAGGAAAATGCCGATCAAAGTCACGATAAGCTATCATCTCACACCTCTGAGGATGGCTATTACCAAAAGGTCAAGTGATAAGAGGGATGGGTGAGGAGGTGGAGGAACACGGACCTTTGCACGTAGTCTGTGGGTTGGCGGCTGTTTAAGACTTTGAAACACTGAAATGACCTCACCAGAAACCACTGACTTGAACTTGAAAGTAACATTTTAGAAATGGGTCCTGTTTTGTTGTTGAATCCTTAAGTGAACCACACGTACCAATTAACAAAGGAGATGTTAAGAACAGTGATATTTTCAGTTCTCCTCCTCAACTTCCAGTGTTTGGAAAATGAACGTGAAGAATGTAGCTAGCCATTCCTGTGTCCTTTCTTTAGTTTGGTCAAATGATCTGTGTTTCCTTTTAAATGATTTGGTCTTCAGTCATCTACCTTAATTGCTACAAGTGTGTGTCCATTGAAGCAAAACTTTTAGTAGTATGGAACACAAATCAGGTTACCTTGACATCATGTTACCTCATCCAAGCCTGTCCTACGCACTGTACAAGTCAATAAATCGAGAGGTGAGATGTTAGAGCAAGAAATCGAGAAGATCAAGAAGATGATAGACTAGTATTCCAAAGAACCATCTTCTCTGAGTTAGAATTCAGGTTTCTTTTATACTAGAAGTGAAGGGGTTGAAATCCTGAAAAATCTTGGGTGTGTTAATTTCTTCCTTCCTGCAGCCTGTTTCACAGGCTTCGTCAGGAGGTTTCCTGTGAGCTAAAGAAAGGTGTTTTAGCTTAAAGTTCATTCCATGGGAGGCAGGTTCACAGAACTGGACTATTGCGTATCCTGTTTAGTTGCTAAGTGGTGTCCAACTCTTTGTGACCCCATGGACTGTAGCCCCCAGGCTCCTGTGTTCATGGGATTTCCCAGGCAAGAATACTGGAATGGGTTGTCATTTCCTTCTCCAGGGGGCTCTTCCTGACCTGAGGAGTTCATAATTAAATAATAATAGCAGCGAAAATCTGACCAGCGCTCTTAAAGACACACATTTTCATGGTACCAAAGAAACATCAATTATTTCTAAGAGGGGAAAGAGTGTTTCTCAAAGTAGTGGGGACAAATTGTTTTAAAAAATGAACAAAAGGTATCCTTGTTGAAATAATAAAGAAAATCTTCATTGTTCTGGATGTGAAAAGGGGTGCCGTTCAACATATGAGGTCACATATTACTGGGCAACTGATCCCATTAAGATGTTTCTTATTTTAAGTGCAAGTGGCTCTAAGTTACAGAGAAATATGTCTAATGTTTATGTTTTGGAAATGATCTTCTAGGGTCATTTTGTCAATTTTCAATTGATGTATAGTTGATTTACGATGCTGTGTTAATTTCTGTTGTACAGCTGTACAGCAAAGTGATTCAGTTACACATGTATATTTTCTTTTAAAAATATTCTCCATTTTGGTTTATCATAGGATATTGAATTTAGTTCTCATGCTATCCAGTAGGACTTTGTTGCTATCCATTTTATATATAAAAGCTTACATCTGCTTACTTCATTTTGTATTATGGTTTGCAATCAAAGCCTAGAATCTGGGAAAAACTCTGGGTCAACAGAAAAAAGTCCATGAGACTCTGAACAAGAGCTGTGACATTGGGGGTGGAGGGCTCTGATGTGATGGTGGATGATGCACGTGAGATGCGTAAACCAGAAATAAGCTTCTAAAAGAAAAAAGAAGAACAAAGAGAAGAAAAAAAGAAAAAAAAAGTAAGCTGTACCTCAGAAAACTCTAGTCATCCTGTGGTCAAGCAGAAGCCATGATGTAATCAGCTGTAAGCTTGGCAAAGCAATGACAAATGATAAGTTTAAGACTTTGAAATACTGAAATGACCTCACCAGAAACCATTGACTTTTCCACTCTGGGCCATGAACTCATACTTCCACAGTTATATCACTTACATCCATTCACTGATGATATTTTTGAGTTGGGCTTCCAATACCTCATTCCCACCTTGGGCATCTTTGCAAGAAAGAAATGATTTTCAATATTTTTGCTGCTAAATCCCATCTGGTGACATTGGCACATGATTTTATGAGTCATTTTTGTTGTCCATGGCACCTCACATTATTACACAGAAGCAATCACAATGTCTATGTATAACTGGATCTTCAGTAGCCTCCAGAAAACCAAGACTCTGCCTGTTGGCTATTTATTCAACATCCATTTTCTCCTTTTGCCTTACTGTTTGAATTCTGAGATTTTGGAGGCAGTCCATTGTTTTTAGCAACATGCCAGGCTGAGAAAACTGACTTTTCCCAGCCTTCCTCATGGTGGGATGGTAGTGTAATTAGATCATGGCAAATGACAGATATTATATTAACAAATACTATTATATTCTTTCAAAGGAAGTGCTGACTTGGCTGGCATATGCTTTCAAGTCTTGGCTTTTCTTTCTCAGCAACTGAAATGTAGACACTTTAGTTAGAAGGCACCCCCACTGAATCTCCTGGTTCCAAGACAGCATAGCATTCTGTGTGCCCAGTGGTAATGGCTAGTTAAGTAAGTAAGTGTTAGCCACTCAGTCATGCCCAACTCTTTGCGACCCCATGGACTGCAGCCCAGCAGGTTCCTCTGTCCATGAGATTTTCCAGGCGAGGATACTGGAGTGGGTTGCCATTTCCTTCTCCAGGGGATCTTCCCGACCCAGGGATCGAACCCGGGTCTCCTGCACTGCAGGCAGATTCTTCACTGACTGAGCTACAAGCGAAGCCCCTCTCACATTTTAATAAATTATAAAAAACAAACGAAAGTACCTCTGTCCCAGGACACAGTAAGAGACCTATTGTGTGTTTTGGCCCATAGAAATTGTGGCACTCTGGGCCACGAAAGAAGTCAAAAGAACCCAAAATCTATCAACTTGAGAATGAATGAAAAATGATGCTATAGTAATAAATTGGAATATGGAGCAACAGGAAAAATGCATTAACTTCAGCTACCAATCGAAACTTCTATAATTCCACAAATATATCTTTGAGGTTAAAAAAGAATCCAAGTTCAATAACAATGTGTGTGTTAGTCAATCAGTTGTGTCTGACTCTTTGTGACCCTACGGACTGTAGCCTGCCAGGCTCCTCTGTCCATGAAATTCTCCAGGCAAGTGGGTTGCCATTTCCTCCTCCAGGGGATCTTCCCTACCCAGGGATCAAACCCTGGTCTTCTGCATTGCAGGCAGATTCTTTACTGTCTGAGCTACCAGAATAAGACCACCAACAGAAAGTGAAACTAAATAGTATTTTCACAAAACACATGCAGGTTTTAAATTTGTAAGGAAAAGCAAAGGGATGATAAACAAAACATAAAATGATGAAACCTAGAGCTGAGGGTCTACAGTATGGAACGGTGACTATAGTTGATAATTTTGTATTGTGTACTTGAATCTGCTGAAAGAGTAGATCTTGTGTTCTCACCAAAAATAAAGGAAAAAAAAGAAAGAAGCTATGTGAGGTGATCAATGTGTTAATTAACTTGATTGTGGGAATCATGTCACAATGTATATGATTATCAAACCATCACACTGTACACTTTAAATATATTACAATTTTATTTTTCAATTATACCTCAATAAAGCTGGCGGGGGGGAACCCACAATGGTTAACCCTGGAGGGAAGAGAAGACTATGATGATTTATAGAAGCATACGCAAATGTTCAGAGTTATTGCTAATTTTCTATTTGTTAAGCTGTGTTGCCTGTGTGCCTGCATTCTTTTCCCATTTTTATATTTTACATACAAAGAAAAGGGAAAAGACTCCGATGCTGGGAAAGATTGAAGGCAGGAGGAGAAGGGGACGACAGAGGATGAGATGCTTGGATGGCGTCACCATCTCATGGTGATGGACATGAATTTGAGCAATCCAGGAGATGGTGAAGGACAGGGAAGCCTGGCCCGGCTGCAGTCCATGGGGTCGCAAAGAGTCTGACACAACTCAGTGACTGAACAACAACAATACCTTACATATTATGAATGAAATATTGAGCAGTAAAACTTTTTATTTAAGATGTAAATAAAAAAAAATTTTAAATCTTATTCTGTGGCTTTAAAATGAGCACTAGAGAGACCTCCTTGGCAGTCCTATGGTTAAGACTCTGCCCTTCTGCAGGGGGCGTGGGTTCAATCCCTGATTAGGAACTAAGATGCTGCACACCTGAGAGGTGGCCAAGGAAACAGGAAAGAAAAAAAGAAAGTCCACAGCACACTCTGTATGTTACAATCTCGAGCGATGCCTGTGTTAGTTGGATTATGAGAAAACTCACTGGGCTGCATTATGCTCGCACTTTATAGAATGTTAAGGAGCTGAAACACGCACAATGGACTCAGGAAGAAAAGTGAACGCGTCCTCTGAGCTCTGGAGGTCGCCTTTTATCAGGTCCTAGGGGAATTTCCGCCAGCGGAGTGGAAACTAACTTTGATCACTTGTCTAGATTCTGAAGTTTACTTTTTTTTGTTTACTTAATGATGTAGATCAGCCTGGGAAAAGTACGTCCCCAGATCGTGCCTTTGCCCCCTTGTCAGTAAACCTAATAAGTTTACCAGGAGAATCATTTTGCATGCGGGAGAGCAATTTGCTGCCCCTCTGGGCGCATCAGGATGACCCCAACAAGCGAGGTGCTGGAGACAGCAGGTGACAAGGGGGCCCGCTGGGAGGAGACGCTCTGCCATCTGGTCCCTGATATACAGTCTTTGCGGGTCAGATTCGGCCTTTCCATGGTGCTTCCACCTTCTTGGGGAATCTGACTGCTTTCCTTAAGGATCTAAGACTCAGCCTCAAGAAAGAGACCGCGGTATGCAGACCTTTCCAGTATTCCCATCCCCCATCGGAAGCTTCCTTACTTTTTGTTTCAGATTTAATTTCCTGTTGATTTTCTGTTTGACAGAAATTATACTTCACCTTCTTCCTTACATTATTGTCCCTCTTTCTCTTTTCTTCCATATATGCTGTTTTTACTTTCCTTTATTCTTTTGTTTTTTGGTATCTCATCGCTTTCCACTCTTATTTCATTGTCTCAGTTATGCTTCATTTAAAAACTGTATCAGATTTCTTCGTTGTATTTTGACTTTGCAGCTTATTATTCAGAATGATTTAAAAACTCCATACATTCCATGTATTGGCTATACCTCACCTTACTTATGTTTTCATTCTTTTTATTCTCTACACTTTATTTGCTTTTCATATACACTTGATATAATTTGATTCAGTGTCACTTTCCTTCTTTTTTTTTTGTAATTAAAAATTTTAATTGAAGTGTAGTTGATTTACCATGCTTCAGCTATATGGAAGAATGACTCAGCTATACACACACACACATATATTCACATATATATATTTATTCTTTATCAAGTTCTTTTCCATTACAACTTATTACAAGATATTGAATGAAGTTCCCTGTACTACGAAGTAGAACCTTGTTGTTTAGCTATTTNTAATCTGTCAAAGATTAGATAGTGTCACTTTCTTTCCTCTTATTATACATTTTACTTTCTTTAGTATAAAGTCCAGGAAAGAGTCATAAAATCACCATGAAATATAGAAATGGTGATAGAAGATAATTTTACTTATAGCCAATCTCAGTGGAAAAATTTTCAATATTAAACACTTACTATGACACTGTAGACATTGTAGCTATTATTATCAAGGTAAAAATATACCTTTTTCTTTCTATGTAATTAAATATCTTTATCATAACTATAGGTTGAATTTTATTACATCATCTGATGCATATATTAAAGTCATCCTACATGTCTTGTGCCTTTAGTAGTATGGATAATCATGCAGATAAAGTTTCCGATGTAAAACTTAATTTCCATGTTTGAGATAATTATTTGGTCAAATGCTTGATTCTTTTTACACATGGTGGACACAATTTTCCAGTTATTTTGTGTCAATTTTTATTTCCTTTGGTTCTTGAAATAGTTCTATAATTGTGCTTTTCACATTATCGTTGTTCAATGTTGCTACCAAGTTTATGCCAACCTCATAATGTGATTAATGGAATGTTCTCCCTTCTGTCCTTAGCAGTGGTTCACCAATATGATTTGTATCTGATGTGTTTGGCGTGCTTCAACACTGAGATGTTTGAGAATTCATCTGGAACAATTTTTGCTACTCTTCAATTTTATAATGAGGAGGATTGCATATTTAGGCTTTTCTATTATTCCAGTATCTTTGTTTGGTAAATTAGGTCTTCTAGAAAGTTGCCCACAAATTTCTTAAATTTCCAAACATATTGGCATAATCACGGTATTGTGTTATTTTCTAATATTAACAACTTCTCCAGCACTCTCTTTAAAAAAACTTTAATCTTGACATCATTTGTGCTTTCCCTAAGGGAAATGTTACAGTCCCCCCTAGGTTTGTTGATTTTATGACTTTTCTGAAAGATCTAACTTTTCTATATGTTTTTACTTTCCGTATGAAGTTTGAGATCAATTAATTTCTGCTTTTGCTTGTGTTGCTTCCATTCATTTCTCTGTAGGATTAATTTGCTACTTCTTTGCTAGTGTCATTTTTTCTTCCTTCCTCCCCACATTTGAAATAGTCATTTGAGTCCTACTCTCTTTACAAACCTAATTCTGTACTCTCAGACTTTTAAGAAACCCTGGAATTTAATCCCTGGAAATGACACATCTTGGCCTGAAACATGGAAGAGTTGAAACTACCAACTCCCTCTCCTTATACTGAACCATCAGATACCATATTCTTTAAGAGGCTCTGTTATTTATAATTTCAAAATATAATTTATTTTGCTTTCTTTGAAACCTGGGTAATCGAAGGAAAACATATAAAACAATACGAAGATAATGTTTTCAAGTGATTCAGTCTTGGGGTTTTTCTTCGTATTTCTGATTTGTATTGGGCTCATGGGGAACTTGGTGCTCTTCATCCTATATGTAGACACTTTCTTAACGCAGTCTTGCCTGAAAAAGCCCATTGATGTGATATTCATACACCTGACCTTGGTCAATGTTTTGACTATCTTGTTCAAGTTGATACCAGATGTCATGCCATCCTTTGGAGAAAGATACTTTCTGGACGATGTTGGTTGTAAGACAACTTTGTACATATATAGAGTTACCCGGGGTCTTTCCATCTGTACTACCGCTTTCCTGAGTGTGTTCCAAGCTATCACCATCAATCCTGTTAATTCTAAGTGGGCGTGGCTTAGATCTAAACTCTCTATGTGCATTTACCCCTCTTTCCTTTTCTTCTGGGTCATCAACTTGCTCATCTATATCCACATCATTGAAACTGTAAGGGCAAGGAACAATTTCACAACTGCTGGTCTTGGGTATTATGCAGTATACTGTCAAACCGAACAGCTGGAACACCACTATTCAATGGCGTTTTTGAATGCCATGGTGATTCGAGATCTCCTCTTTGTGATCCTCATGATGTGGTCCAGCCTCTACATGGTGACCTTCCTCTACAAACACCGCCAGAGAGCCCAGCATATTCACAGCCTCAGCCTCTCTCCCCAGTCATCTCCTGAAATCAAAGCCACCCACACTATTCTTTTGCTGGTAGGTTGCTTTGTTTTCTTTTATTGCCTGAACAACTTTATTGCCTTCTACTTGCTTTATTTACCCAAGAAAAAACCGGAAATGGAGAGAATTACTGGGATAATTTCCTCCTGCTACCCATGCCTGTGCCCTTTCGTGCTGATGAAAAATAAAATTTCCCAACTGACTTCCTTCCTTTCACGGGTGACAATTACCTTTTCTCAAAGAACATTTAGTAGATGATCTGATGCTTACATCTTTCCACAACAGAGCACTCTCCAGCATGGACTGTTGAGCACTTAATTTGGGGTTAGTATAATTCCCATTGAGGTGGAAACTTAGAAATATCCTCACATTTGAAATCTTCCAGTGAAGAAGAGTACATAAATGTGAAATTAATTTCATAGCGATTCCTTAATTAAATTACACTAATTATGTATAAATTAAAAGTATTGTAAATATGTCATTGAAACTAACTTTATCTGCTTGGTTTTGCTGTTTTCTGAAATGTGGCTGTTTAGAAATTTAAAATTACATGGTGATCGAGTTAATTTCTGTTCAAAATTGCTCTGGGAAAAGTCATTTATGTATTCAGTAAACATATAATTGCATGGTTTACTTTTTCTCAGCACTATTTTAGAGATTGGGCATATGTTG
>SJYQ01002700.1:25621-56332 GCA_006410935.1 Redunca redunca
AACGTAGGCCATATATAGAATATTTATAGTATAGAAAGAGTATAAAGGTGTATGACAGAGCTTTAAAAAGAGCAGGTTATGAGAACTGAGAAGGTTAGGAATTTTACTCCTTTGCGTCGTTAAATGCCAGTGTTTGCTTTTCAACGTCTGCATATATTTATACAGAATAATAACTCCACTTATGTTATTGTGTATGTATCATACTTCAATCCAATCTCATGAGAATTTTAATGAAGTGTGTTCCTTCATTTTCAATAACTTTTCTTTAGGAAACAAGACCCTTTGCGGACTACTACACTGTATTTGCTTTATATAGGTGTAATTTGGCAAACTATTTCCTCAGCATCTGTTTATCATTTTCATATTCTGCGATTTTGAGGTCTTTTATTTAATTCACTGCTCCATTTAAGTGCCCAGAGATATGTAAGTGAAACGGTAACTTAAAATTTTGCATGATGCCTTTTCACCGTGGCTGATGGATTCTACATCCTCCAGACTTCGGATTCTTCAGCTGAACCCTTTCCATTCAGTTGGTCACTTATATTCTATTTCCAGCTTCCCATGGTGCAGACAAGATATTAAACTCCACGTTGATGGGTGCTTTTCCTCTGAAGAGATTTCGTTTTCTCCATTAGCTTTAAAATTTGTGCTTCATCCTTAGATAAAGTCTCACAGGGTTTAAATTATCTATGTAGTTTAAAATCGGTGTGTTTTTGATTGCTGCTTCTGATAGCCAGGAAGTTAGCTGAGAGTAACTGAGAAGCGGCCTCATAGCCGCCTAATCCCACCAAACAATTTATCAGCCCTGCCCCTAATATTGGAGAAGGAAATGGAAACCCACTCTAGTATTCTAGAGTGGGTTCTAGTATCCCAGGGACAAAGGAGCCTGCCATCTGTGGGATCGCACAGAGTCAGACACGACTGAAGCGACTTAGCAGCAGCCCCTAATATGTTCCCACCAGTTCTCAAAAAAGTCAGGGGCCAGTAAAAAAAAAACCCACCTGGCGACTGGTGGGCCCTGCTCTGGCACACGCACACACTTCACACCATCCTGTACTAAAGCAACCTTGGTGGCCTTTGGACTCACTGACTACTCATAAATATTCCATGGATACTGAATACATACATCTAATTGTAACAGACTGAATTATGGGAAGGACATGCATGGTAGAGCATCTTGGTATATAACCTGCAACTGCCAGTCAAGGCTGTCGATCAGCGACACACTCCCCCCACCCCAGATTATGCAAATAATCCTGCTTTAAAACCTCGGCAACCCAGCCCTCCAGGGCCATTTGCCTCCCTCTGCACGGCCTACCTCTCTCTTGAGGTGTTCTCGCTTTCTTTCCTTGTGTGGGCTCAGTCGCTCAGTCCTGTCTGACTCTTTGCCACCTGCTCTTTCTTTCCTTATAGTTAGTAAACTTTCTTGCTAAGGGTAAGACCTTAGATTCTTCCTTGCATCCTTACCAAGAACCGAGGCCCACAGGAGGGAGGGTCTCCAGACCCTCCTTCCACTAACGCTTCTACCCAAGATGTGGTTTGGACATGCGTGTCAGATGAACTTCAAGTTAGGAAGGTGTCTTCCATTTTTAAATGATGGTCTCTTCCCCACCAGCTGTGTTATATCTCTGTGGAACTGTTACCCTCATCTAGCACAAGTGTTATTCCTCCTTAATAGGTCTCCGCATAACCTTTCTGTGACTTGTCCCCATTATAGTTCTTACCTCTTCAGTCGTCACAATGTGATATTTTTTCCTTTGGCCTTGATCTACCAAACTCAGCTAAGCATCTGGCATCTTCTTCTTCATGGATCTACTAATTTTTTCCTTAATTTTTGCAGTGAAACTAATGTGCCAACGATTATGCCCTGCTATGAATTTTCAAAATAGACACAGCTGATATAACCAGCACCCAGATCAAGAAACAGAACACTATGCTCCCAGAAACCTTGGCATGCCCCTTCCCAGTCATTACCTGCTAAGGGTAGCTACTAACTATCTGGAACTAATAACACCATCTACTGTAACATTTTTAGGTTAAATTCTCCTCATTTATTCTATAAAGTTTTTTTTTTTTAAGTTGTATCTGAGTCTTCTCAAATATTACCTTAGATGGACTTCCATTTGGTGTCTTGTTTCCATGATGTGCATCAGCAAATGTCACCCCACATGCAACCCCAGAACTTTGGTTCCCATTATATTGTGTCTGGTTCTGCTTACCTGGAAATAACACCTAAGGTCAATAAATTCTAAATTTAACTGAAGGTTTTAAAGTATTCTGTACTATCAAAACAAATGTTTTTTTGGACCTCCCTGCTGGTCCAGTGGATAGGAATCTGCCTGTCTGCCAATGCAGGAGACGCAGGTTTGATCCCTGGTTCTGGAAGAATCCACAGGTCTCAGGACAACTAATCCTGTGCGCCACAACGATTGAACCTGAGCTCTAGAGCTGGAGAGCTGCAGCTACTGAGCCCACGTGTCCTAGAGCGCACTCCCCACAGCAAGAGAAGCAACTGCAATGAGGGGCCCTCATTGCACAACCAAGAGAAAGTGCCCACACAGCAGCAAAGACCTAGCACAGCCAAAAATAAACAAATATTAGAAACAGATTGCTGTCTTCCTAAAAAAGCAAACAAAAACTCAAATGGTTTCTTGGCAAAGGGCAGTATTTTTACTTATTAATCCCCAACTCCACCAATGAAAAATATTTAACTTGGCTTTACTTGTGTTGCAAAATACGATAAATCCTCCAAAAGTAAAATTCCAATCATCAGAACTGAAAATTTTACTGAACAGTCTCTTGAAACTGGTTTATTTTTCAATCCATGACACAAAACTTTCTCAACAGTGGCTAAGTTAAATTGTAGGCATCAGGCAACAGGCAGGTTTGCCATAAAAGCAGCAAAGTTGCCTACAACTAAAATAATTTTTTGTTTATATTTTCTTGGCTCATTTAAATTATATCTACTAAGTGAGTAAAGTCAAACAAAGACAAGTAGCATATGATATCACTTATATGTGGAATCTAAAAAAAGTGATGCAAATGAACTCATTTACAAAAGAGTAACAGACTCACAGACATAGAAAGCAAACTTCCGTTACCCAAGGGGAAAGGTAGGGGGAGGGATAAATCAGGGTGTTGAGATTAGCATACATACACCACTCTACATAAAGTGGAAATCAACAAGGACCTATTGTATAGAACATTAACTCTACTATACATACATACATGTATATATATATATAAAAAACTGAATCACTTTGCTGTTAACACCTTAAGCATAGCATTGTAAATCAGCTATCTCCAAATCAAAACAAAAATTAAATAAAAAATCATATCACATCTTATAGCTGGAAGGTATTAATCATGTATGCTTTAAACATACAGATAACATAAACAATACAGAAAACTTTGGTGGAATATACATTTTTGTCTCAATACACTATCTAAATAAATCTATTTTCTTAAAATGAGACTATTAATCTTAAAACTATTTTAAATCAGCAACACACAAAAATAGTATTAAACATATCTTTCTAATAGACAAATAACACAAGTAAAGTAAACATTTTGGCATTTAGTGTTTTCATTTGGTGGGGCATAAGATGTTGCATAGAGAAAACTTTAAATCTATTGTAAGCAGCCCACTATTATCCAGCAATTATTCCCTTCTGATTTCTTATTAGTGGGGCCCTGAAAGTAAATATTTTCGTGGATGGACTTCTATATTTTACCTGTTGGTGCAGACTACTTTTTTTTTTTTTTTTGGTGTAGACTACTCTTGACATGACAAATAGACTAGGAGGCATTTGTTTCTCCAGCAAATATGGATTAATTGGGGACCATGCAACCATGGCGAGTTATGATAAGTTCTCGAATGGCAGGGAAAGTAGACTACTTTCTAGAGAGGAAAAAGAAGTCCGTGTGGGGAGTGGGGGTGGGCTACAGTCAACAAAGACCGCTGCTTTCATTGGCTGAGTCTTTACCTTTTTTTTCCTCATTGGGCTCTGCTTTCTTTTTAGGGTGTGAGAGAGCCCCCTTCAGGTCCCCCAACTCTATTTAGTTGAGGTTGCTGTTGATTCTTTGTAACATTTCCCAGTTTGATCAAGATCTCTCTTGGCTCTTGATGGGTGGAAGGATGAGAGGTAGAACCTTCTAGCTATAAAGTAAGTATATATCCTAGGGATGTCGTGTACAGCCTGGCAACTCTTATCAATAAGATTATACTGTACATTCGAACATGGCTGTGCTGTGCTTAGTTGCTCAGTCGTGTCCAACTCTTTGCAACACTGTGAACTGCAGCCCACGAGGCTCCTTTGTCTATGGGATTTTCCAGGCAAGAATACTGGAGTGGGCTGCCATGCCCTTCCTTCTCCAGGGGATCTTTGTGACCTAGGGATCGAACCCACGTCTCCTGCATTGCAGGTGGACTCTTCACCTGTTGAGCCACCAGGGAAGCCCACTGGCAGATATCTAGAAACCAAATAATTTAAAAGGAAATATAAATAGATCATTTGGCCAAACTAAAGAAAGAACACAGAGATGGTTAGCTACATTCTTTATGTTGATTTTCCAAATACTAAATGTTGAGGAGGACTGAACATATCATTGTTCTTAACATCTCATTTGTTAATTGGTATACATGGTTCACTTTAGAATCCAGCAACAAAACTGGACCCATTTCTAGATTGTTACTTTCAGATTCACAGCTGCCAACCCACAGACTGTGTGCAAAGGTCTCCGTTCCTCCACCCCCTCAACAATCCTTCTTATCTCTGACCATTTGATAATGGCTATCCTCAGAGGTGTGAGCTGATAGCTCGTTGTGGTTTTGATTGGCATTTTCCTGATGGTTAGTGATGTTGAGCACATTTTATTGTTCCTGTTGGCATGTGTATGTCTTCTTTGGAAAGATGTCTGTTGAGGCCCTCTGCCCATTTTTTAATTGGTTTATTTGTAAGAAGCCTTTGACTGTGTGGATCACAATAAACTGTGGAAAATGCTGAAAGAGATGGGAATACCAGACCACCTGACCTGCCTCTTGAGAAACCTGGATGCAGGTCAGGAAGCAACAGTTAGAACTGGACATGGAACAACAGACTGGTTCCAAATAGGAAAAGGAGTACGTCAAGGCTGTATATTGTCACCCTGCTTATTTAACTTATATGCAGAGTACATCATGAGAAATGCTGGGCTGGAAGAAGCACAAGCTGGAATCAAGATTCCTGGGAGAAATATCAATAACCTCAGATACGCAGATGACACCACCCTTATGGCAGAAAGTGAAGAGGAACTGAAAAGCCTCTTGATGAAAGTGAAAAAGGAGAGTGAAAAAGTTGGCTTAAAGCTCAACATTCAGAAAACGAAGATCATGGCATCTGGTCCCATCACTTCATGGGAAATAGATGGGAAAACAGTGGAAACAGTGTCAGACTTTATTTTTGGGGGCTCCAAAATCATTGCAGATGGTGCAGCCATGAAATTAAAAGACACTTACTTCTTGGGAAAAAAGTTATGACCAACATGGATAGTATATTCAAAAGCAGAGACATTACTTTGCCGACTAAGGTCCGTCTAGACAAGGCTATGGTTTTTCCTGTGGTCATGTATGGATGTGAGTATGGATGTCACTTCAGTGTATGCAAAAAAATCATGTGACAAAATTCAATATGTACTTATGATAAAAATGTTTAGTTACGTAGCACTAGGAAGGAATGATCTTGTACCCAGACAAAAATATTTACAATGGCAGTTGTTCAGTTGCTAGTCATGTCACACTCTTTGTGACCCCATGGACGGCAGCACACCAGGCTCCTCTGTCCTTCACTATCTCCTGGAGTTTGCTCAAATTCATGTCCATTGAGTTGGTGATGCTATCTAACAGTGGCAGTTAGAATTTCTTAAAAATTAGAATTTTATTTCTTAAAACTTCTATTCATTTCTTGTGAATAATAAAATAATACAGGGCTGGTATAGGAAATACTAAAGAAAAATAATGAAGAAATGAAAAGTAATATCTATGGAGGAAAGGAGAAATAGGGACAATATCATGAGAAAAAAGATAAAATACAATCATATCAAACAGAAAATTGATGGAGGATTAAATTTGAAATTTAAAAGAAAAAAAAAAGAAATTTAAAAGAAAGAAAGTCTCTGTAAGGAAGCTTACGATGGGGAATGGGAATCTTGAAAAGATATTCGTACCTCTCTTTTCTTCTCAAAACTGAGTATCTCAGATCCTTATTAAAAGCAGCTGGCCTCTGCAAAAAAAAAAAAAAAAAGAGCCTTCTTGGAAAGGGTAGGTCTGACCTGCAAAGCCTCCCAGCGGATCCCCTTGTCACCTGCTGTCTCCAGCACCTCGTTGGGGTCATCCTGATGTGCCCAGATCGGCAGCAAATTGCTCTCCCAGATGCAAAATGATTCTCATGGTAAACTTATTAGGATTATTGATGAGACAAAGTCATCATCTGAGGATGTAATTCTCCCCCCAGTTGAACGACATTAAAAAGTAAACTTTAGAAAATTAGAAATCAAAGTTAGTTGCCACTCCACTGATAGAAACTCCCCAAGGACTTGATAAAATCTGGCCTCAGAGCAGCTCTTCAGAGCAGAAGTTCACTTTTCCAGTTCCCTTGTTGTGTTTCCTTTTTAAGGGCTTTCTCCCCACCAAGAGCTGCTAACTCCTGTGAAGGGTAACTGACACACAACACTGTGTAAGTTTAGGTCTGTAAAGTCTGCAGCCCGTGGGTTTGAGAAGAGTCGGAAACAGCTTGACGACTAAACCCCAGCAACAACAAAAGTTTAAGATCTACCGTGTGTTGTTTCGATGCAGGTGTTCATTGCAAGATGATTACCATAATAAAGTGAGCTGACATCTCAATACCTCACAGAATTAGCATACTGTTAATAATGAGAACATTGGAGACCTTCTCTCTTAGCAACTTTCACATACACGATACAGTATCGTTAACTAAAGGAAGCTCCAATACTTTGGCCACCTGATGGGAAGAGCTGACTCATTGGAAAAGACCCTGATGCTGGGAAAGACTGAGTCCAGAAGAAGGGGGCGATAGAGATGAGCTAGTTGGATGGCATCATCAACTCAATGGACCTGAGTTTGAGCAAACTCCAGGAGATAGTGAAGGACAGGGAAGCCTGGTGTGCTACAGTCCCTGAGGTTGCAAAGACTGGGACAAGATTTAGCAACTGAACAATACCTACTATAGTAACCATGCTGCCCTTTAAGATCCCCAGAATCTATTCATTTAAGAAATGAAGCTCATACTCTTTAACTCAGATATCCCCATTTCTCCCACACCCCAGCCCCAAACAACCACCAGTCTGATCTCTGCTTTTGTGAGTTTGGCATATTTAAATTCCACATATAAGTGAGATCATACAGTATTTGTTTTTCTCTGCCTAGTTTGTTTCACATAGTATAATGCCCTCAAGATCCATCTACACTGTGGCAAGATTTTCTTCATTTTAATTTATTTTTTTTTATTGAAGTATAGTTGATTTATAATGTTGCATTAATTTCTGGTATATAGCAAAGTGATTCAGTTATACACAGACATACTTTCTTTTCTATATTGTTTTCCATTACGGTTTATCCCAGGATATTGAATCCAGTTCCCTGTGCTCTACAATAGAATCTTGTTTACCCATGCTATATGTAATAGTTTGCACCTACTAACCCCAACTGTCAGTTCATCCCTCCCCTTCTTCAGTTTTTAATAACTGATATTTCAATATAGAGACAGGAAAGAAAATAAATATATATACACCACATTTTATTCACAGATTCATCCACTGATTAACACAGAGCTGGCTTTGATATCCTGTTCAGTTGCTAAGTCTTGTCCGACTCTTTTCGACCCAATGGACTGCAGCACACCAGGCTTCCCTGTCCTTCACTATCTCCCAGAGTTTGCTCAAACTCATGTCCATTAAGTCAGGGATGCCATCCAATCATCTCCTCCTCTGTTGTTCCCTTCTCTTCCTGCCTTCAGTCTTTTCCAGCATCAGGGTTTTTTTTTCCAGTGAATTG
Organism: Redunca redunca; assembly: GCA_006410935.1. Taxonomy (NCBI): domain Eukaryota; kingdom Metazoa; phylum Chordata; class Mammalia; order Artiodactyla; family Bovidae; genus Redunca; species Redunca redunca. The sequence continues at coordinate 33,672 of SJYQ01002700.1, forward strand.
ACTCTCTGCACCAGGTGGCTAAAATATCGGAGCTTCAACTTCAGTATCAGTGCTTCCAAAGAATATTCAGGACTGATTTCCTTTAGGATTGGCTGGTTTGATCTCCTTGCTTTTCTTTTCTTTTTTTTTTTTCCTCCTTGCTTTTCAAGAGTCTCTTGGGTATGTGAATAATGCTACAAAAATGGGGGTACATACATCTCTTAAAGATGGTAATTTCATTTCCCTCAAAATAAACCCCAAAGTGGGGTTAGGGTATTAGGCGGTACGTGTTTGCTCAGTCTGACTCTTTGAGACCCTATGGACTGTAGCCCTCCAGGCTCCTCTGCCCATGGAATTTCCCTGGCAAGGTTACTGGAATGGGTTGCCATTTCCTACTCCAGGGAATCTTTCTGACCTAGGGATTGAGCCCACATCTCTCGCGTCTCCTGCATTGGCAGGTGGATTCTTTACCACTATCGCTACCCTGGGAAGCCCTCTGTCTTATACATAGTAGTGTGCATATGTTAATCCCATTCTCCTAATTTATCCACCCTCTCCCTCCCCTTTGGTAATCATAAATTTTATTTCTATGTTAAAGTTCAATTTTAAAAGCTCATGGAGAAAATGAAATTTCTTCAAAGGAAAAGAATCACTCATTTCATTTGCACCAGGGAAAATTGGAAGTCATGGGGAAAGTGAACTATTATGGGTTAAGCCCACAATCCTATGCCTGGGCAAAGCGGAATACATCAAACATTCTGAGCAAAGATTGCTCAGATTGCTCTATGTCACTTTCATCATAACCCTGAGGACTTAAAACAATGAATTGACCGAACAAAGCCTTCAAAACAACACAAGCTGAAGATGAAGAAAAATGGTGCAGAACAAAGAAATGTACAAATTCCATCTATTTAAAACAAGTGTTGCAGCAGAGTAGATAGGAAAGTGTCAGGCTGTGTTTCATAAAGAATTATTGAAAATGGAGGGACACATTTCATTGACATTATCATCACATAGCGTATTGAAAATTGCAAATATATGAGCACAGCATTTGTGGGATTATTATCATCGATAGATTCACACAGACATTGAAAGACACCTCCTGCAGTTCGCTGTGCATGAGGGTGACAGCCCCAGCGCTCCCGATTCACTTATCCTGCTCAAATTATTGCTTTCCTTTTAAGAAAGATTTATTTTAGTGAAATATTGTTTACTTACAATGTTGTGTTGGCTGCTTGAATGATTTATAGCTCTATCATGTGCATTTACATTTTTTAGAGAACATTGCATATAATCTCCCCAGTAATTATATTTTGCCTGTGTTAATCATCCATGCATGCCCCACTCTTTTGAGAGTTTAGAACATGTCTAATGCCTAAACATGCTATATGTATTTGTTAAATAGATAAATGACTTTCCCTAGAGCAGTGCACATTAATAGAAATAGAAGGTGGGTCCCAGATGTAACTTTAAATCTTCTAGTAGCCGCAGTTTAAAAAAAAAAGAGTAAAAGAAAGCAGATTATTTAATGATATGACTATACTACATTTTGCTTAACCCAAATTATAATAGAAACAAGTAATCAATATGAAATAGGAAAACAATTAATGGGATGTTTATCTACTCTTCTTCCTCATGAGATTCAAATCTGTGTGTATTTTTAATTTACATTTCATCTCATTTAGCCAACTAGCCCCATTTTAAGGGTTCAAGAGCCACGTGGCATTTTCTTCTTTATATAAATCATTCCAGAGACCCCTACATTGCCTGCGGGCATCAGGTCATCTCTTCAGTGTTCTTCGAGAAAAGGTCATTCTCATCTTTGAAATGGAGGAAATGCAGTTGGAAACAATTTTATTATTTTTCATCAGCACAAAAGGGCAGATCATCGGATAGCAGGAAGAAATGATTCCATTCATTCTCTTCAGTCTCCAATTTTTCTCATGTCTATAAAACAGATAAAGGGTAATAAAGTTGTCTGAGAAATAAACGAAGACAAAGCAGCTGACTAGCAGAAGAATGATGTGGGTGGCCTGGATTTCAGGAGCCAGCCGGGGAGAGAGGGTGGGGCTGTGAATATGCGGGGCTCTCCGGCGGTGTTTGTAGAGAAGGGTCACCATGTAGAGACTGGAACACGCCATGAGGCTCACAAAGAGGAGATCTCGAATCAAGATGACACTCAAAAATGCCATTGAATAGTAGTGGTGTTCCAACTGGTTAGTTTGGCAATATAGTGTGGAATACCCAGAACCAACAATTGTGAAGTTGAGGTTGGCTACTACTGTTTTGATGATGTGGATATAGATGAGCATGTTGATGACCCAGAAGAAAAGGAAAGAGGGGTAAATGCACGCAGAGAGTTTCGATTTAAGCCACGCCCACTTAGAATGAACAGGACTGATGGTGATGGCTTGGTAGGCACTCAGGAGAGCGGTGGTACAGATGGAAAGACCCCGGGTAACTCTGTGTGTGAACAAAGTTGCTTTACAACCAACATCGTCTAGAAAATGTTGTACTCCAAAGGATGACATGATATCTGGTATCAACTTGAACATGATGGTCAAGACATTGACCAAAGTCAGGTGTATGAATATGACATCAATGGGCTTTTTCAGGTGAGTCTGAGTTATGAAAGTGCACAATTTTAACTTGAAGAGGACCGAGTTCCCCATGAGCCCAATACAGATCTGAAGCATGAAGAAGAATTCCAAAATTGCATCACTTGCAAGCATTATCTTAATCCTGTTTTATGGCTTTCATTAGGTCAACCAGGCTTCAAACAAAGCAAAATAGATTATATCCTGAAATTATAAATTATAGGGTCTGTTCAACTTTTCTGTATTTCAGACCCACATATGGCTCTTTCCGAACTGGATTACAAGGATTCTTGAGAATTTTTGAGTACAGAGTTCAGTTTTATGAAGAGGGTGTAATTCAAATACTAACATTAATTCTAGTATATTACCTATGGCATGTTGGGCAAATTTAAAAAAAAGACAAATTTTAATTTGCATCTTTGAAGGCATTTTAAAGAACATTGATTTACTTGGCTGCACTGGATCTTAGTTGTGGCACGTGGGATCTAGTTTCCTGACCAGGGATTGAACCCAGGCCCACTGCAATGGGAGCACGGAGTCTTAGCCACTGGACCACTAGGGAAGTCTCTAGAAGGCATTTTTGGTACATATATTCAATAGAATTCTTTTTGTGTGCATGCTAAATAGCTTCAGTCGAGTCTGACTCTTTGCCACCCCATGAACTGTAGCCCACCAGGTTTCTCTGTCCTTGGGATTCTGCAGGCAAGAATCCTGGAATGGGTTGCCCATGCCCTACTCCAGGGGATCTTCCCTACCCAGGGATCGAACCAGTGTCTCTTTGTCTTTTGCATTGCAGGTGGGTTCTTTACCACCAGAGCCACCTGGGAAGCCCCAGTAGAATACTACTCAGTCATGAAAAAGAATTGCAGCAACCTGGATGGACCTAGAGAAATAAGTGAAGTAAGTGAGAAATAGAAAGACAAATACCACATGACATCCCTTACCTGTGGAATCTAAAACATGCAAAATCCAGTCTATCTATGAAACATACACCAACTCAGAGACATAGAGAACAGCTTGTAGTCGCCAAGGGCTGGGGGAGAGGAATGGATTGGGGGATTAGCAGATGGAAACTGCTATATATGGATGGATAAACAACAAGGTTCTACTGGATAGCACAGGAAACTATATTCAATATTCCGGGCTAAACCATAATGGAAAAGAACACAAAAAAGAATGTTTAAAAGATGATATGGGGAATGCAAATGAGAGACAATGGTAAGACAGAAAAGCTGTACACAGACTGGTTCCAATTTGGGAGAAATCGCTCATAGAAAGAGAAAAAAACAGAGGTATAGAGAGCGTTTCTCTGCTAAAAAGATTCCCTCCAGGAAGTGGGATTCAAGAATTATTTTTAACTCTCCAAGTTTTTTTCTGTTTTTAATTGACCAAATACAATGAATGTGCTATCCGCAGGGACTTCCCTGGTGGTCCAGTGGTTAAAGAACTTCACCTTCCTGTGCAGGAGGTCGGGGTTCGATCCCTGATCAGGGAGCTAAAAGCCCACATGCCTCAAGATCAAAACCCCCAAAGTATAAAACAGAAGCAATGTCATAACAAATTCAATGAAGACTTTAAGAGTGGTCCACACACAAAAACAAATCTTAAAAAAGGAAAACATATGCACAAATATATATAATATTTCTTGAAAAAAGAAAACATTTTTTCCTAAGAGTATTGAATTGCACTTTGTATCCGAACCCATATGTTTCAATAGTCTGACATTTCTAGAGAATGTTACACTTCTAAAACCTAAAGAGAATCATATATATTTGAAGTTCGTGTTTAGAATTTGAACTACATTATATAATACTTCTAAGACAATTATCACTTAAAAATTCAACTCAGAGTCTTCCCTGGCATTCCAGTGGTTAACACTCTGTGCGTTCAATGTAGGGGGTGCAGGTTCAGTCCCTGGTCCCAGAATTAAGATCCTATATGCAGCGCTGCATGACTTCCCACTCCCAACACAAATCATCTCATATAGAATTTTCCAAGTGGACAATTTGCCTCATGCTGCCTTTGTCCCATAGGTCAATTGCATTTTTCAGTGACATTTTCTGTTCTTAATAGTAAGCACTACAGAGTGTTAGAATCTAATGGGTAATGGCCATGGATGCTGCTAAACATTTTACAATATAAGGGTCTGTTCCCACAACATGGAATTTTTTTTTAGCCTGAAATAGCAGTCATACTGTGGCTGATAAAACCCAAACTAATCAATATTCCATATGTATTGCTGACTGCAAAATATCTCCAATCCATATCTTCTTGTAAACAATTTTATGTGCTTGTTACAAAACCAGAATTAGTCAGCTTACAGATAGAGTGTAAGAATGGTATGACCTCCATTAAGGCTGACATTCAAATTCACAAGGTTATTACCTCATCCATGTTTCTTGGAATTTGGAGTTTCATGATTTCCGATTTCCTGGCCTTTGTAATAAAGTAAGAAAAAAATCAGAAAGAATTTCTTATCACTATCTTTAATCATTAACAGAATCTATACATGTTAAAAAGGAAACTGATAGAATCATCAGCTTCATTTTTAGAATTTTTAAAACTGACATACAAGTTTACTGGAAGCAAAGTCAATACAAAAATAATCTGAATTTCTATATTCCAGTNAAATGTAAATAAATAGCAGATAGGGTGTAGACAGTAAAGAGACCCAAAAAAGCATTACAAAAGAGGAGGTAATTGTCAAGTGAAATTGTTTGGAATTTTAAATAGCTTTTAAGAAACAAACAAGTCAAAAGTACAATGTAGAAAATATGATAGGGTTTTAAAAGGAAAATGAATTGTAGACAGTGAAAGAGTAATGAACAGCTGTTCATTATTTAAGTAATTTAAGAAACATTATTTAAGAAATACTAAAAAAGGAAAAGAATAAAGTATAAAAAACAACATACCTGAAGGAAAAGAAATCGTGACAATATTGTGAGAAAGAAGATAAATATATTCATATCAAGCAAAAAAATAGCAGATTATATCTGAGCAAATAATGAAGTCTCTGTAAGGAAGCTTGGGATTGGGAGTGAAACTACTGAAAAGGTTTTTAGGGACTTCCCTGGTAGTCCAGTGGTTAAGACTCTGCACTGCCTGTTGCAGAGGACATAGGTTTGATTCCTGGCGGTGGAACTAGGCTTCCGCCTCCGCCTCCGCCTCAAGAAAATTAAAAAATGATTTTATACCTCTTTCTGGCTCTCAAACCGGAGTGTCTCAGATCCTTACTGAAAGCAACTGGCTTCCCCAAGAAGGTGAGGCATCTTGGAAAGGCCAGGTCTGACCCACAAAGACTGTATATGAGGGATGCGATGGCAGAGCGTCTCCTCCCAGCGGACCCCCTTGTCACCTGCTGTCTCCAGCACCGGTTTGTTGAGGTCATCCTGATGCACCCAGGGGGGCAGCAAGTTGCTCTCCCAGATGCAGAATGATTCTCCTGGTAAACTTATTAGGTTTATTGACAAGAAGGCAAAGGCACGATCTGGGGATGTACTTTTCCCAGGTTGATCTACATCATTAAGTAAATGTCAGAATCTAGACAAGTTTCCACTCCCTGATGGAAATTCCCCCAGCACCTGATGAAAGCCTACCTCAGAGCAGCATCTCAGAGGATATGTTCACTTTTCCAACTCAGCCTCCTCTTCTGAAGCTTGTTTTTAAAAATATCTTTTCTAAAAAAAAAAAAAAAAAACAACAGTGAAATACAACGTAAGCATTATGCAATAATAGGAAAAAAAAACAAAAAAAAACATCTTTTCTGACACAAAGCAATATAGAACATGGACTTCCCAGGAAGCTTTCCCCAGAGGTAAAGAACCTGCCTGCCAATGCAGGAGACATAACCACTCCAGGATTCTTGCCTGGAGAATCCCATGGACAGTGAAGCCTGGCAGGCAACCGTCCATGGGGTCCCAAAGAGTCAGACACGACTGAGCTGACTCAGCACAGCAGCACAGTATATAACATTGAGTCAATGTAAGGTGTGATAATTTAAAGCAGGTATATATTGCAAAGCGATTATCATAATAAAAGTTGGTTAACATCTCAATACTTCACATAATTACCATCATTTTCTGTGCGATAAGAATATATTTAAGCCTCCTCTTCAGCTCGCTTAGCAAGTTTCAAGTGAACAATACAGTGTTGTTAAGTATACTTTACTGGGCTGTCCCTTAGATTCCTCCAAACTGTTAATCTTAGAACTGGAGATGCATGGCCTTTGACTAAGATCTCTCCATTCCCCCCACACCCCAGCCCCTGACAGCTGCCCTTCTGCTGTTTCTATGAGTTTGGATGTTTTAGACATCAATTGTAAGTGAGATCATATAGCATTTGTCCTTCACTGTCTTAACTTACAGCGTTTAATGCCCTCAACGTCCAGCCAAGGTCTTATAGGTTTCTTTTTAAAATTTTAATATTTATCTTTGGCCATGTTGCATGTTGGATCTTAGTTCCCCAGTTAGGGATGGGGCCTGAGCCCCCTGCAGTGGAAGCTCAGAGTGTTAAGCCCTGGTGGTGTTCAGTCACTCAGTCGTGTCTGACTCTCTTCGACCCCATGGACTGCAGCCTGCCAGGCTCCTCTGTCCATGAGTTTCTCCAGGCAAGAATACTGGAGTGGGTTACCGTTTCCTTCTCCAGGGGATCTTCCTGGCCCAGGGACAAAACCTGAGTCTCCTGCACTGCAGGCAGACTCTTTACCTTCTGAGCCACCAGGGAAGCCCCCGATATCTAAAGTAAACTGGAATTTGGTTTTCTATCTGTTGAGAGGACAATTTTTAAAAAAAAATTGATCTGCACTTGATTGTTGTTCAGTCCCTAAGTCCCATCTGACTTTTTTCGATTCCATGGACTGTCACCTGCCAGGCTCCTCTGTCCATGGGATTCCCCAGGCAAGAATACTGGAGTCGGTTGCCATTTCCTTCTCCAGGGGATCTTCCCTGACCCAGGGGTTGAACCTGCCTCTCCTGCACTGGCAGTTGAATTTTGAGCCACCAGGATTTCTAAAAAACTTTTTCCTTACCTTTAAGTCATTTGCCTAAATAAATAAATAAAGATCTTGTGCCATGTCAAAATAATTAGTTATGTTCTATGTTATCCTCATCATGACTTTGGTTTTTAAGTAGATCTGGTCTTGATAACATTCAAAGATCTACGTTTTCTCTTAGCTTCTGTATTTGCCTACGAAATCTTTGTAATTTTGGTTAAATGGATAACTAAGCATTGTTTCCAACTGACCTATTTGACTAAGTGTTTTAAAACCCTTTAATATTTTTTACAAAGTTTTAAAACATTAAGTTAAATTCTAAACAAGGTCTTTTTGACTTTGGACTAACTTTAAGATATTCAGAGGCCCCTGGAATATCTTAAAGATTTGTTTTCTTTCCTTATTGAGAAAAAAGAGATTGAACTAACCAGGTATATTTGATATATTAAATTACATGGGAAGCACTGTCAAATAAGTAACACTAACAGTTTATTAACAATGTGTCTATAGAGGTATGTTATAAGTGTCCCAGAAATTGTAGGAAATTCCTAGAAGTTGTATAGGTCCTGCCATGAAATTTTATCTGTCATCAAGATTAAGGCTCATACAAAAAGACTGAATTAGAATACCAAGAAAATACCCTGGGCTTCCCTGGTGGGACAGTGGATAAAAATCTGCTTGCCAATGAAGGAGACACGGGTTTGATCCCTGATCGGGGAAGATCCCACATGCCATGGGGCAACTAAGCCCTTGAGCCATAACTACTGAAGTCTGTGCGCCATAGAAACCCATGCTCTGCAACAAGAGAAGTCTCTGCAATGAGAAGCCCAAGTACTGCAATTAAAGAGCAGCCCCTGTTTGCCACAACTAGAGAAAAGCCCTAGGAGCAACGAAGACTCAGCACAGTCAAAAGGAAATGAATAAACAGTTTTTGAAAAGAAAATATCCTAAGTAACTTTTATGAAAATATGTATACACAGTCACCCTTCTTAATTCGGGGTGTCATATCCTTCAGACAACCTGATGATTATTCTTATAAGATGTTTTATCTATTTACATAAACTCAACATCGTAAACATGATTTCATCAAGATGAGATATACCCCCTGATATAGGCCAAAAGATCTATAGGTTATCAAATCCCTGGATGCTGGATATAAAAAAAATTCTGCAATACAACATCTTTTGTAAAGGACTTTTCTCTATTTGATGCTTATAAAGACTCAGAAAGGAATGTCTTCAAGAGTAGAAATTCATCACCTCAGGCAATATTATGCAAAGAACCATTTATATAAGACTTTATAAGATGAAATTAGTGGAGGAGCTATGAACTGCCTTAAACTTTTTAAATAGTGTGGAAACATAGGGTAAATTTTTGAATTGTCTCTTGACCCCAAAAGCCACCTTTAGAAATCAATTCTATAACATAAGAGCACCTATACACAGAGAAAGAACATGGAAAGATATTCCCTGAACTGTTATATGTAGTGGGGAGAAATAAAACCAACTGAATTCCTGGGAATAGTGGAGTAGTTGAAACCAACGTGGGAGAATCCATACCGTGAAACGATCTCTGACTCTTTCACCGAGTTTTTTCTCTATGTGCTGATGTGTTTCGTTAGGATGGGGTGACTTTGTCACACTGTTGGTGGAGCTGACCCTGTCATTTTGGGGTCCTCAGCTACTGGTCACCTTCTACTGAATCTTCACAATGTCATCTCATCTCCTGCCCCACGATACTGTCCAGAGCTTCAGGGTCACCTGCATGATGAATCTCCCCTTGCCCAGGCAGGCTACCATCTTGCTTAGGTCCTGTCTATGTGTTGGGACTTCAAGCCTGGAGTCACATTCCAGGGCAGCTGGACACTTGCATCTCCAGGTCTTGGCATACCTGGTCCTGCTTCCAGGTAAATGTCTGATCGTTCAGATGATAAGAGTCTTTGGGTTTCTTGGCGTGATTTTTTTGGTCCAGTATGGGAAGGGGCAATGCATATGTCTCCTCCGTCATTGCCAGTGTCCTAGATGGCTGGATTCATGTCTAGCCCATATAGACACCCAAGGAATATTGTGATAAACAAACGAACGTTGCCACGCTCTCCATTACTCTTCAAGATCAAACTATTTTCTCTTGTGTAATTATCTTTCATTTGAAAAAGATTTTTTTTCTGCCTAGCCACTAGCATGCTAAAACCTTAACAGACATAATGTCCAGCAACAATATTTCAGTTAAAAAAAAACAAAACTTTTAATAGGCAAAGCCTGGATAAAATAGGGCAATTATGAATGGCTGGGTTTTTGGATTGGTGAATATCAATAGGATGCAATTGAAAAAAAACAAAACAGGTGGGACTTGCCTGGCGGTCCAGTGGCTAAGACTGGCCCAATGCCAGGGGCCTGGGTTTGATCCCTGGTGAGGGACCATCATCCCATATGCACCAACTAAAGGTCCCAAGAGCCACAACTGAGATCCAGTGTAACCAAAATAAATAAAAATAATTTTTTTTTTTTTAAAAAAAGGAAAACCTGCCATTTGGAACAATTTGGGAAACTGAGGATTATTATGCTTTTCGGGATACGCCAGACAGAGAAAGGCAAGCCACATGATCTCATTTATATGTGGAATCTAAAAAAGCCTAATTCAGGATAAATATCCAATGGTGTTGCTTATATGTGGTGTCAAAGAAAGTGGTACAAATGAACTTGTTTACAAAACAGAAACAGAATCACGGATGTGGGAGATTGGGATTGACATATACCCAACGCTGCATATAAAAGAGATAACTAATAAGGACCTACTTATAGTACAGGGAACTCTACTCAGTACTCTGTAATGGCCTATATGGGAAAAGAATCTAAAAAAGAGTATATTTATGTATATGTATAACTGAATCACCTTGCCGTACACCTGAAACAAACACAACATAATTTCAATAACAATTTTAAAAATAATAAAAGATACCATAATTTAAAATTTTTAAATGAAAATTAAGAAAGCCTGACTCCTAGAAACAGACAGCAGAATGTGATTGTCAGGAGCTGGACAATGGGGGAAATTGAGAGATCTTGGTCAAAGGACACAAACTGCCATTTCTTAAACAAATAATTTCTGGGACTCTAGTCAAGAGCCTGGTTAACACTAATGAACAATACTGCACTGTATACTTGAGAGTTACCGGGAGTGTAGATCTTGAATGTTCTACACACACAGAGAGACACAGGCACACCGGTAATTAGGTGAGATGACTGAGACATTGACTTTATTATGGTAGTCATTTTGCAATATCAGTTGACCAACAGCACGAAGGTTAGGGGCTCTGATGCCCGCACAGTTGAAAATCCAGCGAGCCCTCTGTGTTTGTGATCTTAGATCAGTGAAGTCAGTCGACCGTGGATCGTGTAGCACTACAGTACATACTTAGTGGGACAAATGATCCACGTATAAGTGGATCCGCTCATTTGCAAACCCATGTAGTTCACCGTATCAAATCACCACATTATACTCCTTAAACTTACACAGTGTTACATGTCAACTCTATCTCAACAAAGCTGCGGGAAAAGTTAACAATAAAAGCAGGAGGCATAATATATGTGGAATTTAGAAAGATGGTAACGATGACCCTATATATGAGACAGCAAAAGAGACACAGATGTAAAGAACAGACTTTGGGACTCTGTGGGAGAAGGTGAGGATGGGATGATTTGAGAGAATAGCATTGAAACATGTATATTATCATATGTGAGATAGATCGCCAGTCCAGGTTCGATGCATGAGGCAGGGTGCTCAGGGCTGGTGCACTGGGATGTCTGAGGGATGGGATGAGGAGGGAGGTGGGAGGGGGGTTCAGGATGGGGAACACACGTACACCCATAGCTGGTTCATGTCGATGTATGGCAAAAAAACACTACAATATTGTAAAATAATTAGCCTCCAATTAAAATTAATTTAAAAAAAAGCAAGAGGCATAAAAGGCTAAAGAGGGAAAGTGAACCGTGATTTCTGAGGAGCTGCTTTGAGGTTAGAGTTTAACAAGTCCTGGGGGAATTTCCATCAGCGAAGTGAAAAGTAACTGATCACGTCTCTCGATTCTGAAGTTCATGATGCAGATCAACCTGGGAAAAGTACGTCCCCAGATGGTGCCTTTGCCTCCTCGTCAATAAACCTAATAAGTTTACCATGAGAATCACTTTGCATCTGGGAGAGCAATTTGCTGCCCCTCTGGGTGCGTCAGGACGACCCCAGGAAACACGGTGCTGAGACGGCAGGTGATAAGTGGATCTGCTGGGAGGAGAAGCCCTGCTCTCTGGTCTCCCATATACACTCTTTGTGGGTCAGACCCAGCCTGTCCAAGATGCTTCCACCTTCTTGGGGAGTCTGACTGCTTTCCTTAAGGATCTGAGACTCTCAGCCTCAAGAAAGGGACAGTGGTATGGAGACCTTTCCAGTATTCCCTTTCCCCATCCAAAACTTCCTTATGGAGTCTGCCATTTTTTTCAGACCTAATCTTCAGTTAATTTTCTGTTCAATAGAAGTGTGTTTTATCTTCTTTCTTCTAATATTGCCCCCATTCTCTTTTCTATTGCTTTGCTTTCTTCATTCTTTCATTTCTTTTACCCATTAGTATTACTTATAGCTCTCCAATACTGTTTCACTGTCCCTCTTTTTGTTTCCATTTAGAACCGTATCACATTTTCTTTATTGTATTTTGACTTTTAGTGTATTATTAGCAACTATTTGAAAATTCCACATGGTCCATGTATCAGCTAATATCACCCTTTATTTATGTTTCCTTTTGTCTCTTCTTTATTCTCTACATTTGGGTTGTGCTTTGTCACTCAGTTGTGTCCAACTCTGTGAGACCCCTTGGACTGTAGCCGCCAGACTCCTCTGTCCCTGGAATTCTCCAGGCAAGAATACTGGAGTGGGTTGCCATTTCCTTCCTCCAGGAGATCTTCCCAAACCCAGGGATCGAACCCGCATCTCCCGTGTCTCCTGCATTTGCAGACAGGTTCTTTACTGAACCAGGGGGGAAGCCCTTTCTCTACATTTAGTTGTTATAAATTTACATGTGATAAAATTTGCCTCTTAGTTTCACGTCGTTCCTTTTCCAGCCATCAGTATGTCTCACTTTTGTTTTTCTATGTTAAGATTTTATTTTTAATAGATAATACCTTTTGTTATTGTATTTTTATGGATAATGCTATTTATCTCAAATTATTTTACATCATTTTCAATTAAAATGCTTTAATCACATGTAGACAGATATATACCATTGTTTTCTCTTAGAGGTTTTACATATTTCTAATCATACATTAACTCCTAGATTTAACAGATTTTATGCTGTATTAATAGCACTTTAAATTGCACTTAAAAACTATTTTTATGCTAGCACATAGAAATCCAAAAGAAATTTTTTTACTGACTTTGCTTTCAGTAATCCTGACAATCACTCTTAAATAGTCCAATAATTCAACCAATGATTCTATTGGTTTCCTTCTCTGAATTTATATACTGTCAATGACAAAAAGTCTTCCTTCTTCACTTTCTTTCCTTACAGTAAAGGCCATGAAATCTGAAAAACTGAGGAATAGAAGGAGTGAGAGAAAATATTTTTACTTAGTGCCGATCTCAAATGTAAAGCTTTTCATATGTAACCTGAATTATGAGTCTTGTCATTGGTGATGCTTTTGTCAGGGTAAGAGTATTCCTTTCCATTGTTAATACCTAAATATTTCTATCATAAATATATGTTGAATATCTTAAATTTTATCATATGATCTTCTGCATATATTAAAGTGATCATCTACTTTTGTTCTTTTAGCCTACTGGTTTGGGTAATCGTACAGATGAAGTTTCAACAGTTCAGCTTATCTTTTATGTTCAGATAAACCTTTGGTTAAGTGCTCGATGTTTTTATGCACTGTAAACCTAATTTTACAGTTATTCTGTAACTTTTTTTTTAAGTTTTTGCTTATGATATAGAGTTGGCATTGTCTTTTTCATACTTTGTTATTTTTTGCTTCCAAAGTTATGTTAAGCCCATAATATGATTGATGGAATATTCTGTTATTCTCTCCTTAGCAGTGGTTCATAGATGTTATTTATATCTGCTGTGTTTGGCACACTTCAACATCGAAACATTCTTTGATATATTTTCTGGATGAATTTTTCCTACTGATCAGTGTTATCATGAGGAACTTTATATACTTATGTCTTTCTGTTATGTCAATATATTTGGGGGGAGGTAAGTTAAAGTCTTCTGGAGTTTTGTCCCTCAATCTCCTAAATTTCCAAATATATTGGCATAGATAATGGTGTCGTTGTTGTTTAGTTGCTAAGTCACGCTGGACTCTTTGAGACCTCCTGGACTGCAGCACGCCAGGCTTCCCTGTCCTTCACCATCTCCCAGAGCTTGCTCAAACTCATGTCCATCGAGTCGGTGATGCCATCCAACCATCTCTTCCTCTGTCACCCTCTTCTCCTTTGGCTTTCGATCTTTCTCAGCATCAGGGTCCTTTCCAGTGAGTTGGCTCGATAATTGTAGTATCATGTTATTTTTCTAATATTTGTCAACTTATCTGTCCTAGCAAAATTTTTTAAATTCTAATATTATTTGTGAATTCTCCCTTTTTTAGAAAACTAATTCTATATCAGAGATTCTCAAGAATTCCTGGAATTGAGGGTCTGGAAGTGACACATCTTGGCCTGAAATACAGAAGAGTTAAACATTCCTACCCCTTACCTTGACGCTGAACTGTCAATCCTTATACCCTTTCACCGCCTCCATTATGCATAACTTCACAATATAATTGATTTTATTTTAAACCTGGTTGACCCCATTATAGTGTATAAAACATCAGTCTCATAATGTTTCCACGTGAAGTGATTTGGGGACTTTTCTTCATATTTCAAATTAGTATTGGGTTCATGGGGAACTCACTGCTTTTCACGCTTTGTGTGTATATCTTCTTAGATAAAAATCACCTGAAAAAACCCATAGATTTGATCTGTATACATCTGACCTCGGTCAATGCTTTGACCATCTTGTTCAGGTTGATACCAGACATTGTGTCATCCTTCGGAGTAAAACATTTTCTGGATGATGTTGGTTGTAAGGCCACTTTGTACATATATAGAGTTACCCGGGGTCTTTCCATCTGTACCACAGCTCTCCTGAGTGGGTACCAAGCCATCACCATCAGTCCTGTTCATTCGAGGTGGGCGTGGCTTAGATCGAAACTCTCTGTCTGCCTTTACTCCTCTTTCCTTTTCTTCTGGATCACCAACATGCTCATCTATAGCTACATCACTGAAACGGTAGAAGCCGATCACAATGGCACGACTGTTGGTTGGGAGTATTCGACGCTACACTGCCAAATGAATCACTTGAGACAGAGTCATTCGATTGCATTTGGAAGTGTCGTAATCATTCGAGATCTCCTCTTTGTGGTCCTCATGATGTGGTCCAGCCTCTACACTGTGAATCTCCTCTACAAACACCACCAAAGGGCCCAGCACATTCATAGCCCCAGCCTCTCTCCTCAGTCGTCTCCTGAAATCAAAGCCACCCACACCATTCTTTTGCTGGTAAGTTGCTTCGTTTTCTTCCATTGCTCAAACAACTTCATTGTCTTCTATTTGTTTCATAAACCTGAGAAAAATTCAAGACTGAAGAGAATTACTGGGATATTTTCATCCTGCTATCCAACCATCTGCCCTTTTGTGCTGCTGAGAAACAGTAAGATTACTTCCAGATTGACTTCTTCCCTCTCCAAGCTGAGAGTCATCTTTTCCTAAAAGATATTCAATAGATGGTCTCATATCCGCAACTTCCTGTGACAACCAAGGAGTCTCTATAATTTACAGAAGGAAGAAAAAAAGTGCTGCGTGGCTCTTGAACTCTGAAATGGGCCTGAGTATGAACTGAGACAACTTCTCCATTAAAAAATACATAACAGATTGGAAGTCTTATAATGAAAAAGAGCACATCAATATGAAATTAATAATTTCCATACTGACTACTTGTTTACAATATTTTGAGTTAAAATACGTTATACAATGTGATTAAAACTCACTTTATCTGCTTGGTTTTGCTCTATTGAAAATGTGGCTGCTACCTCGCTCAACCAACTCTGGGAATACAGTAAGTCGCCTACATACGAAACCTGCAGGTTGTGAACTGTCAAAGATGCGGATGCTGTTTGCCATCATGTCCAACCACATAAGTTAGTTAACGTAGCTGGAGTACCTTGTCCCCTCCACACATTCTCTATAAGTGGTTGCGTTTTGCATCCTTTACTGGACAGTACTACGTAGAGTTCTGTGGTACCGTACCTTTATTTCAAGCCAGATCTACAAGAGGATGACTTCATTGAACTCTCTGTTGTGCAACGAGGAGCTTCCGAATGAAACTGATGAAGACCTGATGGAATCAAAAGCCCGGAGAAAAGACGACGAGAGACAAGAGGAAGAAGAACTCACTGAAGAGCCGAAGAGATTCACGATGCAGGACAGGGCAAGGGGATTTTCTTCATTCCAGGAGGCGCTGTTTGTGTTTTGAAGCACAGGATCTGAATGGAGAATGGTACGGGGAGGTTGCGGCAGCCGTTCAGAATGCAATCCAGTACTGCCGTGTCAGCTATGAGGAGAGAAAAAAAAAAGAGCTACGAACCAGACGTCACCGGATCATTTTTTCACGGGAGTAGATAAAAACTGAATCCAGCAAGGAACCAGAATCTGTGCCATCGATGTCAGGAGTGGGTGAATTTGTGGCTTGCCCTCTGTCTCCTATTGCTGATGACCCTTCAGCTCTGCCATCCCCCACCACGTCTCTCTCCTCCGGTTGGTGATTCTTCTCTCCTGTTCACTCGGTGCCAGCCCCTGTATACCAGCTGCTGTACTGCACTACTGTACTTTTTGAGGTTCTCTAAGATTAAAAATGTTTTCTTTATTTTTAGTGTCTGGTTTTTTATGTATTATTTGTGTGAAAAGTATTATAGATCTCTTATGGCACAGTACTATATAGACAATTGCATTGTCGACTTAAAAAAAAATAGTCACCACCTAAAAGTTAACAGTTTTGTTTTATTCGGTGGGAATTCTTGGGCCGTCAAGCCTGGGAGGCAGCATCTCAAATGACCCTGAGAGAACTGCTCTGAGGAGGCAAGGGGACGACCCAGGTCATATAGAGGTTTTGCAACAAAGGGCAGGGAGTCAGAACATCAAATGATTATTGTTAATCAAGAAAAACCAGATATTCCAAGTGAAGGAATTCAGCGCTTTTTTATGCATGGGAAGACACAAGATGACCACATAACCTCATTATCACACTGATGTTTTAGTTATAAGGAAAGCCGAAACAGCCAAAAGGCCACCTAACAGGCTACACCCGGGAGCAGCTGTGATTTGATCAAATTTATTACCATGTACATTTACACCACATAATAGCAGTGTGTTGAGTTTCAATGTGTGTACTTTATGCCCTGGAATGAGATTTATAAACTTTCCTCTTGGCTTTGAAAGGAAAAAAAAAAAAGGCTTTGTTAAAGGTCCTCGGCAAAGTCCTTCTCAAGAATATTAAGTGGCTCACATGGGCGGGTACAGCAATTCTTCAAATGTCACAGCCTCTGCCCGGCATCCCTTATGCCTTTGGGCCTTAGACTTGCATTGTCCAGGATGGCAGCAACTGGACACCGGTGGCCATTTAAATGGAAATTGATTTAAATTCAGTGAGCTTAAATAGTCACGTATGTTTTGGCAAACTCTGAATAAGATCTGTGCCTGAGTTAACAGAATCTTATTAGAATCAATTTCCTGGTTATTGGTAGTACGCTGGGGCTTCCCAGGTGGCTCAGTGGTAAAAACAAAAACCCTGCCTGCCAGTGCAGGAGATGCAGATTCAATCTCTGGGTCGGGAAGATCCCCTGGAGAAGAAAATGGAAACCCACTCAGTATTCTTGCCTGGGACACCCTATGGACAAAGGAGCCTGGCGGGCTACAGTCCAGGAGGTCGCAAAGAATCGGACAGGACTGAGCATGCACGCAGGCACATGGTGCCAGGAAGGCTAAGAGGTATCCATGGTGGGAAGCTGGGTGAAGGGTACATGGGAAAGCTCTGTGATAATTTTTGCAACTTCTCATGAGTCTTAAAGAACTGCAAACTAAAAAGTTACACCCCTCCCCCAAAAATCAGGTCCACAGGGGCACTAACCATGTTTCAAACGCTCAAAGGAACCACAGGGGCCTGGTCGCTGAGATACTGGACAGCCTAGATGCAGAGTGTTTCTGGAGAGATGCTATTGGACAGCGCTGTCTGAAACTGGGCGTCCACTGGACTGGGTTCCCTCCCATTCCAGCTCTGGGGACACGGAGCCCTCGTTGGCCTCCTCGTGGCCCTACACCCCACCCTCACCCATCCGGATGCACACTCTGATGCTGCAGCAGGTTGCTGGGATGCGTGAAGCCCTTGCCACAGAGACCACACTTGTAGGGTGTGTCTCCCGTGTGCAGCCTCTCGTGGACTGCGTGGTAGTTCAGGTCCTTGAAGTGCTTGGGGCAGAAGCGACAGGCGTGGGGGCGCACAGGGCTGTGTACCCGCCGATGCTGTAGGAGCAGAGAGGGCCTGGAGAAGGCTTTGCCGCAGGCGTCGCAGGGGTAGGGCCGCTCGCCCGTGTGCGTGCGCCGGTGGATGGCCAGGTAGGACGATTGTTTGAAAGCTTTGCCGCACGTGGCGCACCTGTAGGGCCGCTCACCCGAATGCACGCGGCGGTGAGAGGCCAGCGCGTTGGACTGCTTGAAGGCCTTGGCGCACAGCGGGCACACGAAGGGCCGATCGCCCGTGTGCACGCGCTCGTGCACCCGCAGGCTGTGACTGTGGGTGAAGCGCTTACCACACACCCCGCACGCGTGCGGCTTGTCCACGCAGTGCTGCCGCCGGTGGAGAAGCAGGGCCGGCCCTGCCGCAAAGGCCTTGCCGCAGTCCGGGCAGGGGAAGGGCCGCGAGGGAGCGTGCAGCGGCTCGTGGCGGTGCAGCTCGTAGTGGGTCTTGAAGCGCTTCGGGCAGGACTGGCAGGGGAAGGGACGCTCGCCCGTGTGGATGCGGCGGTGCTCCTGGGGACAGGGACAGCAGAGGGAGTGAGGACACGCATCTCTGCACGACACGTCTCTCCAGACAGATTCACCCCTAGTCCTCGTAGGTCTCCGGGAAAGAGACTAGGTGAAAGTATACATTTGTTGTGGTTTAGTCGCTGAGTCACGCCCGACTCTTTTGCGACCCCATGGACTGTGGCCCAAACACTCCTCTGTCCATGGGATTTCCCAGGCAAGCATACTGGAGTGGGTTGCCATTCCCTTCTCCAGGGGCTCTTCCCAACCCAATTGAACTCGCGCCTCCTGTTTGGCAGGTGAATTCTTTACCACTGAGTCATTAGGGAAGCCCATGAAGGTACACATACCAATTGTTTAAGCAGTTTTTAAAACTACAAAGTATCAAATAAAATAAGTTCTTCCTTCTCCTTAACAAATAGACCTTCACCATGATCTAGAAGCCTAGGTTTGAATTCACAGTTTTTGGAATCCTCAGAATTGCACACTAGAACTTGGTGGCCCAGGTCAGCTGGCGGGGGCTTCCCAGGCCTCAGGGGATATTGCACCCACAGATGGACAGCCCTGCCCAGATGCCCAAGCCTCCCTGCCTCCCTTCCAGGCTAGAGGGTTATGTCTGCTAGAGGGGGCAAAGTGTACCCTGGGGATGGTGGATCTGGAGAGAGCCCTGGAAGCAGCCTTAGGGCTCCTTGGGCACAAACTCAGGAAGACAGTGAAGGACGGGGAAGCCTGGTGTGCTGCAGTCCATGGAGTCGCAGAGTCAGACTCGACAACGCCCTGCCCCGCCCCTTTCCCTCAGACCCCGCCCCTCCACACAGGCCCCGCCCACCTATGGACACGCCCCGGTTCAGGCCCCGCCTCTTTTGGCCCCGCCCCGCGGACTGCACCTGTAGGTTGCTGGCTCGCTTGAAGCGTTTGCCGCAGGCGTCGCAGCCGTGCGGCCGCTCGTCGCTGTGCACCAGCCGGTGACTCTTGCAGTCCGAGTGGCGTTTGAAGGCGGCCGCGCACAGGCCACAGCGGAAGGGCCGCGCGGCCGTGTGCACCACCTCGTGGCTCAGTAGCTCCCACGCTCGCTTGAAGGCCTTCCCACAGGCGGCGCAGCTGAATCTCCTGGGCCGCGCCAGCCCCTCCCAGCCCTCAGAGCCGGCGCGGAGCAAGCCTGGCCTCCTCTTCTCAGAGTGCTCCTCCGCGGAACCGTCGGGCACCAGGCGCGTGGTCGAGTACGCCCCGTGCTCGTCGATGAGCTGCACTAGGGTCCCCGCCTCCGCCTCGGCTCCCCCGGGCGCCTGGGAGAAGTGGAGAGAGGGCACAGTCCTCGGGTCATCCGCCCCGCCCTCGATTCCACCGCTGCCTAGGCATGACCGTGGCTTGAAACTGCAGCTGTCTCATCTGCAAAATGGGCAGATAACGGGACCTCCCTCCTGGAGCGGCGGTGACGCGGATCAAATGGGTTATGATTGAAATCCTGTCCCCTCACTCCATGCCTGCCCCTTCTGATGCCTTCATCTGAGGAAACGGCAGCTTCTTTCCTTCCAAGTGCTCGGGGCAAAAACCTGCCACCTGTTTCTCACACACCTTCATCTAATCCCTTATTAAGCCTGTTGGCGCCAACTTGAAAATATATCCAGAATCGGACCACATCTCACCACCTCCACAGACAGCACCCTCTTATGAACCCAATCATCTCTTGCCCGTGCGGCGTGCTCAGTCGTGTCCGACTCTTTGTGACCCTATGGACCGTAGCCCACCAAGCTTCTCTGTCCATGGGATTCTCCTGGCAAGAATACTGGAGTGGGTTGCCGTGCCCTCCTTCAAGGGATCTTCCCGACCCAGGGATTGAACTCGCGTCTGTTATGTCTTCTGCACTCGCAGGCGGGTTCTTTACCGCTGGTGCCACCTGGGAAGCCCCATCTCTTGCCCGGGTTACTGCAATTGTTTGCTCTCTGGGTTCCCTGCCTCAGACCCCAATCCCCAGGTCGGTTCCCCACGCGGCCGCCAGAGGGCGCCTGTTAACACCTATGTGAGCTCACGTCGGTTCTCCGCTCAGTGCCCTCCCCCGGCTCCGCTCTAATTCAAAGAGCCGGAGTCCTCACCAAGACCCAGGAGGCCCTGCACGACCCGCCTGCGTTCCCCCTTTGACCTCATCTCTCGCTGTCTCCCCTAGGCTCACTAGGCTTTGGCCACACCCAAAGCCTCCTCAAGGGAGTTGGTGCCTGGAACTCTCTTCCCCTCCCTCACCTTGATCGGGTCTTTGGTCAAATGTCACTTCTCCCCGAGACCTTTCCTTATCAAGCCAGGAGGTGATAGACCTGGGGATCAAACTCACAGCTGCTTGAACCTCTATGCAGACTGGGACCCAGCCCCTGGGGGGTAGGGGGTGGGGTCTCACCTCTTCTGGGTCCTCAGCATCCTCAGGGTGTGTCCTCAGGTGAGATGGATCAAACCCCAGACAGTCCAGGGGTTCTCCGGGATCCACTTCTTCATCTCCCGGCTTCATGAGGTGGAGTCTGTCCCTGATCAGCTCTTGGGCTCTGGATACTGAAGTCAGGGTGAGGCAGGGCTGCTACAGGTCAATTGCTAGTGGTGAGGAGGCAAAGGGGGCTGAGGAAGAAAGAAGGGAGGTGACAGGGAGGGTTTTCTCCACGCCGCTGGTGTTGAAAGAGAGAACTCAGAGTTCTCATCTGCCCTGGGGAGGCGGGGGCAAGGAAGGCCATCTCTCTCCAAGACCCTCCTCAGAACAATGGCAGACATTCCCATGGCCTCCGCCACCAACTACACACTGTACTATCTCCCTCGCCACAGTCCTGAAACCGGTGTCCTCGCCCAGCCTCCTCTCGGGCCTCCCTGCCTCCAGTCTCTCCTCCCCAGTCCATCTCGCACACGGCCCCAGGCAGGTCTTTCTACACCCAGAGCTGATCTTGCCCCTCTCCGGCTCACAACCCACCCATGGCTCCGTAGTACCGCAGGACGGAGCCAGGCCCCTCAGCCTGGCCGTCCAGGCCCCTCTGATATGTCCCTTGCATCCTCTCCAACATCACTCTCGATATGTTTGCCCGCGGACCTTACATTCCAACAGGCAGACCCTCCTTCTGCAAGTAGGTCCTTGACTCTTCCTTCAATGGGGGCGTTTGCACCTGTTGTTCACCTACATCTCAGAGCCTCTGTTCTGTCAAAATTCAACTCCTGCCTCAAAGCACAATTCAGACCTGTTACCTGCGCATCCATTCACCCTGACTCTCCCCATTCATACACGCAGAGGTCACTCCCAAACATTGCCCAAATTTCTCCAAACAATGGTCTCTCCCAACCATTCATCCCCCTCATTCGGACACACAATGAACTCGCCCACCCCAACTCCCACCTTCGCACCCAATAAACTCGCCCATCCAGAGGCCCCGCCTGCTTTTTTTGACAAGGGTCTTCCAGGCCCCGCCCCCTTGACACAGTCTCCTGAAGGCCTCCCCGCTCCTCCTCCGTATGGACCCCCTTTTCCCCTCTCCCCCCATTTTTTCTTGACCTCGGAGACAAGGGTCTCGTCTGCTGAATGGTCTCTGTCTACTACCCCACCCCTCCGCTGAAAACTTGGTATGTCCTGGAGTGGTGGAAGAGAACGGGAATCGGGCGAGACCATTACCCGAGCTGGGCGGGGTGGGAAGTATAAAGGGAGTCCCTTCAACTAGGACTGAGCGGACCTCCGGCTCCCCCAGTGCCTTTCAGATTCGACCCGTATCTTCCCAAACTTCGTCGCCTCACCTTTCGGTTCAGGTATATTGCGGATTCACAGGAGTCTGCATCCACAATAGGAATGGAGGCAGCGGCCCATCCCCCACCCGAATGCGCATGCGTAGTGCATTGCTGGTACAGTGGCTGGTTTTTATCAGGGGGTTGACACGGGGTTTTTCTCTCCCTCTGTTACTTAACTAATTTCCACTTAATGTCAAATCACTGCTTCAGTCTAACAAAAAGAAATGGGGAGGGCAGATATATAGTAATAA